>CM040126.1:402251023-402640579 GCA_022559845.1 Amorphophallus konjac
TGACTGTCCTTGATAACTGGTCAAGGGGCCAAGCCTTTATTTAACGAAGGCAAGGGAAAGATGCGGTAATGATAAATGCGACAGGCAAGCACACGAATGCAAGCGGTATTAAAAGTGAGATGCTGCACGCAAATGCAATCATGCAAAATTGATTTGTTTTCTTTTTTTATATTTGGCATTTTTTTGTTTTATAAAAAGGATTTGTTTGTTTGCAAATATGCACATTTTCTCTTTTCCATTTTTTTGTTGCTTTTATCATTTCAATTTTTTTTTGCTAACGCCTGGCAAGCACCCAAATGGCACCTAACCTACGTGAGAACAGGGGTTTCTTGCTAACCTCCCAGGTATCCTAAGTGCACATCTAGGTTGATTTGGGCCTCTAGACCCCTCGAATGATGATCCCGCCGGCTAAGACTTACCCTGATGACAATACCGTCATGCCATGCTTAGGCTCCCAGTCGCTTTCGACCACAGGGATTCACCCAAAAGGTGTTTGAGGTAAGAGATTTGCCCGACCCGGGTCTGTTTCCTCACAACTCTAGATGGTATATGATGGAACACCCTGGAACCCTAACGACCAACCGCGCGACGCTGACCCGGAATCAGACGCCGTCGCACCCACAGGTGACGCGCTTGCATTGGCCTAAGCCCAAGGTTAAGCAAGAAGACATCAAGGTGGTAAACAGGGGTCTTGACCAGCCAGAAACACAGAGACTCCTTCACAGCGATAGCTTTTACTTTTCAAAGTATGCAACCATATGTGTATATTAAAATAAGGTCGTAGACCCTGGGCAGGTTTCACCCTTCAGAAACTCCATCGAACCTTCATCTTTAGAGGAAGAAGGAAGAGCGTGGGGGATAAACCTCCTGAGAGGATTGGTAAAACCGTTAACCCGGCGAGCGAATAAGGGCCCATTAACTCTTTCCTTTCGGACAACTTCGGACCAAATATCGAGCATTTACATTCCATAGCCCCTTTCGTGGATTCAGACTTTTGCTTTGAGGGGTTCCGTTTATCGCATCAGGCACGGTCACGACCAGGCTCTTGATTTTGATTTTGTATTTCTTTTTGTGAGGGAGATATAGTCGTTTGACGTTTGTGGGCTCCCTTTCGTATGCCTGCGGGGACACTGCCCTCTTCTCGTGCTCTGATCGATGCTCGAGAAAATGGATCCTACTCTTGCCTTTGGGGTTTGAGTTTCGGTTTCTCATGCTCAGCGTTTTAAGGGCGCCGACTGTCTCATTTGGTCGAAGAGAAAAGAATAAAGATTACAGCTTCCGGAGATCCTCTGGGTGGGGCCCCACCGTAGGTGATGCTATCGACTTTTGAATAAAGTACATAAGTGAGCACATGTTAGCTTCCTTCGAGCGAGCATAGGCCGACGTGGCCGGACAGGGATCTCCACGGTTCTGGCAAACCAAGACCCGGTGCCTACCAAGCCTTAATGGGCCCTATCCTAACATAAAGGTTAGATGCAGGGACTTAACTACATGGTGACTGCCAGGCATCGGCATTTGAATTTTCCATATTTTTAGTGGTTTTTAATATTTCTTTGTTTTTGATGTTTTTTATCTTTTCATCATTTTTTTTGTTTTGTGCTAAGGGTAGTATTTCTTAAGATAAAGCCCATTCCAAGGGTGGGATAACTCGGTCCCTTCGGCGTTGATTAGCTTGTAGGCGTTGCCAGGGCACACGGCTTAAATTACAAATGGTCCTTCCCAATTGGGTTGGAGCTTAGAACGCGGACCTCCAGGTTTGATAAAAATTCTTTTTACGACCATCTCACCGACTTTGAATTTTCTCTCAACGACTTTCTTTTGGTAAAAGCGAGCGAGTCTATTTTGATACACACGCGCGTGTTCGGCAGCGGCCATCCGCTTCTCATCCAAGAGTTCCAACTGGGCGAGGAGTGAATTACGACGATCATCGAGGGGAAATTCCTCGTCCAATTGTACCCTGAGAGAAGGGATCAGAGTCTCATACGGGACTACCGCTTCCATACCATAAGTAAGGGCAAATGGAGTCTGCCCGGTGGGGGTACGGATTGAAGTGTGATAGGCCCATAGGGCTTCGATAAGTTTTTCTGGCCAGTCTGAAAACTTACTAGACTCGTAGGATTTTTTGATGATTTTGAACAATGTTTTATTGGTGGCCTCCGCTTGGCCGTTGCCTTGTGAGTAATAAGGCGATGAATGATGCAATGCAATTGCGTACCTTTTGCAGAGGTCCTGTAGGTCCTGAGAAATGAACTGTGGCCCATTGTCGGTGACGATCGTGCTTGGGACGCCGAATCTGGCGAGAATGTTCTTCATGATGAACTTGCAGACTGTTGACGCCTTGATTTCCGCGTAAGCTTCGGCTTCGGCCCATTTGGTGAAGTATTCTGTCGTAGTAAGGATGAAAGATTTCTGCTTGGTGAGGGAATTGGGATCACCTAGGGGACCAATGATATCGAATGCCCACATGGAGAAAGGCCATGGGGAGGATATTGGATGAAGTGAGGAAGATGGTGAATGAATTTTATCGGCGTGAAGTTGACACTTGACACACCTACGGACATAGACAGCACAATCTTCTTCCATAGTGGGCCAATAAAAGCCTTGGCGAATGATCTTCTTGGCGAGCATCTGACTATTCACGTGGCCACCGCACACACCCGAGTGCGTTTCCTCTACACATCTCCAAACCTCATCGTCACCAAGACATCTTAACAGAATACCAGTAAGGCTTCTCCTATAGAGTAGACCTCCAACCAATGTATATTTCTGAGCCACCCTTCTTATGGCTTTCTTGTCCTCTGTGGTGGTCCCTTCAGGATAAGACTGATCTTGGCAGTATTTGACAATTACATAGAACCATGGTTTCTCTTCATCAGTCAGTTCTTCTTCAACCTCTGCCAACATGATCTCCCTCTTCTCAAGGATATCTTCCTGCAGGATCTTTCTTGCTATCCTGTCTTTGACATTTACGTAAGAAGCATCATCGATTGCAGGGGCGTGAAGTTTGTAGATGGAAATGGACTCAAACCATCTTCCTAGAGGGAACCTTATGGATGATGCCAACGAGGTGAGGGCATCGGAGAGAATATTCTGATGACGAGGGACATGAACAAAGATCAGTTTGGCGAACAGTTTGGCAAAGGCAGCAGTGAGTTCTTGGTATGGCTTGAGTTTGGGATTGCGAGTGCGATATTTAGTGAGCACCTGGCGAAGGATGAGTTGACTATCACCTATGACTCGTAACTCAGTGATACGAAAAGAATGAGTGAGTTCTAGGCCAGCTAGAAGAGCTTCATATTCGGCTATATTGTTGGTAACTGGAAATTTGAGCTGGTATGCCAATGGGAATGTGAGGCCTTCAGGCGACAGGAGGGCGACGCCGATTCCTCTCCCTTGAGAATTCAGAGCTCCATCAAAATATAGCGTCCACATTGGCTCATCTGATTGGTTGATGGACATTAGTTCCTCATCTGTAAACTCTGATTGGACGGGATCGAACTTGGGAAGAGGATGGTGAGTGAGATGCTCGTCTATGGCATAGCCTTTAATTGCCTTTTGCTGGATGTAGGTGATGTCGAACTGAGAGAGAAAACTTTGCCAGCGTGCTAGCCTATCCGTAAGGACGGATTTCTCTAGAAGGAATTTGATAGGATTCATTCGAGCAATCAAGTGGACCTCATGAGCCAAGAAGTAGTGCTTCAATTTTTGCACTACCAAAACGAGGGCATCACAGGTTTTCTCCATGACGGTGTACTTCTGCTCACAGGGATTGAGAAGTTTGGACAAGTAATAGGTTGCCCGTTCCTTGCCTTCTTCATCAGCTTGTGCGAGGACGGCTCCCACGGAGTCATCTAAAATTGAGACGTAAAGGATCAGAGGTTCTTCTGGTTTGGGTGGAATGAGAACGGGTGGACTAGCCAGATATTCCTTCAACCCTTCAAAAGCCTTCTGACATTTAGAATTCCAGTGGAATTCTACTCCTGGCTTGGTCAACCCGTAGAGAGGTCTACACCTTTGTGAATGTTGGGACACGAACCGACGAATAAACTGCAACCTCCCGATTAAACCTCGGACTTCCCTCAAATTCTTGGGAGGCGGCATATCCCTGATAGCCTTGGCTTTGTCGGGATCTATCTCGATCCCTCTTTTACTCACAATGAACCCCAGCAGTTTACCTGACGACACACCAAACACACACTTCTTCGGGTTCATTTTCAATTGGAACTCCCTTGACCTCTGCAAGACCTTAGCCAAAACTTCTGGATGTTCCATCCTGGTCCTTGATTTCACCAATAAGTCATCCACATATACTTCCAGATATATGTGCATCATGTCATGAAATATGGCCATCATAGCTCTTTTGTAAGTAGCTCCAGCATTCTTTAATCCAAACGGCATGACCACGTAACAATATGTTCCCCAAGGGGTAGTGAATGACGTCTTCTCCTGGTCCTCTTCTGCCAAACGAATTTGATTGTATCCTGAAAATCCATCTATGAATGAGAGGGTCTCATAACCTGCCGTGTTATCGATCAATACATCAATGTGAGGCAAGGGAAAATCATCATTTGGACACGCGCGGTTAAGGTCCCGGAAGTCGATGCAAATCCTGACTTTCCCATCTTTCTTCATGACCGGGACAATGTTCGCCACCCATTGAGGATAAAGGACGACTCTAGTGAACCTGGCTTTGTGGAGGTTATCGACCTCTTCTTTCATTTTCAAAGCCATCTGAGGGTGGAAACGCCTTAGCCTTTGTTTTACCGAGACGGACCCCGATTTTAGGGTTAAACGGTGTTCGACCATGGTTGAATCTAGACCCGGCATATCCTCGTAGCTCCATGCAAACGTGTCCTTATATTCCTTGAGAACCTCAATTAATGCCTCTTCTTCAGAGGGTGGTAAGTTGTCACTTATGAGGATGATCCTAGGGTCTTCCTCAGTTCCCAAGTTGACTTCTTTGGTGGATTCTTCTACGGCGGTTGACGGCTCGTCGAATCTCTTTATTCCACTAGCGTATGCGCCCGCCGCATCCTCATATTCTTCACCCTCATCTTCAGTGGGGCATTCTTCATCCGTGATCTCGTAGACTCCATACCCTTCATCAAATGCACAGTCGCCCTCATATTCTATTTCCGGTAGCTGGATGGGGTTTTCTAACAACTGGGGGATGGCAAGAAAGGGCTGACACCTGGCGGCTAAATCCAGAAGGAATCGACGAGGGATCTGCCTACCCTTGGATTTCTTCCTAGGTACTACCCTTGGCCTATTATTCCTAGATTGACTGACAATATTTACAGAAGAAGAGGAAGACGAAGACGAAGAGGATGGTGTAGAATGTACAGGAGAAGACCCCTCAGAGGAGGGGTAGAAAAGGTCGCTCATCAGACCTTGGACGGGTGGTCCGCAGGGCGGGACGCACCCGTAGGAGATGTAAGAGGTTTCCTCAACAAAGATGTGTTGTTGGGGAGTTTGAAAATTGGCATTTTTTTTTTCATTTTCAGTTTTAATGACAAAGCAGTGAAAAGAGATTGGAGGAGAGAGAAAAGTGGTTATGGCTAGAGGATTGTGAGGCTCATGGAGCAGATCATGGTTGAAGACTTGACGCGGGTTGAAAAGACCGCGCAGGTATGTAAGCAAAGAAGGGGACCTGGGAAGATCATCAGACAATTGTCTGGCCCAGGAAGAAGATATCAGCAAAGGCTGAGACAAGTGGATGGAGAAGATGGCGACTAATGAGCCGTCGACGGCAATGTTGAGGACGGACGAAGATCCGTCGATGACAGGGTCCTTCTGGGGAGGACGAGGATACTTTGGAACCTTGGCAAGAGTGGTAATATTCTCTGGTATTCCAGAGATCAATGGCGGTCCTTCAAGCTGCGGAGATGAGAACATCCTTTCCAGTGCAACGGAAATGTCCCGTATGTCGAACCATTTGTCCCACTCGCATTCCGGATCTTTGATCTTGCCACTTTTGGTGATCCTCGGACATTTTTCAGCCAAATATACAGCATGTGATCCCCCATATGCTTCTCGTGGGTAATCTCCCATCTGAACAACGGGCCCTCTGTTGAAGTGGTTTGATAGAGTCCATATGAGAGGCTTCCAATCCGCCTTGAACGGTCCTTTGAAGCCTAGGCCAAACCTACGGTTCGGCCTAATTTCCTTTGGCGGTTTGAGCATACCCTGTAACTGTGCGCCCAGACCTTTTTCCTGTTGATAGCCGATGTTCCTCATAATCTCCCAACCTTTGGAGTGAAAAGGGAGACATGATGTTACGGTTGCCCTGACCGGCTCCTTTGGTGCTAGTGGAACGTGAGATGGATCACGCACGTCCAGCAGTGACAATATGGGCCGATGAGACGGCCAAACAGAGGGCAGAGAGGTGTTGATAGCATCCACTGTGTGAAGGACATGTGTACTGACCACTTTAATAATCCTCCCGTTGTAAGGAAACTTCAGGCACTGATGGTTGGTGGAAGGCACAGCGTCCATGGCTTCGATGTAAGGGCGACCCAGTATAACCTTGAATATGGAGTCCATGTCGAGGACATGGAATTCCGTAGGAATTGACATGGGGCCTAGTTCTGCCTTCAGAATAATCATCCCCTGTGGCGGCCTTTTGCTATTGTCATAAGCCGTGACCGTGATCGAGGAAGGTCTTATTTGTTCCTCGTCGACCCCACACAACTGAAGAGTGCTCATGGAGATCACATTTATGGACGCACCCGTGTCCACAAGACACGGGTTTATGGATACCCCATTAATTTTTATTGAAATGCACAGTGCATATTTTCGAGCTTCCTTGGGAGCGAGCTCGTAGTTGTAGAACATGATGGCCGGTTGTGTGTCCGTCGGGGTCAGGACGGTAGAGATCTTTTCTACAGGGAGGTCCTCATTCACCATGACCCTTTGAAGGTACTCCATTAAGGCTGCCTGGTGGGATGTGGATCTTTGAAGTAGCTCCAGGATGGAGATCCGAGCAGGCGTCTTGTCCAAGTGTTTCAATAGATCATACTGTGTTCCAGGGATAGCTCTTTCTGGTTGTTCTCCATCATCCTTCTCTGGCTGAGACTGCTCAGGATTCTGACTGTTGTGGGGGAAAACCCTGTGGAAAATCCTTCCACTCCGGAGCACCATTGCCTGCGACTTTTGTACCTCTGTGGTAGCAGTGGGTTTTAACAGGGATTTGAGGGGTAGTGGTGGAGGAATGGTTGATGAAGCAGGGGTGATGACAGGAGCAGGGATTCTGATGAGGGGTTTGTTAGGTGGGGGCATGGTGGAGGTAGAGGGGATATCGCGCGGTTTATGAAGGATAAGGGGTCTGGAATGTGGAGGTGGAGACGAAGTAGAAGTGGGTAGGGCTTGAAGCGGGGAATGATTTTGAGGTGGGTGATGGGTAATGAGTGGTTTTGAAGGCATTAGTGGTGATACGGTGGAGAAAGACGGGGTTATGTATGGTTGACGGATGATAAGGGGTTTAGAAGGCGTAGGGGTAAATGCGGTAGAGGTGGATGGTAAAGTGGGGGAGTGGGAGAAGATGAGAGGGTGTGAAGGCGTAGTGGAGAGTGTCGGTTGATAGGGCATCGGGGTACGGATGAGAGGGCGTAGTGGTAGTGGAAATGGTGAAGGTGATACTGACGCGGGTTGATGAGAGAGAGGTGCTACCCGGGCAAGGCGAGGGTGTTGCGTGACGATAGGATTGGCGGTAGAAAGAATGGAGGTACTTTCCTGGTGCCACACCTGCTCTCGCCCGACTTCCGGGAAGGAGGAGATGGGGTTAACCTGATGATTGGGCTGTTGGTGCTCCGGTAATGGATTCTGGATTATGCCCATGTTGGGCTGTTGTTGTGGGGCCTGCTGAGACTGTTGTTGTTGTTGTAGTTGCTACTGCTGCTGCTGTTGTAACTGCTGCTGTGGCCTATGAGGAGGTCGCCTAGCCTTAAGTGCGGCGACGTATCGTCTCATTTCATCCCAATCTATTTGATGTTCATCATTCATATCGTGGATGTAATCTTTGAAATGGAAGCAGTAATCTACTGTGTGTCCTGGCTGTCTGTGGTAGACGCAGTATTTGGAGGTATCAACATTTGGGGGCCACACGGGCCTTTCTCTGGGTAGGGCGAGTTGGTTTGATGCCATGAGGGCATTAAAAATGTCTGCTAAGGTTTCCGGCAATGGTGGATAGTAGGCTCTCTTGGGACCGAGTGGCCTCCTTTGTTGCTGTTGGGGACCATAGTTCCCCGGGAGTGGAACTTGGTTGTACTGAAGCGGTGGTTGTTGTTGCTGAGGTTGTGGTTGTTGTTGCTGGGGTTGACGTAATGGAGTCATATTATCCTGGGGTGGATTATTTTGGGGTGGAGGACGAAGAGGGAAAGGACCTGGTTGGAGGGGAAGTCGGGGCACTTGTGGAGGCCTTGGGTTGACTGCATAGTTGGCATTGTTGACCGCACCCACTTGCTCATTTGTCACGACCCCTTCCGTGGCTCCGCCCGGGACACCAGCGCATGTCTTTCTGACCACTTTGGGCTTCGGCGACTCAAACATGTTCATAATGGGGGAGTCTTTTAACTGGGTTTGGATGTACCGGGCCCTTTCATAGAGTTCCTCCATTGTAGTAAGTTTATTCATGGCCAGGACGTGTCTGAACTGCGGGGTTGCATTAGACACAATCATCTTCACTTGTTCGGGCTCGGAGAGGGTATCCCTTATTCTTTCCGCTAGAGACCTCCATCTATCAGCATAGCGGACAAAATCCTCGTCCGGCTTCATCTTTTCGGCCACTAGGTCGGTAATGGAGAGTGAGGGATCGACCCTATCCCTATATTTCTGCAAGAACCTTCTCTGGACTATTTCAAAATTCTCGACCTCGCGGGGCTCCAAGGAATAGAACCACTCAAGCGCGGGACCATCCAATGATCTCCGAAAGAGGTATGCCAGGGACCTCTGATCGTTTTGCCAATAGGAGGATTCATACATGAAATCCTTGAGGTGAATGAAGGGGTTGCCGGTACCATTGTATCTGCGGTACGTGGGCATTTCGGAGGGAGGAAGATGAATGACGGGAAGGATTGGCAAAGCAACCTCCGGGGTGGCTTTTACGTCCACCATTCTTCTCAGATTTTGAAACTGCTCGTCCATGCGATTGAACCTATTGAAGAGCGATTGGGCGAGTTCCTCTGGAGGTGAAGGTGGCACTTGCCACTAGAGGAGAAACTGTCTCTCAGAGACTTGAGGGGGGAACCCCGAATGAGAGGGAGCTGTCGGACCGCCAACAGTTGGCCCCGGTTGAAGCGGTATCTGGGGAACAACGGGAGTTTGAGATTGTGACGGGAACTGGAAAGAGGGTGGTTGTTGGCTCGCTTGTCCTTGAAGCGAGGGAGACTAGATGGCTTGCGCCAATGAAGGAGATGGAATGGCCTGCACGGACTCTTGGAGAGGTGCGATGGCCGGAGTTGATTCCTGGGGCGTGGGGGAAACAGATTTCCCCTTCAGAATGGCCTGGAAGGCCCGGAGCTGTTCAGAGGTAAGCTCCGTGTTGGCGAGGACGCCTAGTAAGGAAGAGATATCCTGTGGTGGGGACGTGTCCCCGGCAATAACCTGCACCTCATGCGAGGGCTCATGAGAAGGACCCGAGTCCATAGCATAGACTCGCGGGTCGGCTGACAAACCACGACTAGGGTGGTTCTCCTCAAAAGACTCGTGAGCCATGCTCACAGTTTTCCCAGAACGCAAAAATATACACTAGCAAGCAGGTAGCAGAGATTATCAATCAAGTGGATGCCTTTATGCCTTTTTATGTTTTGATTTTGATGATTTTTTTGTGTTTTTAGCGAGATCCGAAGTTCACACAAAATGGGGACCCTAGTTTATTTTTGTTTCACCGTCGTGTCAGCTGGGGTCTCTCGTCTCACCACGAATGAAATGACTAACTCCGGGGAACTTCAATGGTACAACCAGCCCAATGAACGAAGAGGAGATTCTTCGATGTCGGGGACTTACGAAGGTCCCAGTGTAGGAGATTCTAGTCCATTGAGAGGAATTCCCAAACGGAGAGTCCTTCCTTCACCGGGAAAGGGTGATCCTCAAAAAAATGAAAAAAAAGATAAAAAAGAGGGATGAATGCATGCAATGAAATGCTGACAGAGATATGGAGTGGGAAAATAACAGAAATAACAGACATATAATAAACAAACAACCAATCACAGCTGACAGTGCTGCCGTGAGCACAACGGGGGCGCGCGCGGGCGCCAAGGTGGAGAGGCACGGATGGTGCCGAACTTGCAATGGTAGCTGAAAGGAAGCAGTAGAAGTCCCACCGTGATCGCCAATCTGTGAGCGACGTCACACGGTTCGGGGAGCGAAGAATACGCGGAGCGCGCGGGCTCCTCTTTTGTTTGCTGCAACATAGAAATAAGAGAAGAGAGAAGGGGCCACCACGGGAGATTGCTCCGGCGGGGCGAGCGGGACAAATGTAATACAGTAAGATATGGGGATTAAACGGCCATAGCGGGAAGTGACTCGCCGCGGCCTCGGGGGGACGGGAATGGTGCAGAAATTAAATAGCAAGAATTGAAACGGCCATTGGGGAAGTGACTCGCCGCGGCCTCGAGAATATGAGCAGATAAAAATATAACAGAATATAAGAAGAATATAAAGAGCGGGAATTTAAACGGCCATTGGGGAAGTGACTCGCCGCGGCCTCGAGAACATGAATATATAAGATTATAACATATAAGAACGGGAATTTAAACGGCCATTGGGGAAGTGACTCGCCGCGGCCTCGAGAACAAGATGTGATCGCCAGGGGCCAGAAGACCCCAAAATAAAGAAAGTGATCGCGCCTACCTCGAGAGCGGGAGATGGCGGGTTGCTTCTTCCTCCCCCTTCGACCGGCCGACGGAGAGGGCTTTCCTTGGTTACCCTTGCAAAACAGTAGACAATAAGCGAACGGAATTAGAAAATGGCAGTGTAGTAACAATTCCTTGCAATAAAAGTAACGAGATCGTGACCTGACACACACCTGGTTGGTGTGGTTTTAAACCCCTCTCGGACTCGAGTAGGAGAAAAATGTGATGATGAATGCAAGAAGTATGCAAGAGACGGCGCCCTTATGTAGGGAGATAGAGGATGCAGTATGATGAATGTAAAGAACTATGGAGAAAAAGGGGAAGAAAAGGCTTATTGGAGGAGTCGAGGGTGAGATCCGGCGGAGCTCTGGCAACGTAGGGACGACGTGGAAGCGCGGTGGATGAAGACGATCTTCCTCTCGCGAGCGTGGGCACCCGAGAAGCCGGCAGAACCTCCACCTACAAAAGACCCCACGGGTTAGAAATGACTCCGGTAGCCTATGGGCTCCGGCAGCCTATCGGATCTCTGCTTGGCTCCTCCAGAACTGAGGGGGTGGGTCTCTATTTATAGGGCTCCGGAGGGTGGAGGCGTCCAGGACCCTGGACACCTCCATCAGGGCCGAACTAATATTTTATTCTTTTTTTATTCTTTTTTTCTGAATATTTTCATGGAGGCGTCCAGGGTCCCGGACGCCTCCACAACGTCCACCGACTTCCACCGAAAGCCGCACGCGGTTTGGCACAACGCGTGGTTTTGTGAGCGGCGTCTCGTGATTCAGAAATGGGCGCGTCCAGCTGGCTGGACGTCTCCATAATTTGGATTTTTTTACACACGACAAACCGTCGTTCGGTGGGCGGCGCCCGTGAGGGAGTTGATGGAGGCGTCCAGGGTCCTGGACGCCTCCATAAAAAATATTTTTTTTATTTTTGTTTTGTTTTTATGCCAAAGCTGGCATTTTTATATTTTTTATATTTGTTTTTATGGAGGCGTCCAGGGGCCTGGACGCCTCCATTAATATATTATTTTTATTTGATTTTTATTTTGTTTTTTTTATGATTATTGATATTATTATTTTTTCATTGATGGAGACGTCCAGGCAAGTTGACGCCTCCATGATTTTGATTTTTTTTGTTTTTTTGGTCATTGATGGAGGCGTCCAGGCGCTTGGACACTTCCATGATTTTGATTTTTTTTATTATTTTTGGTCATTGATGGAGGTGTTCAGGTGCCTGGACACTTCCATGATTTTGATTTTTTTTATTATTTTTGGTCATTGATGGAGGTGTCCAGGCGCCTGGACACTTCCATGATTTTTCACGGAAAAATTCAAAAAAATGTAAAAAAATTCATAAAAATAAGAAATCACCAGAGTAATTAAAAATGTGAAGGCCGCCTTGGGGTATCATAGTGTAATATGAGATTTACTCACGGTAACGTCAAGAACGGCGTGTCTACACCTGTGCCAGAACAGCTCCTAGGGAGTCCTCAATTACAGAAGTGTACAGGATCAGGGGTTTCCCGGGGACGGGTGGTTGTAGAACCGGGGGATTAGAGAGGTAAACCTTGAGTTCCTCATAGGCCTTCTGACATTGTTCATTCCATTCAAATTTCGTGCCTGCCTTTAGTAGTTCATAAAACGGGCGGCATCTTTGCGAATGCTGAGATATGAACCTCCTGATAAATTGCAAACGCCCGATCAAACCTCGAAGCTCAGTGACGTTCTTCGGCGGCGGCATTTCCATGACGGCCTTTGCTTTGTTTGGATCGATCTGAATCCCCCTTTTACTAACTATAAACCCGAGCAATTTCCCTGATGCAACTCCGAACACACATTTCTTTGGATTCATCTTTAACTTGTATTCCCTAGCCCTTTGCAACACCTTGGCTAGAATGGCGGGGTGCTCTTCTTGTGACCTCGATTTGACTAAAATATCATCCACATAAGCTTCTAAATAGACGTGCATCATATCGTGGAAGATAGCCATCATCGCTCTTTGGTAGGTGGCACCTGCATTTTTCAACCCAAATGGCATAACGACATAGCAGTATGTGCCCCAAGGTGTGGTGAACGAGGTCTTTTCTTGATCCTCCGGAGCCAGAAGGATTTGGTTATACCCCGAGTAGCCATCCATGAAGGAGAGGGCTTCGTACCCAGCTGTATTATCGACCAAGACATCGATGTGAGGGAGTGGAAAATCATCTTTCGGACATGCTTTGTTTAAGTCCCGGAAGTCAATACAGATTCGAATTTTACCATCTTTCTTCATTACCGGGACTATGTTTGCCACCCATTGTGGGTACAGCACAACTCTAATGAACCTGGCCTTATGCAATTTATCGACTTCTTCCTTAATCTTCAAGGCCATCTGTGGGTGGAATCTCCTTGCTTTCTGTTTAACGTGCGTTGCCCCTGGTTTGAGAATTAGCCTGTGTTCGACCAAGGCGGGGTCAAGGCCCGGCATGTCTTCGTAGGACCATGCGAAAGAGTCGCTGTACTCCCTCAATACTTTGACAAGTTCCTCTTCGACTTGAGGAGGGAGATTGGCAGAAATAAGTATGGGCCTAGGGTCCTCTTCTATTCCGAGGTTAATTTCCTTAGTGGATTCATCCACTGCTACGGAAGGCTCGTCGAACTTCTTCAAGCCTTGGGCATATAAGTCGGCAGTGTCATCCATTTCATCTTCCTCATCATCTGCTGGGTCTTTCTCATTCACAATTTCATATACTCCTAATTATCCATCCTTGCTCCATACCTCATCAATTCCCTCATCATCTTCCAAGACAATCGCGGTCTCTACAAATTCCGGGCACTTTAACAGAGCATGACATCTTCCAGCCAAATCTTGCAGAAACCTATCGGGAATGGTTTTGAAAGGGTGCGTTACGGCGGGTGCCGCAGACGTGGATGGGCTGACAAAACTCGAACTAGACTCTACCCTGACTGACTCGACCATCCTAGAAGACTCGGTACACTATACATCTAATCTAGGGGAGAAGAAATCTACCGGAAAAGAAACAGGGGTCTCGTGCCCCTGGGAATCTAGGTAGAACATAGCGTAATCTTCCATGGAGACCTCCGTCTTGAACTTGGCATTTTTTTTTGGAGGCCGGAGGTGATCACGCAGCAGGAGGAAGAAGACGGAGGAGGAGGAAGTTGCATGGGAAACAATTCTGGGAAGATGCAGTCAAAGAAAGGATCAGAAGACTTAAACCACATTTCATGGAGCTGAGCTCCTGGGGGAGGAGGAGTGAATAGGGTTGATAGATCAATGGGCGGGCAGCGCTCGCAAGCACATGGAATGAATAGAATTTCGGGTCTCTCCGTAAAACACGGGTCGACCATGAGCGGAGGGAAACGAGGGACAGAATCCAACTGTTGAAACCAGGAAGCAAGGCGGGATGGGGACATAGAATAAGTAGTGGCGGAGCTTCCCATCCTTCGTGGCCCCTGGCGGGCTAATGGCATCGGAGGACGCCTTACCAGCTGTGTCTCCTTCTTCTCCGGCTCACCCTCTTTTTCATGAAACATCCTCGTAAAGCAATCAGAATAGTCTTCCAAGTCACCGGCTGGCGCTTGCGGTGATGGTGGCGGATCAGCAACAGCACAAGCTTCGTCTATCTTTCCTTCAAGGCTGGGTGGCGAGGTCCTCAAGGTGCCGGGCTGCAACGGACCCTTCACAAAATGTTGCCGGTAATCCCAGGTCAACGGCCCAGAGTCCCCAAGCATTGACATGGAGGATTCATGGTAGACGAGGCCCCGGCGGCCCATCTTCCTTCCCTTGGGAACGGGGTTGGTTCGGCCCTGCAATTGTGCGCTGAGTCCTCGGCCTGGCTGATAGCCCAATTTTAGAATTAGGTGCCACCCTTTGGAGTCTCTCATTTTGGGCTTGACCTTCACATTGGTTGATGCAGTGGTGGTCTTGCGTGACGCATATGCCCATGAATAGTTCAAGTCCATGACAGATAGAACAGGCCTGTTACTCGGCCACAGTGTGGGCAGAATCTTGGCGGCTATGGCGTCAACATTTTGAACCGCGGAAACACTCTTCACCTTGACCACCCGTCCTTGGAATGGGAACTTTAGACATTGATGGGCCGTCGAGGGGACGGCATTCAAACTGTTCAACCATGGACGGCCCAGAATGGCTTTGAACATCGGGTCTATGTCCAGCACATAAAATTCCACATCCATAACTAAGGGCCCCAGCTCGGCTTGCACAGTCACTACTCCGTGACAAGCACGTCTGGAGTTATCATAGGCTGCTATGGTAGTCAGCGTCGGCTTGAGCATGTCCTCTGATATATTGCAAGCACGCAGGGTACTCAAGGGGTAGACATTTATTGACGCCCCTGTGTCCACAAGGGCGGATTCCACGGCTGTTTTGTTTAGAGAGATGGTGATACATAACGGCATCTGCCGTGCCTCAGGAGGAGCTAGCTCTGACTCAGCAAATGCAATAGAGGGCCCCTTTGTGATCGTGGCCAAGACCGAGGGCAGGCTATCCACTGCCACATCTTCGCTCACCATAACTTTATGTAGGAAGATCTTCAGGGCATCTTGGTGGAGTGGCGACCTCTTGATTAGTTCTAACACTGAGATTTTAGCCGGCAGCCGGTCTAAGTGCTGTAATAAGTCATATCTTGTGCCCGGCACAGGGTCTATCTCTTCTGGCTCAACTGTAGGGGAGGAAACTGTAGGGTTTGGTGCAGATGCATCCGGGGAAGGAAAAATTCTTTGGAAAGGACGCCCGCTCCGAAGGGCGCATTGTGATGCTGGCACGGTCTGGACTGGACCCCCGCTTGGCCTGGTGGGGCAGGTGAATGGCACGGAGATGGGGGTGAGGATGACTGAAGTGGGTTTAATAGGCCCTGGTGGATGGGAAATGGGTGAAGGGTTAAGCTTAGGGGAAATGATGGGAGGTATGGCGGGTGGTGGTGGAAGGACGGACGGAGCAGAGGGGAAGGTAGCGGGCCTAAGAGGCGACGCGGAGGAAGTAACGAGTGGTGTAGTGGCCGGAACGGCGGGTCTAAGAATGGAGGGGATGGCAGGTATGGGGGAGTAGTGGTGGTGTATGGCCAAGAGATGGGCGGGGGTCTCATCATCAAACGTCCACCCAGCGTTGGGGGCTGGGCGCTGGACCAGATTCACTTGTGCTGGGGCCGGTGTCGGCGGCTGCTGTTGTTGCGGAGGAGCGGGTTGATGTACTGGCATGGGATTTTGATGGATCCCAAGGTCTTGCTGCTGCGGTTGAGGTTGCTGTTACTGTTGGGGTTGTTGCTGCTGCTGCTGCTGGGGCGCCGCCTGCTGTGGCCTGGCCTGTCTCTGCCTCTGCTTGATATCCTCAATTAGCTGGCGCATCTGGGCCCAATCAATCCTCTGGCCCTCATGCAAATCATACACCAGGTCTCTGAATTGGTAGCATCGCTCTATCGTGTGCCTGGGTTGCCGATGGAATATACAATATCGGGATTGGTCGGCAGCCGGATTCCAGTTCGGGCGTTCAGGAGGCAACTGGAGGTCACCAGTATACATTAGAGCAGAGAAAATATCCGGCAAGGTCTCCGGAAGAGGGGGGTAATGAGCCCTTTTTGGAGCTGGTCGAGCAGAGCCATAGGTGGGGGGTGGAGGAACACTATTGTACTGCGGGGGCCACTGAGGCTGTTGGGGTGGCAGAGGTGCCTGTTGAGGGTATTGCGGGACTTGGAAGGGAGGCTGGGGAACTTGCGGAGCAGCGAACTGGGGGTTACGCTGAGGCGGTGGGAAGCGGGGTGGCGCAGCTTGTTGGGGAAATTGAACGGCCTGGACTTGCTCATTAATTTGTACTCCCTCAGTGACGGGGCCTTGGGTTTTCTTGGTGGCTTTGGGTTTCTGGGCCTCGAATAAAGAATGGATGGGGGAGTCCTTGAATTAGGTTTGAATAAACCTAGCTCTGCTGTATAGCTGGTGCATGTTTGCGATATCATTCATTGCCAGAATATTTCTGAAAGTTAGTGTAGCATTGGAAATTAACAGCTTCATTTTTTCCTCTTCCGGGATCTGCCCGGGCACACGTGAGGCCATCTGCCTCCAGCGGTCTGCATAGGTTGCGAAGTCTTCCTCTGGCTTCATCTTCTCTGCCACTAGGTCAGTGAAAGAGTACTCAGGTCCGACCCGATCCTGGAACCTCTGTATAAACCTCTCCTTGACTGTCTTGAAATTCTCGGCCTCCTCCATAGGCAAGGTGTAGAACCATTCCAGAGCGATCCCTTCCAGAAACCGATAGAACAAATAGGCCATCAAACGATCGTCTTGCTGGAACTGTGCCGATTCGTATAAGAACTCCCAGACATGGATGAACGGGTTGCCATTCCCATCGTACTTACGGTACACGGGGAGCTCCGACTGGGAGGGAAAACGAATGTCCCTGAAGTTAGGGATAGGGACATCGGCAAGAGATTGCGGGCCGACCCACTTGTGGAGGAGATCAATTTGTTGCTGCATAGCAGCCCATTTGTCAAGGATTTCCCGTTCCCGGGAAGGAGGAGAAGGAGCAAGAGGAGCAGTACCTGGATAGGCGGCCAAAGGATAAGCTGACGAAGGAGGCGGCCCGTAAGAGGGATAATGGGCTGAGGAAGGGCCCATATCCGTATGAGCCAACTGGGCCGCCCCTGACTGTAACCTAGCGAAGTCCGCTGGGGCTATGAGGGCCTGAGGTGATGGAGAAATTGTAGGGTACGGCTCGAGATAAGGAACAGCGGGGATCGTGAATTTTCCTTTATCAAGTTGTTGATGGACCGATATGGAAGCCTGGCCCATTTCTATATTGGGATAGCGAAGGGTCTGAGAGCGGACAGGAGTAAGGTCAATGGGAGCCACAGAGGTGGTCCCGACCACAGGAGATGAAGTGGCAACACTGGCCGTGGCATGGGCCGGAATCGAGGCCGGGGCATCGCCCCCTTGCAAAGCTTGTCTGATGAGATGGAGTTGGGTGGGGTCCAACTGGGCCATCATATCGAGGATCATACTGGCTGAATTCTGATTGGGTGGGTTTGAAAAAGAGGGTCGGGGACCCTCGCCAAGAGTGGTCGGGAGTGAAGGGGCCGTCCCCTCTCCTCCCTGCAAATGGGTGACCCTAGGTGGGTCCTCAAGGAGACCACGAGGAAGGGAGTCCTCGTGGGCCGAAGAGAAGTCGTACGACGACATGGAAGAAGAAGAATCGAACAAGGGGTTGGAGTAGGAATGAAAATAAGAGTCAACCCTGGGAGGTGATCGTGGGGGCAGAAGGCAACCCCACATACACCAAGACACCTACGACTAGAACAAGTAACACTAATCAATCCGATCTACCAGGCAAGTAATAAGCATACAATGGAGCGAGATGAGAGCAGAATCACTCAGTAATACAATCAAGTTCTTAAAATGACGCTCGTCAGTTCCTTATATCTCTAGGTTTGAGTTTTAGTGGATTAATGAAAATATAAATTCTCTCGACCACTAGGTGCCTGATTGGGATGAGAAATGAGGAACTGTGTGACTCTATCGGGACTTCTCACTCGCGGATGCAACCCTAGCCTGGGGTGGATACGGTACAACCTGCCCGGCGTCCGTGTGGGAATCCACGGCTCACGGGGGCTTACGGAGGTCCTCAGCAAGGTCCCTAGTCGGTTCCAAGGAATATGGAGACGAGAGGAAACCCTACCTCGGTAGGAATGCAACTAATATGGGAAGATGTCGATGCTCCTATGCGCACCGGAGTGCATGCACAAACTAGCCTAGCAGCTATCAATCAATGAGCAAGTATACACATGAGTAATAAAGAGCATGGTGATGCAGTGATAATAAGGGAGCAGGGGGGGAGTCAATGAACAGCACCAGGAGCAATATATATCATGCGAAAACTAACCGAGATGAAATAAATGCACTGTGACAGGAGATGTGCGGTCCTCCTCTGACCGCTCTAAGTACACAGACGGTTAATATCCAGCCGTAGTTGACGGGAAGAAAGCAAGGGAAATACCAGACAGACGGCCGATAGTCAACCGCTCACGTACTTGAACCGCCGCGTCACAGCCGCGTATCTGCCACCCAGAAAAGTACATCGTACCTGTGCCTGGGAGCGGGACGGCTATGTGAAAGCCGCTCAAACAGATGGACGGCGTCCAGGGCGCCGTCTGTGACAGGGAAGGTCGGGGTAGCTGACTCTGATGGCAGCGGATGGACGGTGGAGTACCGACCGTGCGTCTTGGTAGGCGGCTCTGGATGAACCGTGTATACGCCGGAGGGCAGAAACCGCATCCAACCTGTAAATTACTCCAAGAAGAAAACCTTGACAACAACTAAGAGGGGTCAGCAACTCAAAAGCACGATGGGCATTAGGGGTCCCACCGTGATCGCCACAAAAGGCGTGTAGACATATATTTTCCTTCTCTCTCCCTTCACTAAGGGTCAAAGCGCATCAAGTGCGTGGAATAATGTGAGACGGGCAAACCACGAGAGTGAGAGGAAGAAGAGAAGATAGGGAACAACAAAGAGTACCGTGATCGCCACCAAGATGCCGTACGTGATAGACACGCCGTACCTTGGAAAGTGGGGAGACACTCGCCTTGGTGCAGCGCTAAGTGATGAACGGTTCCCTTAGGACCGCCAGACGTTGAGCGGTCTCACGATAGACCGCCCTGGGACGCTGCGAGGGACGCGGGAGGAACTGCTGCAGTGGGATAGACGGCACTATGGGGACCGCGCTCCGAGGAAGAACGGCCGTTGATGCACCGCACGTACCGTTGAACGGCCAGAGAGTAACCACTCAATACCTTCACGCAGCATGTTGAAAAGGGTTCGACCTCCACCCTCTCCGGCCGGCCAGAGGGGATGGGCCTCGTGCTGATGAAGTGCTGACCTGCAAAACAAGGTGAAGACACAGAAGAAATGCCCAGATTAGAACTAAATAGCGTTGTATGCGTTCAAACGAGAAGAATTAAGCATAAACAAAAGAAAAGGGGAAATACCTGGGGGGGTTTTAAACCCCTAGGGTGACAAAAAACTGGGTGGTTGTGTGCATGATAATGAGAAGGAGAGGGTACGTGGGGAAGAAACGACGCATGCAATGAAGGAAAGCTGCGAAAGCTACGGAACGAAAGAACTACGAAAATTGGGCTACTCCCTGAACCGGAGGCTCGTGCGGACGTAGAGAGGCTCCCTCCTTGGTGCTAGGTCGCTCAAAAATGCGGCAGGGCTTCGACGTCGACCAAAATCTCCCCCCCTTTCGACGTCCGATCACTAGGGTCTATTTATAGAGCCTAGAAAGCCAGCCTCGAAATTGGGGTTTTTAGATATTTTTAGGTTGAGTTGGCAAAAGATAATTCATAGATATTATCATGATCTCCTATCCAGACGAAACGGCATCAAAAATGGCTGATTATCCATGGAGAAATCGTTAAAACAAATCAGGGATAAAACCATGCATAAAAGGATAAAAATCTGTTAAAAACCCTCCATCGAAGGGATGAACGGTCTAACGATAGACCACACATAACTTGAACGATTATGTTCAGACCGTTCAACCTGTCGGTGGAAATGGAATTAAATCAGATAATTAGCCCAATTATCGCTCGAACAGACCGAAACGGCCGGCGTTGGACCCTGAGAGACGAACGGCGCATTGGCGACCGCTCCAACGTAGAACGGTCCAATACGAGCCGTTTTAACCTTGTCGGTGATAATTCAAATATTTGGATAATTGTCAGAGGAGATTAGAATGCGTAGGACTCTGAGATATGGGCGGTTGGCATTCGCCCGTCCATTAGTTTGAACGGGCAGGATAGGGCCGCACAAAAGCCTGTCGGTGAATATTAAGAAAATCCTCAGAAATCAGCCAAAATGTATGAACGGTTTGGAATTAACCGTCCCAGACCTGAACGACTGATGTTGGACCGTTCACGCTCTTGGATACTTGACTTTCATAAAATAGTTCAATTAATCAAAGCCAAGGTCCAATAAGCCCTGAATCACCACGGATTGCACCAAGGAGGGAGACGACCCATAAAATGAGCCCAAGACATACCACAAAAAATGGCCCGATGAACGATGAACGATGAACAACTCGAGGCATCAACTAATGGGAGTAAGAGAAACGGCTCGAATTATCGGTATAAAATGGGTGTCAACAAGCACGTGGGCCCCACGGTCGTGAACACGCGTGTAGCCGAATCAACACCCGAAGCTGCCCGTCAACCCGAATTCGGTCCTCCCGGGCCCATTTGTATAGCCCTTTACCTCCCTGCGTGGAGTGGGCATGTTCCCATTGCTGTAATTATTGTGTGTTAAGTTTCCCGGGAGTACGAGTTTTCGGCCGGGTCCGTCTTCCCCACGCCGAGCGCGTGGAGGTATCGCATTCGCTCCCTTACTTGGCATTTTGCTTACTTCATATATATTTGTTTATGCCGCTGCTAGAGAGCATGTGTAGGGATATCTAGCTCGCTTTATCTATTCATTACCGCTGCTGCGAGAGAGTGCGACACCGTCCCGTGACCCGATCCGGGCACACGAGAGAGCCGATCACCCTAGCTCATTGCCAGTTTCTCAACCGCGCACGTCCGACGCTTCCCTCGTTAAGGGACAGTCACGAGCTTGTCGTGTCCGCGGTCTCGTCCCGCATCATTTGCAGTACAATGAGCTTCACTCACCTAAGTGCTGAGTCCCTTAAGTTAAGATTGTTTCCATTCTCTTTAAGGGATAAAGCCAAGAATTGGTTGTACTCATTACGGCCTCGGTCGATTACAACATGGGATGGTCTATCCACTGAATTCTTAAGGAAATTTTTTCCAAACCACAAGACTGCCACTATTAGATAAAAACTCAATAGCTTTATCCAGCTTGATGGTGAAACTCTGTGGAAATACATTGAGAGATTCAATGATCTTCTGCTGCAATGCCCTCACCATGGATTTGAACAATGGAGATTAGTCCAAATTCTATATGAAGGACTGGATTTTAACACTCGAACTATGGTAGAGTCTATGTGTAATGGGAGATTCACCAATAAGCAAGCAGAAGAAGCATGGGCATTTTTAGATGAAATTGCAGAAAAATCACAATAGTGGGAAACTATTAAGTAAGCAAGGAAGGCAATCACAAGGGGAGGTTTGTTCCAAGTGGACAAAGAAGTTGATATGGAGGTCAAAATGGGTGCATTGGCCAGAAGACTGGAGGCCTTAGAAATGACAAAAATTGGGAAAACTTATGAAACTGCCAAAAATATTGAGCCTTCTATGTGTGTGTTGTGCAATGGTTCGGACCATCTGATTGAAAATTGCTCTGAAATCTAAACCTTTAGGTAAAATAGGGCACAAGCCAATTCATATCAAAGACCTAACAACAATCCCTATAGTGACACCTATAACCAGGATGGAGGAACCATCCCAACTTCTCTTGGAAATCCCAACAGGCTCAAGCTCAAGCTCAAGCTCAAAACTCCCAAGCCTATAATTTTTCAACTAAGGCCAATATCAAACCAATTTCCAAAACTAGGCCTTCAACAAAGGTCAACCTACACATCCATTACCTACACAACCGCATCAACAATTTGTCCCGCCCACTTATGGCCAATCATCTCAATCTCAGGCATCCACTCAAAATGAGGATAGACTTTTACAACAATTCCAACAACTTCTTTCAGCTCAACAACAATCTTTTACTGCCCAACTTCAACAAGCTGTTTCTAGGATGGAGGCCCAGATCAGTCAAATGGCTGAAGCTAACATGAGGAGGGAACCAAGCCAATTGCCTAGCCAGCCCATAGCAAATCCTAGGAACTACCCACCTGGTTTTAATCCATAGCCAACACTACAAGTGCAACCTAAGAACCCTCATGTTGAAAATGCTAAAGCTGTCACTACATTAAGAAGTGGAAAGATTCTTGAAGATCCATACGAAGAGGGAAAGGGTGAAGCCAGCTCAAGCCAACCCAAGATTTCGGACCAGAAGGATGAGGAGCCCATGCCTACTTCCACCAGTAATGTGGGTCATGAGCGGAATAAGAAGGACAAAGGAAAAGTTCAAGTTGAGGATACAACTGAGATATATCAACCCAAAATCCCTTTTCCATCAGCCCTAGGAACAAGAAAGGAGAAGAAGGAACAACGGGCTCAGACCCGTAATGAACAAATGTTGGAGCTATTCAAGCAAGTTCACATCAACATCCCACTTATAGATGCCATCCAATATGTGCCTGCTTATGCTAAATTCCTCAAAGACCTGTGCACACAAAAGAGGGAGCTTAGGACAGCCACTAGAAAAATTCTACTGTCAGAGGATGTAAGTGCGGTCCTGTTGAACCAACTCCCACATAAAGTGAAAGATCCTCGTGCACCACTCATCTCTTGTGTCATTAGAGGTATTACCTTTGAAAAAGCCCTATTGGACTTAGGGGCTAGTGTGAATTTACTGCCAACATCTATTTATCAAAAGTTTGGGATAGGAGAACTTAAACCAACCCCGGTGATCCTCTAATTAGCATATAGATATGTTAGGACACCGAGGGGGTTGGTGGAGGATGCCCTTGTCAAGATAGACACTTGTTACTTTCCTGTAGACTTTTTGATTCTTGACATGGAACTTAGCCATGATCTGGCTCAAAGTCCCATCATATTAGGTCGACCCTTCCTGGCCACTGCCAATGCTAATATCAATTGTAAGTCGGGGCTCATGGATATCTCTTTCAGAAATCATAAAATCACTCTCGATGTCTTCAAGGCTTCTAAACACATGGGGAATGAGGAGGACTGTTACACAGTTGACGTAATTGAGGACCTCATTGAAGATTGTTCTCCCGTAAATGAACCCATTGATTTAGATGAGTTGGATGATAAGAAATCTATTGAAGATGTCCATGTGCTTGACTCTAGGAACATGGCATTGTGGCCTACTAAGGTGGAACCTTTGCCAAAACTCAACATTGAGCCGTCGATGCCTTCAATCCAGGCCTCACCACAATTGGAACTCAAACCCTTGCCTAAGTCTTTGAAGTATACATTTCTAGGGCCCAAGGAGACTTTACCTGTGATAATTGCTTCTGATTTGTCTCTCAAACAAGAAGCCCAGCTACAAGAAGTCCTTAAAGCTCATAAAGCTGCCGTTGGGTGGACTGTGGCCGACCTCAAAGGCATTAGCCCCTCAATCTACATGCATCACATCTACTCTGAGCAAGATGCTAAGCCTGTTAGAGAGTTGCAAAGAAGACTAAATCCCAACATGAGAGAAGTGGTGAAGAAGGAGGTGGTCAAATGGTTCGATGTTGGAATCATTTATCCCATTTCTGATAGTAGTTGGATGAGTCCTACACAAATTGTTCCCAAGAAGTCAGGACTCACAGTCATCGAAAATGAACAAGGTGAGCCTTTGCCTACGCGATTGACTACGGGATGGAGGGTGTGCATAGACTACAGAAAGTTAAATGTAGTCACTAAGAAAGATCACTTCCTTTTACCTTTCATTGACCAAATCCTAGATAAACTTGCTGGACAAAAGTACTTTTACTTTTTGGATGGTTACTCAGGATACAATCAAGTGGCTATATACCCAGAGGATCAAGAGAAGACCACCTTCACATGTCCATATGGTACATTTGCTTTTAGAAGGATGCCTTTTGGATTGTGTAATGCACCAGCCAATTTTCAAAGGTGCATGATGGCTATCTTTTCTAACATGGTGGGAGATTTTCTTGAATTTTTTATGGATGATTTCTCTATTTTTGGGGATTCATTTGAGACATGTTTACAAAACTTGGAAAGAATCTTGAAAAGGTGTATAGAAACAAATCTGGTTTTGAGTTGGGAAAAGAGCTATTTCATGGTAAAGGAAGGAATTGTGTTAGGGCATGTTATTTCTGAAAGGGGAATGGAGGTAGATAAAGCTAAAATTGATTTGATTTCTAGTTTGCCTCCCCCAACATCAGTCAAATAGATCGGATTCTTTCTAGGCCACGTTGGTTTCTATCGACAATTTATTAAAGATTTTTCAAAGATTTCTCGTCCTTTGTGCAACTTGTTGGCCAAAGATACACCTTTCCACTTTGATGATTCATGTCTTCAAGCATACAACTTTTTGAAAAAGGCGGTGACTCAAGCTCCAATCCTACAACCCCCAGTTTGGTCACTACCTTTTGAAATCGTGTGTGATACTTTTGATTATGCCATGGGGGCTGTATTGGGCCAAAGGATAAATAAAAGCCCAGTTGTGATTTACTACACCAGTCGAACCCTGGCTGAGGCCCAAAAGAACTACACCACAACTGAGAAAGAACTTTTGGCTATAGTCTTTACACTCGAGAAGTTCCGATCCTATCTTTTAGGATCCAAAGTCATCATCTATTCAAACCATTCCGCTTTGAGATACCTATTATCCAAAAAGGAGGCCAAACCACGATTGATCAGGTGGATCTTGCTTTTGCAAGAATTTGACATTGAAATTCGAGACAAAAAGGGATCTGAAAATGTTGTAGCAGATCACCTATCCAGGATCCTACTGCAAGAAAGTGAACCTATTCAAGACTCCTTCCCTGATGAACAATTGTTGACCATTTCTCAAAGGAGACCTCCATGGTTTGCTGATATTGTTAACTATTTGGCCGTAGGATTAATTCCTGATGGCTGGTCCAAACAAGAGAAAGATCGATTTCTCTCTCAGATAAAATATTACTTTTGGGAGGACCCAGAACTTTTTCGAATTTGTGTTGACAATGTCATAAGGAGGTGTGTCCCAGAAAATGAGCATCAAAGTATTCTCACCTTTTGTCATACTCTTTCATGTGGGGGGCATTTTTCTGGGAAGAAAACTGCAGCAAAAATCATGTAAAGTGGTTTCTACTGGCTCGCTCTCTTCAAGGATGGCCACACATTCAGTCAATCTTGTCCCAAGTGTCAAACCATGGGAAACATTTCAAAGAAAGGCATGATGCCATTAAATCACATCCTAGTGGTGGAAATCTTTGATGTTTGAGGGATTGATTTCATGGGTCCATTTTCACCATCCTTTGGACATAAGTACATACTGGTGGCTGTTGATTATGTCTCCAAATGGATTGAGGCAGTGGCTACTAGAACATATGATCACAAAGTGGTTCTAAAGTTCATCCAGAAAAATATCTTTTTAAGGTTTGGGTTCCCAAGAGCAATAATCAGTGATGGGGGTAGCCATTTCACAAACTCCCAATTCAAAACCTTGCTTAGAAAATATGGGATCAACCATAAGGTGGCCACGCCTTACCATCCTCAAACAAGTGGACAAGTGGAAGTTTCTAATAGAGAGATCAAGAACATTCTACAGAAAATAGTCCGACCTGATAGGAAGGACTGGTCAGAGAGACTGGATGATGCTCTATGGACTTACAGGACAGCCTACAAAACCCCCATTGGAATGTCACCTTTTAGATTGATCTACAAGAAAACATGTCACCTTCCGGTAGAATTGGAGCACAAAGCATATTGGGCTGTAAAGCAATTCAATTTGGACTTGGCCCAAGCAGGAGAAAATCGGGCATTACAATTGAATAAGATGGATGAGTTATGGAGGGAATCTTATGAAAGTTCTAGGATTTACAAGGCCAAAATAAAAGCTTTTCATGACAAACACATCTCTCGAAAAACTTTTGAGCCTAATCAACGAGTCTAGTTGTTCAACTCGAGGCTTAAACTTTTTCCTGGAAAGCTCAGATCTAGGTGAGAGGGTCATTTCATAGTGCATTCGGTGTCCCCCCACGGTACAGTTGAAATTCTTGATTCTAAGAGTGGGACTATTTTTAAAGTTAATGGCCAAAGACTCAAACCCTATATTGAGGGAGTTTCAATTGACATGCACATTGATGAGGTGCACTTTACAAACTCACTATGAGTTGCATTGCGTCTGGTTGACAACGTTAAACTAAGCGCTTCTTGGGAGGCAACCCAAACCTTTAATAGTTTCGTGTGAGAATAAATGACTTTTTGGGAGACAACCCAAGTTTTTATTGTGGTTTGTATTTTTATTTTACAAATTTGAATAAAGGATAAGTTGGGGGGAGAGAGATGATTGCTTACTCTGTTACTCAGATTTGTCAAGTCGTCACAAGCCAAATCTGTCGAAGTTCACTTCCATCAGGTTGTCCCGTTCCTTCACACATTTTATGTCTACATTGTTCTATTAATCCCTATTGTTCATGTCATTGAGGACAATGTCATTTAAGTTGGGGGGACGGAAAAAATCATGTTGCACATGTTGCATTCATATACAACCTCATTTTTTCAAAAATAAACTACAAACACCCAACTGAGTTTTATGATTCATATTTCTATTGAAAGTAATTCAGGAATAGAAATGACTAGATAAGGATGTCGAAAGTTTATTTACTCTAGCCATGGAAAACTGATCTAAGAATCTTTTTAAAGTTCATGTGCACTTTAAAAAAAATCACTTTGCACACTAATGAAATAAGTAGGACAAGCCTTCTGCTATTTTGGGAATATTGCTTGATATTCTGTACTTTTTGAAGAAGAGATCTTTTATAAGCTTTCTGCCAAGTTATCTATTGAAAAAAATTTGAGAAAAACACCATGAAAATGCTCTAATTCTGAGTAACCGGGCCTACTTCACCTAAGACGTGTTGAGGTTCGCGTCAAAAGGAAAAGTGAACCTTGATCTGTGTAACCGGGCCTACTTCACCTAAGACGTGTTGAGGTTCGCGTAAAACAGTGAAGGGTAGTGCAGCATCATGTGTATATAGAAAAAGAAAAAAAAGAAAGAAAAAGAGATCCCAAAGGGATAAAGCAATAAGGCAGACAAAAAAGTTAATATGCTTAATGTTCTGATTAAGAAGTGCAGGGTTGAAGGGCACTTAGAATAGCAAATGGGGGACGTAATTGTCTATATTGTGAATTTAGTATTACACATGCACAAGTGCTATTGAACTTTAAGTTGACTTCTTGATCATGTAGCTTAATGTCCAAATTTAGGGCTATTATGTGTTCATGATTCCGAAATCCTACTCCTAAGTCAACTCTATGAAAGAAGCTCGGGAAATGTGGCATGGATATTTTAAACTCTTGTTGGTCCTTAATTTTAAATGGTTTACATTGCTAAGGGACAAGCAATGAGTAAGTTGAGGATGTGATGAGTGTGTATTTATACATGTTAATTTATGATTTACACACTTTTTATGAGCTTAACTATTAATAAATATGCATGTATCATACTTAATATCGATTTCCGATCAAAATGTTTAGTTTGATGAAATTATTATAATTTGAGCAATAAATATGTTATTTTGCAGGCACTCGGCAAGAACTTCACAAGTCTGTGCAAAAATGAGTCAAAACCTATGACCGACCAAGCCTAATCTTAATTCAAAAGAAAAGAGAAAAAGAAAACTATAAATAGATATTTTATCTTTGAATAATATATATACATATATATATATATATATCTAGTAATATATATAGATATATATATAGATATATATTTATAATTCAAATAAAAAATAAAAATAAATAAAAATAAAAACCAAAATAGTAACATCTATATATAGATATTATGATATATTCATAATATATAAATCTATTCTTAATATCTATATATAGATAACAAATTAATATATTATATATATACACTTAATATCTATACACATAATATACCCATATATATTTCTCTTTCATATAAGATATACATATGCATATATATAATATAAAGTGGCATGCAAACAATGGCCATGCAGGTTCACGTTATATATGGATATAAGGCCAGGTGCTCCACGTGAAGCTTCTTCAAAGGCTTCGGGTACGAATGGCAGGGCTTCGTGGTGGGCTTCACCCACAAAGGAGCTGAAGACGAGTCTTCAATGTGCAACGAATGAACACTTCGGCTCAAGATGGTGGAGGGGTCAACGCCTCACACGCGGTTGAAGCTTCACGGGCAAGGCCAAAACGGCACGCACCATGCTGGGTTGGCACGGTCGGCCATGCATGCAGGCAGCAGCTTTCAACGCGAGGGTCAAACCGCCATTCACATTGAGCGGCTTCTTCGGCGGATTCACAAGGCATCCACGGGGCGGTCTTCACGCGTGGATAAGGCGGCTTCTCCTTCACGGGTCAACGGCTAAAGGCAGGCACGAGATGTAGCCAGAGCGAGCGCAAGGTCGGCACGGACGACGAAGCCGCGTGGTTGGCTGGTGCACGGTGGACGCACACGGGAGGTGGAGAAAGAGAAATCAGGCGGACATGCAAAGCGGCTGAGAGGTTCACACGGTCAGCACTAGTAGGCCGACAGACACTTCACGGCGGCTTCACATCATTGCGGCCATTCACATGGCCAATATTTTGTGACTTTGATAGAGAACAGGGAACAAAGAAACAAAGGGCTTGTTTAAAGCCTATAAAAAGGATTGAGGTGTGGTTTAAGAGGAGAAGCTCTTGTAATGGATTGTTTTGTTCTTCTATTCTTGTGAGAATTTTGTGAGAATTATTTTAGTAGTTTTGAAGAAGGAGAGAGAGAGGGGCAGGAGGTCCCTTTCAGGTTCTAATTTCTTTCAATCTTATTATCCATTTAAATTATTAGAAGTTTTAGAATTTTGTAAGTTTAAGTGGTTGTTATTACAAGTTCTTAAGATTTTAACCATTTATATATTTTTCTAATCGTCATTTCAATTTCTTGTCTTCTTAAAAGTTGTTCATCTTTCAATTCTATACATTTTCTATTTCTACCATTTCCTCTAATTCCTCTCTATTTTTAAGTTATTACACATTTTTCTAAGTTCTGTCCTGGCACATTACTATTCATCTGAGTTGATACCTTCTTTTGTTCCTCTATTTTGAAACCCTTATAATCTTCTTTTATTTCTGAATTTTTCATAAAAGTTGTTCCTCTCTTATAGATCTAGATTTTATTCTTCTACCACTCCCTCTAATTCTTCTTCGTTTTTAAGTTATTTTTATTTTCCCACGGTTCTGTCTTTTACGAGTTTACTGTTCATCCGCGCCGATAGATGTCAGTGTTTCATATTTTCATCATCTTCCTCTCATTTTATGTCTTTGCACTCTTCATAAAACTTCTTCCTAACTTTCAAATCTTCAACTTTGTCTTCTGTCACTTCTTCTAATTTTGTCTGGTTTTAAAGTTATTTCTCTTCCTAACTCACCCTATTTTCGTTATAATTTTTCATGTGTTCTTCTATCAATTCCACCCCTTCTAAATTGCATCCAAATCTCCCTAAGGCGGTTTTAATTCAATTTTCATGATTTTTAAATCTTAAAAACTCACGGTTTTCAACTTTCAAATCTACTTCTCCATGTGGATTCGACTCGGTCTCATCACTTAACTATTCTATTTAATTTGTGGGCCGGATATTTAAATTTGGTAGCGGGACGTATTAACGACGTGCGTTTCCGCGCATCATATGGTCACCTTCATACATTGTGGTAGATAGGACGGTGATCATATGTAGGAAATAAGATTCCTCCCTCGGACAAAAGGGTATGAATTCGGGCCCGGCTGGCAATGGAAGGAATAAGAGAATCTCCGTGGTGACAGAACCCACGGTGCACATGGAGGTAATGGACCCTAAGGTCAGAAGAGTGAAGCTACGACTAGTGGATTGGTCGAAGCCTCGGGCCAATAAATGCGTCAACGTCCATTGTCGGTGTAAACCCATAATAAGGTCACCCAATGTATCAACATGGTGACTAGACCGGAATGTCGTATGGTAGGAGTTGATGGGCACTAAAGGTAAGGTGGGGTCCATTGATGGATATGGAGGTGGGACCAAGTCATCCTTGAGCCAACTAAGAAGCGGCTCGGCTATGAAAAGTATACCCGCTATAAACACGGGTGGCTCGGGCTTTAGAGGCTCCAAACAAGATAGTTCTGAATAAAGTTCGGAAGTAGAGAGTGGTGGCATTGGAGCTCTCATGGGTGGTGAAGGTATGTCCTCGAGGAGGGAAAGAGGCCCTTGGGACCCCATAGGTAGGGCCGGGTTGGGGCTACGGGCTATGGCCTCCCTAGGCTCGAGTATGTCTACCTCCGGTCGTGGAGGTGGGCAAGGGAAGACTAGCGATTCAATAAAAGCGCACCTCCTATCCATCCGATCCGAAAGCATTTGCACAAGATCGGCAAGGGTATGGGTTGGAGTAGGGGTATCGCGGTGGACGTGCCCGTAATCAACCGGCCTCGGCTTGGGTTGGGGCTCGTCAAAGTGTAGGGCTCCTTGCCTCCGACTAGGACCCACTTGATTTGAAGCGCTTGCGTAGGATGGGTTGGGGGCGAATGGGTGCGGTAGGTTGGAGGTGTGGCCCACTTTCTTGGGGGTGATGTAGTGGGGTTGGCTCGTGGCATGACCCCCGTGGTTGGAGATAGATGGGTGAGGTGCGTAGACCTTCCAAAGCTCTCTCTTCATGTCTCATCATGACTCGATGGGCCATTGCCTCCTAACTTCTCACAATCGTTCAATGTGGTCCCACTTTTCGGTGGCCTTATGTAGAAGCCGCTCCTTGGCATAATAGAACTGCCCAACTTCGGACATGGGATAACAATCAAAGTAAGTGTCCATGGTGGCCACCCACTTAACGTAGACCGGTGCAGACACCAGAGCGATCGAGAAGCATGAACCGGCAAGCCGTCAGTACCATACGCGGAGCACCACTCGGGCTACAACGGCTTCTATCTGGCTCGAAGATAGCCTGGAGACTCCCCCTTGAGTCTTAGTATTTATCATGTTTTGGGGGATTTTATTTGTGTGCAATGTGTGTTTATTTAGTTTTATTTGGATTGTAATTCGGATTGTACTAAGGGCTTATTTGCAATTTGGGACCACCTGGGTCCCGCAGGTCCCCCTACCTCTTCCCCATTGATCCACCTCATCTCTAGGGCCTATGTGGAGTCAGTCAACCTTCCAATAGCGGGCTTCTAGAAGAGTGGACCAAGGGGGGGACAAGTGGTTAACAAAGTCCAAGAAGAGTGCTTCTTGGTCAAGGGGGCGCCCCCCATTAGAATATATTCTATAGATTTTTGTAAATTTTATTTTATTTGGTCCACAACACATGGGATAATTAAATGTGGACTTCCCCTTTTATCCCTCCCCAAACCTAGATCTAGGGATAGTTGAAGTCTTTTTGTATTTCATATATATTGCTTGTATTTTCCATTTGATTGGCATTAATGAGAAGAAAATTTGGAATTTCTTCCATGAGCAAGGGCCGCCCCCTATCTCTCTCCTCTCTCCCCCTTCAGCAGGTGGGAAGGCTATGATTCTGAGATGTGAAGCCTCCTCTATCATTTTCGGAGATCGTCGCCGCCGCCGCCACCGTGCCGCCATCGCACCACCGTCGTGTTCGCCGGAGTTCTGTCCACTCAAGATAGACCCCTCTTCCACGAATTTCTGCTCCCTTCCACGAGATCTTCTGGAGCCCTAACTTTCAGGGTGTGTTCCAGAGGTTCCCTCCACATTCCAGAAAAATTGGTTTGGCCTCTAGTTTTTACTTTCCATTTTTCCATTGTCATTCTTCATTTCCTTCCAGATCTGTCAGGTTTATGTCTATTGTGACAGCAAACCTGAACTTCCCATCTTCAACCCACTTTTTGATTTTTCCTAGAGCCCCCAATTTTACTGGAGGTTTTGTCCAACACCCTTTCCAACCAAGAATTTTCTTGGAATTTATAAAGGCCTTCACCTATTTTCTAAAAATCACTTTCAGATCCCACTCAGTTCTGTTTGCCTCTGTCTAGGTCCGACCACCCACCAGTATAAAATACTTTTCCCCATTCAAACCTCAACAAAATTGGTCATAAAAATCATTTCCGTTTTCTCTCTCTCCCCTCTACAACTTTTATGAAGAGCTCGAGGTCTGAATCAGAGGTCTACCTCACAGTCAACACCAATTCTCAGGAAACTCCCCTACTGTCCTGAGATTTCAGACCCTGTCCAATAGCAACTTGCAAAATCGACTAAGGCCAGATCCGTGAATATCCAATTTGTCTCTCTGGCCCTAGATTGAAGTACTTCAAAAGAGCTTTCCAACGATACCTCTTGCGCATCTATCCGACGTCAGGAGTGATCGCAGTGGCAGATCTCGCCGGAAGGCGCGTGGCAAAACAGAAGCAACAAATCCGTGGGCAGCAACTCCAAGACTTGGAGATCGGAGCCGACCGCCATCCAGGGAGGCACGCCACCAAGGGTCTCCATCACAGCGGGACCCACCCCATCAGAATCGAAGGACAGAGTGGTCTGTGGGCCCCACGAACCCGTAGATCACGCCGTCCAGACAGGACCAAAACGCGGATTCGGCATCGACGGAGTGACATCAAGATGCTGCCTGTCAACCCAATTCGCGTGACTCCCGGGCCCCACATATGACCTTTTACCTCCTTGTGTGGAGTGGGTCAAAATTTTGTACCACAATAAAACTTTGTTAACCGGGAGTTCGGATTTGGCCGAGGTTGTCTTCCCCACGCCGGGAGCGTGGAGGTAACGGTTTTAACTCCTTGGCGTTCATTTGCTAGTTTAGTATATGGTCATATGCCGCTGTGAGAGCATAGAATTCTAGCCCGTGAGTCTATGTCACCGCTGTGAGCGAGAGTGTGACCCGTCCCGTGGCTCGATCCGAGCACAGAAGTGAGTCGACTACCCTTAACTCTGTCGATTTCTCAACCGCGTGGATCTGCGTTTCCCCACGCTTGGGACGACGAGTGAGCTTGCATTTCTGTTAGCGACGTATAGCCCATATGAACTCCTCGTGTCGGGCCAAGAGTCTCTCCAACTTGCATGTTGCTGGTCGCGTCTCCATCTAGAGTCCGCGGTCCGCATCATATAGAGTCGGTTCCCGTGTCCATCCCGCATCAGTTTGGTATTAGAGCGAGTCGAGTCTAGGGTAGTCGTTGCATAAGCCTTGCGCGGTCTAAGTCGAGTCTAGGATCATCATTATTTTCAAAATAAAAAAAGTGTTTTAAAATTGTATTTCATCCCGATAATCTGGTATCTTAAAAGGTGTTGTCCGAACGTTAGGCTATGCCTATCGGGAAGGCCGCACACTTGCGCGAGTGATCTTCGTATCGATTAACTCCGCCACGTACCGGATATTGGTTTAGGTCTAGGTGCATTAGTCGGTGTTTGTATTAGTCTGTGTCTCCTAATTCGTGTGCCTTTGCATGCCCACCCGTCGAGGCACCCAATACTCGCCACCACCACCTATGGCGGATTCCCGAGCCCGTAGCTCCGATGAGCCTTCGACGGCCGAGATGTTCCGAGCCCTCATGGATTGTCTCGATACACGTATGGATGGCCTTAGTAAGCATCTAGATGGCGTAGGAACGCGTTTGGAAGGGAGGATGAAAGCCCTCGAGGATTGGGCTGAAGCTTCAGACCAGTCCATCCAGGGTCTTGTAGGGAGGATTGCCGTCCTTGAGAGGGCCCCAGCAGCGGCGCAACCCGCGCCGACCAATGGTCAACAAGAGCCGACTCAGTAACTTGCTGCGCCAAGAGCTTAGGCGGTAGATGTTGGGGGGCAACAGGTGCATGAGGTGGCTGACTATGCATCTGATAATGAGCAAGGGGGATATGATCGTCGTAACCAATGACGAAATCATGATGACAATGATGACGACCGCGTTCTTCGGAGCGTGCGTGTGGACCCTCCCCTTTTTAGCGGGTCCTTGGACCCGAAGGTCTATTTAGATTGGGAGGCCGGCATAGACCGATACTTCGAGTGGTTTGAGATGACGGACCATCAGAGAGTTCGATACGCAAAGATGAAGCAGCATGGGCAGGCCCAAACTTATTGGACCAATGTGGAGAGCCTGCTAAATCAGCAACGTCAACCCCCCGATCGGCACTTGGGATGGCATGAAAATGAAATTGAGGGAGAAGTACCTTCCTGCCTCATATCACCAACGTCTCATAGACAAATGAAAAAGTCTCTCCCAAGGGAACCGATCTGTGACCGAGTACACCGCCGAGTTTGATGAGTATTATTTGCGGTGTGGAGTTACGGAAGAGAGCATCATGACCATATCACGCTTTCGGAGAGGTCTGCGGCCAAACTATCAATATGAACTTTTTTGCCGTAATGTGACCACTTTGGAATAGGCGTATCAGGTTGCTCTCGAATTGGAGCAATTCGAGGCCGAGTTTGAGTCTACCCATCGGTTGTGCTCCTTCCCCCTTCGTAGTGTTGAGCCCCGTGGCTCTTCTGGCACGTATCCGAGGGCCCCCATAGCCCGACCTCAGGAGCCCACTCGTCCCAAGTCTTTCGCTCCTAGGCCTCTCCCTCCACCCCCGAGGGACCTTCCTCGTCCCCAACATCTTACGGCACCCATAGCCCGTCCACCGGCACCCGCACCTTCTGCCCGTCCTTTGTTGCCTTCACCTCCAATCCGTCGGGAGGATAAGGAGAAATGACCCATGATTGGGGAGCCTAGTGGATCACGGCAGCAGTGTTATCGCTGCAATGGGTTTGGCCATTTCTCCAACCAGTGTCCCACCTGCCAGTCTCTTATCATTGGGGAGACACAGACCGAGGATACCACCCCTACGGACCTCGAGTTAGTCAGCTATGAAGCAAATCCGGAGCTAGCTGAAGAGTACTATGAGGCCGAAGGTAATGGCCAGGATGCCCAGCATCCAGACGATACCCACTTGGGGGTCATCAGGTGTATTCTCACCCAGCCACATGCCAATGATGACTGGCAAGGGACCACTATCTTTCATATATTCTGTCGGCTGGGCATGTAAGTTTGTAAGGTGATCATCGATAGTGGGAGTTGCATCAATGCAATCTCCACGGGCACTGTCTCCAGTCTTGGTCTTACACTCGTGGATCATCCTTGCCCCTATCGAGTATCATGGGTGGATTCCACCTCCATTCCGATCAGGCTGCAGTGTCTGGTCCCACTGTAGTTCCGTGCCTACCGTGACGATATCTGGTGTGATGTCCTCCCCATGGAGGTGGGCAGCATTATTCTTGGTAGGCCGTGGTTATTTGATCGGGATGCCACACTACATGGTCGGTCGAACACCTGTACCTTCAACCACGCTGGCCAACAGATTACCCTCTAACCCTCTCAGCCCAAGAAGCCTTCAGTGAGGGGTCCTACTGGCCCTAGTACTCCGGAGCGTTCCATCCCCGGGCCCCGCACCCCACCCCCAGCTCAGGCTATGACCGTTACATCTGGCCCAGGCGAGCCCTCGACTAGGAGACTGATGATGATTAGCTCCCGGGAAATGGAGCGGGAGGCTAGTAGGGGCTGCCTGGTATTTGCTATTACGGTCCGAGAGGTGGAGCCGAAGTCCGAGGGTGAACTCCCACCCGATGTCATTCCTATTCTGCAGGAGTTCGCTGATATTTTTCCCGAGGAGCTTCCCGAGGGACTCCCACCCATGCGGGATATTCAGCATGCTATCGACCTGATTCCGGGCTTCTCATTGCCCAATCTTCCCCATTATCGCATGAGTCCCACGGAACATGCCGAGCTAAAACGGCAGGTCGATGAGTTGATGCAGAGAGGGTCTATTTGGGACATCATGAGTCCGTGTGCTGTTCCCGCATTACTCGCCCCAAAGAAGGATGGCACGTGGAGAATGTGCATTGATAGTCATGCCATCAACAAAATCACCATAAAGTACAGGTTCCCTATTCCTCGCCTAGATGATATGCTAGACATGATGGCCGGTGCCACTATCTTCTCGAAGATTGATCTTAAGAGTGGCTACCACCAGGTGAGGATTAGGCCGGTGATGAGTGGAAGACCGCATTTAAGATCAAGGATGGTCTATATGAGTGGTTGGTTATGCCCTTTGGGTTGACCAATGCCCCTAGCACCTTCATGCGACTCATGACTCAGGTCCTTCGACCATTCATTGGAGTCTTTGTGGTTGTGTATTTTGATGACATCCTTATATATAGTCGCACTAAAGGGGACTACTTGGAGCATCTACGGTAGGTCTATCTGCTTTTGAGGCGAGAGCAGTTATTTACGAACCCACAGAAGTGTGCCTTCATGACACCCCAGCTTACCTTCTTGGGTTTTATTGTGTCTAGTATCGGGGTCTCCACCGATCCAGAGAAGGTCCGGGCCATTGTTACGTGGCCGGAACCATGTACGGTCCATGATGTCCGCAGCTTCCATGGCCTTGTGACGTTCTATTGTCACTTCATTCGCGGATTTAGCTCTGTCACTGCCCCGATCACGGATTGTATCTAGAATGGCACGTTTGTATGGACGAAGGCCACTACTGCCGCCTTCAAGGATATTAAGGAGCGCATGACCCAGACACCGATCCTTCGATTACCAGATTTCTCGAAGGTGCTTGAGGTCTCTTGCGATGCGTCGGGTGTTGGGATTGGAGGAGTGTTGAGTCAGGAGGCCCACCCGATCGCATATTTCAGTGAGAAGCTGAATAACGTGAAACTACGATACTCCACTTATGATAAGGAATTCTACGCAGTTGTTCAGGATCTTAGGCATTGAAGGCACTATCTATTACATCATGAGTTTATCTTATACTCCGATCACGAGGTTTTGAAGTACCTCCATTCCCAAAAGAAGCTTAATGCGCGTCACAGCCGATGGGTTGAGTATCTCCAGCAGTTCACTATTGTGCTTAAACATAAGGCTGGAGTAGAGAACAAGGTGGCCGATGCCTTGAGTCGGCGAGCGTGTTTGCTGACCACCATGAGTGCCAAGGTCATAGGGTTAGAGAAGATGAGAGAGGCCTATGTTGACTGTCCTGACTTCGGTCAGATTTATGCCACTCTCTAGGCCGGACCCTCGAGAGACCATGATGACTATGCGCTTCAGAAGGGTTACCTCTTTCGAGGAGGTAGGCTTTGTGTTCCTCGAACTTTGGTTCGAGACTTCTTAGTCTGGGAGCTACATGCGGGAGGTCTAGCCAGCCACTTTGGTTGGAACAAGACTATCAAGGATGTTGAGCATAGATTTTATTTGTCGAGTTTGAAGAGAGATGTTGCTCATATTGTGGCCCAGTGTCGTACATGTGCTACGGCCAAGATGAAGAAGCAAAGCTCGGGCCTTTATACGCCTCTCCCCGTGTCTGATGCTCCGTGGCATGATGTTAGCATAGACTTTATTTTGGGATTGCCACGTACCTCTAGGAAGCATGATTCGGTCTATGTGGTGGTTGACCGATTCTCGAAGATGGCCCTTTTCATTTCCTGCTCGAAGACTTCGGATGCATCGAGGGTAGCCCGCCTATTCCTTACTCATGTGGTGTGCAAGTTCGAGTTGTCTCGTACCATAGTGTCTGACCGCCATGTTAGATTCACTAGTTATTTTTGGAAGACACTATGACATATGTTGGGTACTCACCTCAAGTTTTCCACTACATATCACCCCCAGACAGATGGTCAGACCGAGGTGGTCAATAGGAGTCTGGGTGACCTTTTGAGGTGTCTTGTCAGGGACCGTGTAGGAGATTGGGATCTCATATTACCATTGGCAGAATTTGCATATAATGATTTGGTAAATAGGTCTACTGGTATCAGTCCATTCGAGATTGTCAAAGGTCGTAGGCCTAGGAAGCCAGTGGATCTTATCCCCATGCCCATTCATGCACGAGTGTCGGAGTCGGCCGAGTCGTTTGCTAGGCATGCTAGGAGTTTGCATGACGACATCCGTCGTCACATTGAGGCCAGCAATGCATGGTATAAAGAGCTAGCCGATGCCCATCGGCACCACCAAGAGTTCCAGGAGGGTGAATATGTCATGATCAGGGTAAGACCTGAACGGTTTCCCTCTGGAACCGTAAAGAAATTGCAAGCTCGCGGAGCCGATCCATTTAGAGTGTTGAAACGCGTTGGATCCAACGTGTATGTTGTGGACCTGCCCGAGGAATATGGTATAAGCTCAACTTTCAATGTGTCGGATCTAGTTGCATATAGGGACCCAGCGGTGATCCCTAGTGAGCCTTTCGAGCCATCTCCTCCCATTGAGAGTGATCCCACACCTGAGTGTACACCACCGGCCCCATTTCCACAGTAGCGAGAGCATATCGATCATATACTGTATGAGCAGGTGACAGTTACCATGAGTGGATCCTACCCGCGCTACCTAGTGCGTTGGAGAGGGCGACCCGCCACCTGTAGACACGCTATTCCTGACGTCTCTTGAGAAAGTCTCATATCACTATACAACGCCCCGCGACGGCTTACACGTTTTGAATCACTTGAGTGCTTCCTTTCCTTGAGTCTTCTTCCGCCCTTTTCGGCATCCGGAATCGTCTCGTCACGGCATTCGGACGGCATCAACACCAGTCAGACGCATCAGGAGGTTCCGGAATCAGGAAGGCTGCCTACCGGGCAGCCGCCAACGCCTAAACCGAGGACCCGGGTGGGCCTTAATGGGGGCGTCCAGGCCCCTGGACGCCCCCATTCTTTTACTTTATTTTTCAGACCCAAAACACAAATAAAAAATAATAAATTAATGGAGGCGTCCAGGCCCCTGGACGCCTCCAAAAAAACAAATATAAAATGCCCGTTGGCATAAAAGACAAAACCAAATAAAAAATAATAAATTAATGGAGGCGTCCAGGCCCCTGGACGCCTCCATAAAAACAAGTATAAAAAAAATTAAAATGCCAGCCTTGGCATAAAAGACAAAACAAAAATAAAAATAATATATTTTTGGAGGCGTCTAGGACCCTGGACGCCTCCATCAACTCTCTCACGGGCGCCGGCCACCGAACGACAGTTTGTCGTGTGTGAAAAAATCCAAATTATAGAGACGTCCAGCCACCTGGACGCGCCTATTTCTGAATCACGAGGCACCGCTCACAATACCACGCGTTGTGCCAAACCGCGTGCGGCCGTCGTCGATTTTCGGTGGACCTGTTGGAGGCGTCCGGGGCCCTGGACGCCTCCACAAAAATATTCTAAAAAAATTAATAAAAATAGAATAAAATATTAGTTCGGCCCTGATGGAGGTGTCCAGGGTCCTGAACGCCTCCACCCTCCGGAGCCCTATAAATAGAGGCCCACCCCCTCAGTTCTGGGGGAGCTTCGAAGAGATCCGATAGGCTGCCGGAGCCCAGAGGCTACCGGAGTCATTTTTTAACCCGTGGGATCTTTTGTAGGTGGAGATTCTGCCGGCTTCTCGGGTGCCCACGCTCGCGAGAGGAAGGTCGTCTTCGTCCACCGCGCTTCCACGTCGTCCCTACGCTGCCGGAGCTCCGCCGGATTTCACCATCGGCACATCCAATAAGCCAATCATTTCCTTTTCTTCTTAGTTCTTTTGCATTCATCATCTCGTATCATCTACCCCCCTTCATAAGGGCGCCTCTTCTTATATACTTCTTGCATCCATCATCTCATTTTCCTCCTACTCGAGTCCGAGAGGGGTTTAAAAGACAACACCAACCAGGTGTGTGTCTTGCCATCATTTCGTTATTGTTATCGCAAGGATTTGAATACTACACCTTCATCTTTCTAATCCACTCGTTACTTGTTTGTCGTTGTTTTGCAAGGGTACCCAAAGAAAGCCCTCTCCGTCGGTCGGCCGAAGGGGGAGGAAGAAGCAACCCGCCATCTCCCGCTCTTGAGGTAGGCGCGATCACTCTCTTTATTTTGGGGTCTTTCGGCCCCTGGCGATCACATCTTGTTCTCGAGGCCGCGGCGAGTCACTTCCCCAATGGCCGTTTAAATTTCCGTTCTCATATTCTCTTTATATTCTGTTATATTCTGCTCATATGCTCGAGGCCGCGGCGAGTCACTTCCCCAATGGCCGTTTAAATTCTCTTTATATCCTGTCATATTCTTATCTATTCATATGCTCGAGGCCGCGGCGAGTCACTTCCCCAATGGCCGTTTAAATTTTCGCTCTTTATATTCTCTCTATATTCTGCTATCTTTTTATCTGCTCATATTCTCGAGGCCGCGGCGAGTCACTTCCCCAATGGCCGTTTCAATTCCTGCTATTTAATTTCTGCACCATTCCCGTCCCCCGAGGTCGCGGCGAGTCACTTCCCGCTATGGCCGTTTAACCCCATATCTTGCTATATCACATTTGTCACGCTCGCCCCGCCGGAGCAATCTCCCGTGGTGGCCCCTTCTCTTTTCTCTTATTTCTGTGTTGCAGCAAACAAAAAGAAGGAGCCCGCGCGCTCCGCGTCCTCTTCGCACCCCAAACCGCGTGACGTCGCTCACACCACCGAGGATACTTGGATCACCCGTGGAGAGTTGCAGCAGATAGATCCGGACCTACAGGAGCGCTACCAGAGCGATACTGACCCTTACTCGATAGGGTCGAGTTTCTCCCACCGGGGGAGAATTGGTGCGGACACCAGAGCGATCGAGAAGCATGAACCGGTGAGCCGTCGGTACCGTACGCGGAGCACCACTTAGGCTACAGCGGCTTCTATCTGGCTCGGAGACAGCCTGGAGACTCCCCCTTGAGTCTTAGTATTTATCATGTTTTGGGGGATTTTATTTGTGTGCAATGTGTGTTTATTTAGTTTTATTTGGATTGTAATTCGGATTGTACTAAGGGCTTATTAGTAATTTGGGGCCACCTGGGTCCCGCAGGTCCCCCTACCTCTTCCCCATTGATCCACCTCATCTCTAGGGCCCATGTGGACTCAGTCAACCTTCCAATAGTGGGCTTCTAGAAAAGTGGACCAAGGGGGGGACAAGTGGTTAACAAAGTCCAAGAAGAGGGCTTCTTGGTCAAGGGGGCGCCCCCCATTAGAATATATTCTATAGATTTTTGTAAATTTTATTTTATTTGGTACACAACACATGGGATAATTAAATGTGGACTTCCCCTTTTATCCCTCCCCAAACCTAGATCTAGGGATAGTTGAAGTCTTTTTGTATTTCATATATATTGCTTGTATTTTCCATTTGATTGGCATTAATGAGAAGAAAATTTGGAATTTCCTCCATGAGCAAGGGCCGCCCCCTATCTCTCTCCTCTCTCCCCCTTTAGCAACTGGGAAGGCTGTGATTCTGAGGTGTGAAGCCTCGTCTATCATTTTCGAAGATCGTCACCACCGCCGTCATCGTGCCGCCATCGCACCACCGCCGTGTTCGTCGGAGTTATGTCCACTAAGGATAGACCCATCTTCCACGAATTTCTGCTCCCTTCCATGAGATCTTCTAGAGCCCTAACTTTTAGGGTGTGTTCCAGAGGTTCCCTCCACATTCCAGAAAAATTGGTTTGGCCTCTAGTTTTTACTTTCCATTTTTCCATTTTCGTTCTTCATTTCCTTCTAGATCTGTGAGGTTTCTGTCTATTGTGACAGCAACCCTGAACTTTCCATCTTCGACCCACTTTTTGATTTTTCCTGGAGCCCCCAATTTTACTGGAGCTTTTGTCCAACACCCCTTCCAACCATGAATTTTCTTGGAATTAATAAAGGCCTTCACCTATTTTCTAAAAATCACTTACAGATCTCACTCAGTTCTATCTACCTCTGTCCAAGTCCGACCACCCACTAGTATAAAATACCTTTCCCCATTCAAACCTCAACAAAATCGGTCATAAAAAATATTTCCATTTTCCTCTCTCTCCTCTCTACAACTTTTATGAAGAGCTCAAGGTCTGAATCAGAGGTCTACCTCACAATCAACACCAGTTCTCAGGAAACTCCCCTGCTACCCTGAGATTTCGGACCCTGTCCAACAGCAACTTGCAAAATCGACTAAGGCCAGATCCGTGAATATCCAATTTGTCTCTCTGGCCCTATATTGAAGTACTTTAAAAAAGCTTTCCAACGATACCTCTTGCGCATCTATCCGATGTCGGGAGTGATCGCAGAGACAGATCTCGCCGGAACGCGTGCGGTAAAACAGAAGCAACAGATTTGTGGGCAACAACTCCAAGACTTGGAGATCGGAGCCGATCGGCCTCCGATCGACGTTCCTGCCCGACCGCCATCCAGGGAGGCACGCCACCAGGGGTCTCCATCACAGAGGGATCCACCCCATCAGATCCGGAATACAGAGTGGTCCGTGGGCCCCACTAACCCCTAGATCGTGCCGTCCGGACTGCACCAAAACGCGGATTCGGCACCGACGGAGCGACATCAAGATGTTGTCCGTCAACCCAATTCGCGTGACTCCCGGGCCCCACATGTGACCTTTTACCTCCCTGCGTGGAGTGGGTCAAATTTTTATACCACAGTAAAACTTTGTTAACCAGGAGTCCGGATTTGGCCGGGGTTGTCTTACCCACGTGGGGAGCGTGAAGGTAACGGTCTTAACTCCTTGGCGTTCATTTGCTAGTTTAGTATATGGTCGTATGCCGCTGTGAGAGCGTAGGATTCTAGCCCGTGAGTCCATGTCACCACTGTGAGCGAGAGTGTGACCCGTCCCGTGGCTCGATCAGAGCATGAAAGTGAGTCGACTACCCTTAACTTTGTCGGTTTCTCAACCACGCGAATCCGCGTTTCCCCTCGCTTGGGACGACGAGTGAGTTTGCATTTCTGTTAGCGATGTATAGCCCATAGGAACTCCTCGTGTCGGGCCAAGAGTATCTCCAACTTGCATGTTGCTAGTCGCTTCTCCATCCAGAGTCCGAGGTCCGCATCACATAAAGTCGGTTCCCGTGTCCGTCCCGCATCATAGACGCCCGGGTCATTGGAGCCATAAAAATCCGAGGCTTCGGGCCTACGGAAGTGGAGAGGATGGTTACCAAGCCCATGGGTGGGCCAATGGTCATATCGCCTGGGCGATGGGGAAGCCATGGGCATTAGAGGAGCTATAGGGTGACCATACCAACCGTGGACCAGACACTAGACACGACACCAAAACGACGACAATGCAAGGTTGGAATGAGACTCGACTACCAACCTAGACACAACCAAGACTCGGTACGTGGCGGAGCTAATGGATCCGAAGATCACTCGCGTAAGTGTGCGGCCTTCTCGATAGGCGTAGCCTAACGTTTGAACAACACCTTTTGATATACCGATTAATGGTATGTAAATATGACACTTAGATCGACTTAGACTCTTTTCTGTTGTTTTTAGATATGACTACCCTAGACTCCACTGGGCGCTCTGATACCAATTTGATGCGGGACGGACACGCGACCTGGGCCTCTAGCTCGCGATCGTCCCTAAGCAAGGGAAACGTTGGACCGGGCGCAGTTGAGAAATCGGCCGTTAGTCTCGGGTATCGGCTTTTCCGCGTTAACAAGGATTGAGTCACGGGATGGTACACTCACTCACTCTCGCAGCGGTGATAACAATATATCAAGCTAGAAACCTACACTCGCAGCGGCATATACGAATGAATACGAACTAAGTAAAATGCGATAAAGAGTGGGGGCGAGTTTACCTCCACGCTTTGGGCGTGGGGAAGACGATCCCGGTCAAGATAGTAACTCCCGGTTAAACAATTATCACAATAATTACAGAAATGGTTTCTACTGCCCACTCCACGCAGGGAGATAACGGGCTACAAATGGGGCCTGGGAGGACCAAACTTGGGTTGACGGGCAGCGTTTTGACATAGCTTTAGCAGCACGCGTATTCATGAACATGGGGCCCATGTGCTCATCGGCGGGCCCGAGTGGGCCCGGAGTGGTACCACTGTGACGTTGGCTCCTGGAGAGGCGCTCCCTTGGACGGCGGCACGCAGGTTCGCCTCGTGGGAGGCGAGTCCGCTCCGGTCTCACTTGTTGACTTTGCTGCCCACGGATCTGAAGTTGCTGTTTTACAGCGCGCGACCCGGTGAGATCTTCTACTGCGATCACTCCCGACGTCGGATCGATGCACAAGAGGTATCGTTGGAAAGCTATTTCAAAATACTTCGATCAATTTTGAATTTCTCATATTTGGCCTTGATCGATTTTACAAGCTGCTGTTGGATAGGACCTGAAATCTCAGGGCAGAGGTGGTTTTTCTTGAGAACTGCCGTTGACCATGATTCAAAGTTCGGATCTGAAACTTTGACTCTTCACAAAAGTTGTAGAGGATGGAACAAGGAAGACGGGAATTATTATTATTTGACTTTTGGTGGAGGTTTCGATTTTTTGGGAATTTTATACTGACTGGGGGGTCGGATCTGAACTGCACAGGACATAACATATTTGGGAGAAGACAACAATTTTTAAAAATACAAAAAGGACTTTAGAAATGACAAGAAAATTTGTAGATGATGGGGGTGGTGGACAGAACTCCCAATAAATTTGGGGATTCAAACAAATAAGAAGACGTGGGTCGAAGATGGGAAACTCAGGGTTGCTATGACAGGATCTGAACAGAAGATAGAACTAGAAGGTGGAAATACACAAAAATGGAAAAATAGAAAAAGATAGGTAAATGATGGGAGTTTTTTTGTGGAGGCTAAGGTGTACATGGATGACTCACCCTCCAAGTTTGGTTGCGATCTGAGCTCTTGATGGAGAGATAAAAATCGCAGAGTAGGGCTCTATCCTGATGTAGACAGAATTCCGGCGATGAAGACGATGACACGATGGTGGTGTGATGGCGGCGGCGGCGACGGCAGAAGTAGAATCTAGAGGGGCTAAGGAGAAGATAGAAGGGCATCACACCTAATATTTAGAAGAATTCCATCTGCAATAGGGGGGGGAGAGAGGAGGAGGGCACACCCTTCTTTGGCTCCAACCAAATTCATAATTTTTCTCTTCATTAATTCCTTACAAAACACTATACATGGGTTTATATAGAAGGAGAGGAAGGGGGAGGGGGTTGAAATTCGTGGGAGAGAGGGGAGGTGTAATGCCCCGGGTTTTTCGGATCCTTCTCCGTGGGTCTCGGATCCGGTTTCTCGGAGCGTCCGACTCCGTTGTGTCCGAAATTTCGTTTCGGACATCTTTCGTGTTCGGATCGGCGCGATCCGGAGTCGTTTCGGAGGCCCGGAGGCGTTCCGCGACTTTTTCCGCGTGTGTTTTCCGATTCCCGGCGTGGGTTTCGACTTTCCCTTCGGAACCTCGTTGCGGGTGAACCGGGCCGTTCACCTGGGCGCGAGTGGTACCGTTGTGATCGGTGCGCTCCGAGGATCGCGAGGGTGTAATTTTCTATTTTTCTGGATTTTTCCGATTTTCCGGATTTTCCTATAAATAGCTTTTTCTCTCTCTCCCCCTCTCATTTCTCATTTCTCTCCCTCTCTCTTCTCACGCTCTCTCCTCTCTCCCTCTCTCTCCGGCGGCCGACGGGGCGGAGCATGGGCGAGGCGGGGACGGCGCGGGCGAGGCACGGGCGAGGATGGATGAGGATCGAGGTGGTGGAGGCGCGTGGAAGCTCGGCCGTGAGTTCGTGGAACGGCGAGGCTTCAACGGCGTTTTCTTCGTGGATCGGCGTCCACGGTGCGCGTAATCTTCGGTGGAGGTAGGGTGATGGACCCTCAGCCCGTGTACTTCCTTTCCCGCGAGTTTCGTAGGCCGTGGTGAGCCGAGCGGGCTAAACGGGGCGTTTTGGGCAAAATGTGTGTTTTTGGGGTGTGAGCCGGATCTCCCGTTTTATGGTGTTTTTGGGCGATCCAGGGGTTTAGATGCATGCCTAGGGGCTTGGGGAAGGTTTCCCCTTTTGTTTCCCCTTCACCTGGGGGTGAACGGGGCGTGGCATGGCTTTTCCCGCGGTTTCCACCGTTTCCGGGTGCGGACTGAGAACGCGCTATACTCCAGTAGCGCGTTCTTGAAGGTCGCGCTGCCCCGATAGGGCGTGTTCATCGGAGAAGATGAACAGTAAGGCGGTTCTTGTCGCGCTATGGGGTCCTAGCGCGTTCTGCCCTATCGCGCTAGGGGTCCCTAGCGCATTCTGCCTTGTCGCGCTAGGTGATCCTAGCGCGATCTGTGCAGTCGCGCTATAGGGATATAGCGCGATCTGTCGTGTCGCGCTATAGGTGCATAGCGCGTTCTGCTTGAACGCGCTGTGGACCTACAGCGCGTTCTTGGAGGTGACCAGTCGGGCTGCCCGGGGCGGGCGGTCCGCGGCTGATCGTTCTCCCCTTAGGCCGTGTGTGCCTTGGACACCCAGTGGAGTTCCGTGACCGTGTCTTTCAGTGTCCAGAGGGTTGGTTTACCTCGATTAACGTGCCCATCGGTTAAAGGGTCTGTGAGACCTTCTGGTGTTCCGATTGTGTTGTGTTGGTCCCCGGTCGACCCGGTTGTGACCCAGTGGTCGACCTTTGGCCTTGTGAGTGTCCCGGGTACCCCGTGGGTTCTGTGTCCGCGTTTCTGGGGTGTCGGGAGGGACCGTGTTACCTCGATTCGCGTGCCCGTCGGTGTGGTGGGTCCGGGTGACCCCATGTATTCCGGGCTTTCGTGTTACGCTTGATCGAGTCACCGTGTGTCGGTGTGTGTGCGGTGGGGTCTCCCCCGCATATCGTGGGTTCCTTCGGAAGGCGATTCCCGTGTGGGCCATGTGCTTGGCCTTGGACTGCGAGTCCAGTTGTCCGGCCTGGGGCTGGAGGTTTCCCGCTTGTTTCAAGATGGGAAATCGTCGTGGCGGCTTGTGTGCTGCCCTGGGAATCGTGCTTCTGTGTTTTTCCGTGTGGCCCTTGTGAGTGGCCTTAGTCCCTTGCGTTCCCTTCCCAAGGGAATGGTCTTGGCAACTCGTGTGTTGTCTCGGTATTCGTGATATCGTGATTTTGGACCTAGAGATTGGACTAGATTGATGGCCTTGTGCTGTTGCGTGCAACGGTCTTGACCCCGAGTCTTGTGACTCAAGGACCGTTGACTGTAGTGCGTTTAGAGGACTGTCCAGAGTCCACTGGCTTAGCGCCACTTGAGTTTTCTCGACTCTCGCGCACGGTGCGTGCGTGACCGTGGACTGCGAGTCCTGTGTCTTCTCCGACTGTGGTCACCGTGTGACGGGGCCGGTACGTGGGGTGTCCCCCGTACGTCGTCGGATGCAGACGTTGTTTTCCGTTGAGAGTCTACTCCTTCAGTGACCCTCCACTAGTCGTAGCCTGCTTACACGCGAGTGGTCCCACCTGGGAGTAGGTGGAGAGGCTTACCTTTCAGACGGTTTGTGGACCGGTTACCGTAGGCCCCTCATCGGTAGCCAGAGTCCGGCTACGGGGGAAAACCGGTCAGAGGACCAGACCTAGTGACGCAAGGTCTGTGTGTGCACACGTGGTTGGGGGCGGTTGGACCCACGTCGACGGGCGTGACCCCAGCTAGTTACTTGTTTGTGGTTACTTGTACGGTGTTCGCGTCTCGGGTAGGACCTACCACGTCAGGCGGTTCACCTGCGGTGCGGTGTAAGACGTCAGGGGACGCTACCGGCTGTGCTTCTAGTGGGTGGTACTCCTGTCGAGTACGGAGTGACAGACTGTCAGTCTCTGTGTCTTTGACCTCCGGGTTTTTGGTCGTGTTGACCGGTGAGTTCGGTTGTTTCATCTTGGCGCGTGTGTGTCGGTTCTGGCGCCGTGAGATTAGTGCTAGTGGCTTTACCGAGGTTGGGTCTTGTTGTGCGGTACCCGCGATCGGATGGTCGGGGTTGCACCTTGGATAGCGTGTCCAGGTCGGCTGTGTCCGGGGGACAGGCCTCTACGGCGTGGTTGCCGTGTGTTCTTACTTCGGTTGGTGGTACTAGCGTGGTTCGGTAGCTTCGACTGCGTGGTCGAGGTCTGCCTTCTGGCAGTAGGAGTAGCTGTAGTGCCGAGTTTTGACCGGCCACCGGTTCGCTGTTCCTGCTGTAGTCGTAGCTCTCCTTTTCGCTACCGCCGTTGTTTCCGGTTGGGGTTCCGCGGGATCCCTGCTGAGTCTCTGTTTTGGAGACTCATTCCCTGCTTTTCAGGTGTGGCGGTTCTTCCTCGAGGTTCGAGGGTGTGGAGCGGAGGTTCTCAGTTGCCAGCTTGCCGGGCCGAGTGTTCACTTGGCATGTGGTACGTTTTACTGCTTTAGACTGTACTTTCTGTTGGACTGGACTCTGTTGTAGTTGTTTATTTATTTCTGTTATTTGTTGAGTTGTCTTGCTTTATTTCCTATTTCTTTGTGCCTCCACACTCCTTTTAGCCCTTCCGAGCCCTCCCGGCTCGTGGGCGGCGGTGCGAGTCTCGGGTTATCGGGCCTTCCCGGTAATCGGATTCTCGGGTCGTCATAGCTGGTATCAGAGTGGTGGTTGTGGACGTACATATGAATTCGAAATATTGCAGTGATCAGAGTCCATAAGGTCCAGTACAGTCGGCAGCTGGCTTAGGGTTTTGTGTTCGCTTTCCGCCTTGTTTCTCGCTTGAGAGCTTGAGTGCGCTGTGCGGCGCTGTGAAGGTGGTTGCTGTCCGCGGCTTTCGTGCCAGCATGGGGTCTAAGGATCGAGGTCGAGAGCCTTCTCCCTCATCGGTGGTGGCCCTGGTTGTGCTGCGTTGGGCAGAAGTTGCTGGCAGGCGCGAGTTCGCAGTGCTGCGTTCGAGGAACCTGCAGCGTGGTCAGGTGGCTGGTGCGGACTGTTCTTGGTTAAGTGGCTGTGAGCGTGCTCTGAGGGAGCTGCTGTCGGTTTTTGGTCACTCCAGCTTGAGGTTTGTCCAGCCCCTGAGGTGTTCTGATCGAGAAGTGTGCTCGGGTAAGCGGAGGATCTTCTCGGTGAGCTGCGGTTTCGTCGAGCCTGATGATCTTGTCGCGCTCTGTGGCGTCAGAAATGACGTGTCGGTCCCGCTTGTTCTACTGATTTCGAGGCAGGATTTGGCAGAGATGTCCCGTTAAGTCTTTGCTCCTGTGCTTATGTCAGTGGATGGGTTGTGTTCGCTCTGGAGTTGGCTTGAGATGTGAAGGCTCCATGGCGAGTTCGGGACTCGGGGATGAGCGTTGGCGGTCATTGTTACGGCTCGTGTTGCAGCTCTTGGCATGCCGTGTTGCAGTTCGAGGAATTGCAGCGGTGATGCATCGAGAGATGCTGTGATTGTGGTCCGACGTACTCGTCGAGTGTGTCGGAGGAGCTGACCTGATGGAAGCGATGGTTTTCCTTGGTGCTGGATGGTGCTGTTTCCAGCGTGCGCGAGGTTCGAGGTCAGGTCAAGCGTGGAGCCCTTCCGTTGGTCGGAAGTGCGTTTGGTCTCCCCTTGGTTGGAGAGATTGTGTTGGGTTAAGGTTCGTCGTCTTGCATTGCGTGTTCGGATTGGTTGGCCTTGTGTGCCATGAAGTCCGTGCGAGACGTGCTCCTTATCTTGGCAGGGTGGTTGCCTGTGAGAAGTTGTGCCCATTCCCTTGTCGTGTGAGGGTGCTGGCGCTGTTCCGGAAGGACGAGTGCTGGTTGGGCGGTGTTTTGCTTTCCCGGCTGTGTGCGCGGATCTGAGCGCGCAGTGGAAGCGTGGTGGGCCCATAACCCACTGGTTCAGGATCGTAGCGTTGGTTGCTACGGGCAGATTCCTGAGTTCGCGTTCAGCATCGGAGGATGGGTTCCTCGGTGTGAAACGTGTTGTTGTTGTGCCGTTGCTCGTGGTATTATGGTTGTTGGCACTGGCAGGATGGAGTGTTGGGGAAAAGTGCTGACTAGTGCACCGCTTGAGTACCCTGTTCCTGTGTTGAAAGCCGTGTCAGGCGTCGGTGTTGGACCTGGATGGGGTTGTTGAGAATGTCGCCTGACGGTGGTCGAGGACGTGATGGTCGGAGTCGGTGGCTTGGTGTCCGACTTGTGTTCCCAGTCGTGTCCTCGGATGAGATCGTCTTTTGAGGAAGTGATCTCTGGCAGGCTGTGGGTTCCTGTTGGTTCTACGGTCTTGTCGGATTGTGACGGTGGAATGTTCGTTGCTTAGGGACCCGTGAGCTCTGTCCAGGTGGTGTCCCGTGGCTCTGTGGTAAGGGCGGAATTGGGATTGGCAGGTGTCCACTTGGATTGATCGAAGGATTTGATGAGACCAGATGGAAGAGTGACGCATTAAGGCGGAGGCCTCCTGTGAGGTTGGCGTCGGCTTGGTGGTCCCTGATAGGACATTGGTGTCGCAAGGTTATCCCTGGTTGGGTGACTAGCATGGGGTGGTTCCCCTGTAAGTCTGAGTCCAGTGAGGTGATGACTGAAGACACCAGGATCCGTTATTTGGTTTCGTCGTGCTCCCCGAGAGGGTCGAGTTGGCGAGCAGTTGGTGACCAGTGGATGGTCTTTTCAGAGACAGAAGATGCTGGTTGTTGGGGCTCGAGCGTGGCGAGAGCCATGTGCCAGCGAGACCTTTGGTGGTCGTTTCTGTGATGTGCCTTTCCGGATGGGATCTGGGCTTTGTCGAAGTTTGTCTTCTGACAAGAGTTGGCACAGTGTTATGTCCGGCTTTTGGCTTGCCATGTGTGGGGTGTTTCGTGGTGTTGAGCCGATGTGCTGGTTGCGATCTGCTGAGATGGCTGCTTGAGCTGGTGGAGGCTCTGTTTTGGTTGCTCCCTTGAGGAGGGTGTGCGACCTGTCAGCTGGTTGCGTAGCTGTTGTGCGATTTGTCTGCTGATCATTGGGTGGATCAGTAGCTGTTGCTCGTGTCGAGGGTTGTGTTTCCTCGGTGAGCGAGATTGTGGCTGCGGCGCCTTGGTGGATTCTCGCGTTGTCTGAGGTGATGTCGGACTGTGTCCTTTGGTATATGCCTGCTCTGCTGGCCTATGTGCTCGGCGCGAGGAGCGAGGTGTTGTTTGTGATTGTAAGTCTGGCGGTGTCCCTCAGGATCGGTTTTTTTTCGTGAGAATCGAGGTTTTCTGTGCTGGGGCCCTGACAGCGTGTCAGTTGGTTTAGTGTTCTTCCCCTAGGACGTCGTGCTAGGTCCTGAATTTCGAGGACGAAATTCCTTTAAGGGGGGAGGGCTGTAATGCCCCGGGTTTTTCGGATCCTTCTCCGTGGGTCCCGAATCCGGTTTCTTGGAGCGTCCGACTCCCTTGTGTCCGAAATTTCTTTTAGGACATCTTTCGTGTTTGGATCGGCGCGATCCGGAGTCGTTTCGGAGGCCCGGAGGCGTTCCGCGACTTTTTCCGCGTGTGTTTTCCGATTCCCGGCGTGGGTTTCGGCTTTCCCTTCGGAACCTCGTTGCGGGTGAACCAAGCCGTTCACCTGGGCGCGAGTGGTACCATTGTGATCGGTGCGCTCCGAGGATCGCGAGGGTGTAATTTTCTATTTTTCTGGATTTTTCCGATTTTTCGGATTTTCCTATAAATAGCTTTTTCTCTCTCTCCCCCTCTCATTTCTCATTTCTCTCCCTCTCTCTTCTCACGCTCTCTCCTCTCTCCCTCTCTCTCCGGCGGCCGACGGGGCGGAGCATGGGCGAGGCGGGGACGGCGCGGGCGAGGCACGGGCGAGGATGGATGAGGATCGAGGTGGTGGAGGCGCGTGGAAGCTCGGCCGTGAGTTCGTGGAACGGCGAGGCTTCAACGGCGTTTTCTTCGTGGATCGGCGTCCACGGTGCGCGTAATCTTCGGTGGAGGTAGGGTGATGGACCCTCAGCCCGTGTACTTCCTTTCCCGCGAGTTTCGTAGGCCGTGGTGAGCCGAGCGGGCTAAACGGGGCGTTTTGGGAAAAATGTGTGTTTTTGGGGTGTGAGCCGGATCTCCCGTTTTATGGTGTTTTTGGGTGATCCAGGGGTTTAGATGCATGCCTAGGGGCTTGGGGAAGGTTTCCCCTTTTGTTTCCCCTTCACCTGGGGGTGAACGGGGCGTGGCATGGCTTTTCCCGCGGTTTCCACCGTTTCCGGGTGCGGACTGAGAACGCGCTATACTCCAGTAGCGCGTTCTTGAAGGTCGCGCTGCCCCGATAGGGCGTGTTCATAGGAGAAGATGAACAGTAAGGCGGTTCTTGTCGCACTATGGGGTCCTAGCGCGTTCTGCCCTGTCGCGCTAGGGGTCCCTAGCGCATTCTGCCTTGTCGCGCTAGGTGATCCTAGCGCGATCTGTGCAGTCGCGCTATAGGGATATAGCGCGATCTGTCGTGTCGCGCTATAGGTGCATAGCGCGTTCTGCTTGAACGCGCTGTGGACCTACAGCGCGTTCTTGGAGGTGACCAGCCGGGCTGCCCGGGGCGGGCGGTCCGCGGCTGATCGTTCTCCTCTTAGGCCGTGTGTGCCTTGGACACCCAGTGGAGTTCCGTGACCGTGTCTTTGGGTGTCCAGAGGGTTGGTTTACCTCGATTAACGTGCCCATCGGTTAAAGGGTCTGTGAGACCTTCTGGTGTTCCGATTGTGTTGTGTTGGTCCCCGGTCGACCCGGTTGTGACCCAGTGGTCGACCTTTGGCCTTGTGAGTGTCCCGGGTACCCCGTGGGTTCTGTGTCCGCATTTCTGGGGTGTCGGGAGGGACCGTGTTACCTCGATTCGCGTGCCCATCGGTGTGGTGGGTCCGGGTGACCCCATGTATTCCGGGCTTTCGTGTTACGCTTGATCGAGTCACCGTGTGTCGGTGTGTGTGCGGTGGGGTCTCCCCCGCATATCGTGGGTTCCTTCGGAAGGCGATTCCCGTGTGGGCCATGTGCTTGGCCTTGGACTGCGAGTCCAGTTGTCCGGCCTGGGGCTGGAGGTTTCCCGCTTGTTTCAAGATGGGAAATCGTCGTGGCGGCTTGTGTGCTGCCCTGGGAATCGTGCTTCTGTGTTTTTCCGTGTGGCCCTAGTGAGTGGCCTTAGTCCCTTGCGTTCCCTTCCCAAGGGAATGGTCTTGGCAACTCGTGTGTTGTCTCGGTATTCGTGATATCGTGATTTTGGACCTAGAGATTGGACTAGATTGATGGCCTTGTGCTGTTGCGTGCAACGGTCTTGACCCCGAGTCTTGTGACTCAAGGACCGTTGACTGTAGTGCGTTTAGAGGACTGTCCAGAGTCCAGTGGCTTAGCGCCACTTGAGTTTTCTCGACTCTCGCGCACGGTGCGTGCGTGACCGTGGACTGCGAGTCCTGTGTCTTCTCCGACTGTGGTCACCGTGTGACGGGGCCGGTACGTGGGGTGTCCCCCGTACGTCGTCGGATGCAGACGTTGTTTTCCTTTGAGAGTCTACTCCTTCAGTGACCCTCCACTAGTCGTAGCCTGCTTACACGCGAGTGGTCCCACCTGGGAGTAGGTGGAGAGGCTGACCTTTCAGACGGTTTGTGGACCGGTTACCGTAGGCCCCTCGTCGGTAGCCAGAGTCCGGCTACGGGGGAAAATCGGTCAGAGGACCAGACCTAGGGACGCAAGGTCTGTGTGTGCACACGTGGTTGGGGGCGGTTGGACCCACGTCGACGGGCGTGACCCCAGCTAGTTACTTGTTTGTGGTTACTTGTACGGTGTTCGCGTCTCGGGTAGGACCTACCACGTCAGGCGGTTCACCTGCGGTGCGGTGTAAGACGTCAGGGGACGCTACCGGCTGTGCTTCTAGTGGGTGGTACTCCTGTCGAGTACGGAGTGACAGACTGTCAGTCTCTGTGTCTTTGACCTCCGGGTTTTTGGTCGTGTTGACCGGTGAGTTCGGTTGTTTCATCTTGGCGCGTGTGTGTCGGTTCTGGCGCCGTGAGATTAGTGCTAGTGGCTTTACCGAGGTTGGGTCTTGTTGTGCGGTACCCGCGATCGGATGGTCGGGGTTGCACCTTGGACAGCGTGTCCAGGTCGGCTGTGTCCGGGGGACAGGCCTCTACGGCGTGGTTGCCGTGTGTTCTTACTTCGGTTGGTGGTACTAGCGTGGTTCGGTAGCTTCGACTGCGTGGTCGAGGTCTGCCTTCTGGCAGTAGGAGTAGCTGTAGTGCCGAGTTTTGACCGGCCACCGGTTCGCTGTTCCTGCTGTAGTCGTAGCTCTCCTTTTCGCTACCGCCGTTGTTTCCGGTTGGGGTTCCGCGGGATCCCTGCTGAGTCTCTGTTTTGGAGACTCATTCCCTGCTTTTCAGGTGTGGCGGTTCTTCCTCGAGGTTCGAGGGTGCGGAGCGGAGGTTCTCAGTTGCCAGCTTGCCGGGCCGAGTGTTCACTTGGCATGTGGTACGTTTTACTGCTTTAGACTGTACTTTCTGTTGGACTGGACTCTGTTGTAGTTGTTTATTTATTTCTGTTATTTGTTGAGTTGTCTTGCTTTATTTCCTATTTCTTTGTGCCTCCACACTCCTTTTAGCCCTTCCGAGCCCTCCCGGCTCGTGGGCGGCGGTGCGAGTCTCGGGTTATCGGGCCTTCCCGGTAATCGGATTCTCGGGTCGTCACAGGAGGGGTAGTATTTTCTTCCCCAATGTGATCAATTGGCCTAAAAATATAAAATACTAAATGTCATTTTAATGGGGGGGCACCCCCTTGACTTAAGGGGAGGCATCTTGGACATTTTAGTCCATTTGTGCCCCTTTGAATGTCAAACCATTTTGAAGCCACCTAGGATAGTTGACCAGCCCCACATGGACCCCTATGGCTTAGGTGGACCAATGGGAAAGGAGTGGGGGCCCCCTTACTGGACCTACTGATATTTTGCATAAAAACCCAAACAATCCTAGGGAATGACACATTGGCTTATAAAGCCTTACAATTGCATATATACTTTCCCAAGGATATAAAAATAAACTAAAGGACACAAATGCAAATAAAATGTTAGTGCTCTTGCTCTGATGTCCTCATCTCCCAGGCCCTCTACGTGCACTATTGGATTACTTTCTAACCTCAAAACATCAGCGAGGTACTCCTCGGCCAACTCTTGGTCAGCCTCATAACTCACTAGAATAAGCTCGGGTGGGGCAGCCTCAAAATGTGTGTCCTCTATGATAGTGAGAGGACTGGGGGACTCCGGAGATGGCGTCGGGTTAGGACTACCAACGACAACCTCCTTAGGTTCGAGCATGACTTCATCCTGCCTCGGAGGTGGGCTAGGGGGACTCGGTGGCCCAATACGTGAACACATTCTATCCAACCTATCCAACTTTTCCATGAGTTCGGAACATGTCAGCCACAGATGGCTCATCGGGATGATGGACTTGGGGTTCTGCCATGGGGCTGGCGGGTAGTTGGACATGCGAATGACAAGGGGTTGGAATGCACCCACCAAGGCGAAGTGATGAACCTAGACGTAACCAATATCCAGCACGTGGCGGAGGTACGATCCGAAGACCGAACTCACGTAAGTGTGCTACCTTCCCAATAGGCGTAACCTATCTTTCCGAAAAAACCTTTTGATATATCGGATATAGGGTGCAATGCGACACCTTGGACAGACTTAGACAGTGTTTTGGTGAATACCCTAGACTCAACCTGGCTCTGATACCAATTTGATGTGGGACGGGACGCGAACCTGGGACTGTAGCTCGCGGACATCTCTATGCGAGGGAAACGCGTGGATCTTCGCAGTTGAGAAACCGGCAATGAGTCTCGGGTATCGACTTTTCCGCGTGCTCGGATCGAGTCACGGGATAGGTTCCACTCACTCACTCGCAGCGGTGATTAAAAATATTTTAACGAGCTAGGACTTATCACGTGCAAGCAACGGCATATAAAAATATATACGAGTAAAGCAAACGCCAAAGAGGGGAGCGAAAACGATACCTCCACGCTCCGGGCATGGGGAAGACGACCCTGGCCAAGATTTGGACTCCCGGTAAAAAAAATAATTATAGTAATTACAGCAAGGGTTTCACTGCCCACTCCACGCAGGGAGGTAAAGGGCTACAAGTGGGGTCCGGGAGGACTGATCTTGGGTTGACGGACAGCAAGTCGGAAGGGCTCTCGGGGTAGAGACTAGTTATTGGTCCGACTCAGCACTGTTCAAACTTGGTTCAGCCCGCTGGACAGCATACAATGACCTCCAAAGGGATGACGTCCTCCTGGGATCTTCTGCAGGCGGTGCTTGGCTGGGACGATGACGGGACGTCCCTGGTCGACTCCCTGACGTGGCGGTCGCTGAATCTGAGTAGTGATAATTTATTGGGAATTATTTTCCAACACCTTTTTTGTCACGCCCCGACGCGGAATACCGGGACGTACAGTCAGAAACATGCTAGCACAAAAATTAAGTTCTAAAACTGCTCAATGGAATAGAAGGATTCTAATCTTCTTATTACAATAATCAACTGATTAAACATAACTTCCAAACTCATTAATACATCACCTGATCTAATACAAAATTAGAACACTAATGCAACACTAAAGGTAATAACTGGAAATACTACGGTGCCAACATGGCAACCTAGATGGAGGCACACTCTAGTAGCACTCAAATCACTCCCCGTCCGAGTGAACGTCACCACCTGAGTAACCTGGAAAAGGGGGAAAACAGTACTATGAGCCAACGCTCAGTAGGTAATAACAGGCAAGTGTAAGTGATTAATGATTTAATTACATGTTATATGAAATGATAACAAGGAGAAAGATAACAAGAGCAAGAACACTGTAATAAGATCTTGCAAAGTCAAGAATCAAGAGATAACAATTAATGCAAGGACAAGAACTTTACTATGAACAAGTAAGAACAAGAACAAGTGTAGAAATAATAATTTGGCCAGTAAGCAAGTATATCACGCATGTAACATTTCCACTTTCAAGTAATAGCAAGTAGAGTAACCACAAGTAAATCATAGAACAGGAAAAAGTGGAAAGTGTAAACTAGTAGAGAGTAGTGGACAGCCCCTAGATTAATCACATGTCAAGTACTGGTGCCAATGCCACACCTAGTCAACCACCTCCATGGGGATACAAGTAGTGTTCGGGTGCTCCTCTCAGGACTAGACCAAGCCCTTATTTGTTTGCCAGACATTGATTTATTTGGATCACAAGATCCCACGAATCTAGACTTCCACATTTCATGGCCAATAAAATTCAAAGAACAAGCTATCAAGTAATAAGCACAGATCTGATTGAATATCGAAATAACAAGAAGTATAGTGAATTCAACTTTGGCATAATGTTTAACGACATATCGAGTCGTGGAAACCAAGAATGAAAGGGTAAGTAGGAAAATGCAATAATTAGATCATTCTTAGTTCCATGGTTAAACATTTTATTCTGTTGGTTAACAAGTTTTCAGGCTGTTAAGAATTCAAGCTAAATTTAACCCGATTACATTTTCATAAACTCAAATGTTTAACATGATAATTATACGTTCAAGTTCAATTGCATGATTACACTTATAACAAAACCAATTACATGCTGTGGGTAGTTAACCAATTGATAAAAACACTAAGGATTCCAACAAGGACTCAGTACGTGGCGGAGGTAATCGATCCGAAGATCACTCGCGCAAGCGTGCGACCATCCCGATAGGCGTAGCCTAACGTTCGGACAACACCTTTTGATATACTGGAGCCTTGAGGGATAAAAATTAACTTACTGCATTCAGAAATAAGAATATACAATAATCTGATAGAAATAAGATAGCTAACGGCTCAAAAATGAAATTCTGTGTATTAACGCGCTATACCCAGGTAGCGCGTTTATCAAGAACGTGCTATGGAAGTATAGCTCGTTCAAGACAGGGCCAGAAACCATTTTAATTTGAAAACTGGATAAACACAGGGGTTCTACAAGTTAATATACGTATAACTTAACTTATAAGTAACTGCAGGGACTTAATATAGTTTGAAAAACATGTCAGAAACGTTCTGTTTTAACCCCTGGAAGATCGGGGTCAACAGGAAGAAGGAGCTATATGTCCCTAGCGCGACCTGAAGAACGCGCTAGGAAAACATAGCACGTTCTGGACCAGGAAACTAAATGCATAAAATTTGAAATCTAGATTAACAGGTGGGGTACTAACTATTAGTACTACTCAATTAGCATCTGAACTACGTAAAAATATTATAAGTATATTGTGAAAACATTCAGAAGCTAATCATCATAATTCTGGAATCAAAGATTTAAAATTCTGGAATCAAAGAATATCGGGAACTAAAAAGAACATGAAAACCCTTTTGATTAATTTGAAAACTGGACAAAGATGTTTTCTAACTGAACATACATCTTATATAGCATCTTACAGCAACCATATAACATCTTACAGAATTATAATTTGCATCAGAGGGCTTACGACTCGACCCCTCAAGCGATTGGGGTATGAAGTATGTCGCGCCATAGGGCCATAGCGCCTTAATGAAGAACGCGCTAGGTAAAGCTAGCGCGATCCCAAAATCTGAATATATTAAAATTTTAAGGTTTGAACGTGTTCTGCCAGGGCTGGGGGTCTACAAGATTGCGCTATATCGGGCTAGCGCGTTAAAGATCGCGCCCCTGGTACATAGCGCCTTAACGAGCAGAGAACAGGATTCAAGATCCCTTGATTAGAATCAACATAACTCCTCTGTTTCTTCATGGAATTAAGCAAACGAGATATCAATGGAAAGACAGGAAAGAGATAAACAAGATGCCATGCTTAATTTCATGTTTAGCCTGTGATTAGTCACGGGGATTCAAGCTTAGACTAAAAGGGCTCACTTAAACCTAACAAGAACATAAGCTTGCTAAAACGAGAAATTAACCTAGCATGGTTGATAAAAATTAGGGCTTTCTACGTAGGAAGGAAGCTAACAAGATGAGGATTCCATTCATATATAACAATAAGGTTTAGGTCTGTTAAAACCTACCTCAATTGAAGATCTAAACTTCAGCAAATAAGAAAACCCACGAACTAGAAGAATATCCTCCAAAGATCGCTTGATATCTCCCTCAATACTCTATAAAATTTAGGGCTTTCAGTCCCAAACGATAGATCTCGTCAAGCAGATCAAGATACTATATTTACATGCTTCATTTGGTGAAGGGTACCTACCTTAATCAAGGATCAAAGAGTTGGATGAAAAAGAACCTAGAACGAAGAACACCTTCCACTAAATCGCCGAATACTCCCAGATCTGTACTCCTCGTTGATTGACCCAGCTACCAAATGAAACTAGACTCTTTAAGCTTTCTTTTAATACCTAATACACCTTCTGGATCCTTCCAGGAAGGGTGAATTTCGAGCTAGAAGAGACGTGTAACTTACGCCGCCGAAATGCTTGACCTCGATCAAACTCATCTAATCACTTCTATCCTGGTTAATTTTACACGAAATTGGTTAAGGGTTATTAAACTACCAATCAATACCTTTCATTTGCCTCTAACCTCATCGAATTTAATTAAGGAATGAGTTCTAATTTCATGTTTTAAGGTGTAGGTTACTATAGAAGTTACTATTGGGGGTTGGTGGATTCTAATCCCAATTAAACTCTAGATTTGACCAGGTTAACGATTTTATTAGGGTTAATCATAGAAGAAAAGTTTGTTAAGCAAATGATCAGCTACCCAATTACCATTTTTCGAGATTTTAATATGGTCAACTAAATTCCACTTCACTATTCATTTATTAATAAAATATTAAATTCGAAATTCAAATTCCAAATTCCCTCTTTTAATTTCATTTTCATTCCAAATCAATTGCATTTATGTTTTATTTCATTCATACCTTATTTTAATTTGGATCACATTTCATTTTCATTTCAATTTAAATTTTTAATGGTTTATTTCCATTTCTATTCATTTATTAATTCAACTTCATTCAAATAAATTCTTAAAAATTCCAATTTGAACAGGAAATATTAATAAAAATTACTAATTAAATACGGGGTATTACACCCTCCCCTACTTAAAAGAATTTGGTCCTCCAAATTCACTGCATTAAGATGCAAAAATAAAAGAATCTGCTCACCTAGAAAAGGTCGGGATACCGCTTCCTCATCACCTCTTCGGATTCCCAGGTAGCTTCTTCCGCTCCACGCCGACTCCATTGTACCTTGACCATAGGTATAGCTCGACTCCGGAGTTGCTGCTGCTTCCGGTCCAAAATCTTTATTGGTCTTTCCTCATAGGTCAGATCCTCCTTCAGTTCAAAGTCCATATGTTGAATAACATGAGTGGGGTCGTACACATACTTCCGCAACATATAAATATGGAAGACATTGTGCATGCCAGATAACTGAGGCGGTAATGCCAATCGATAAGCCACTTCTCCCACTCTATCTAGAATCTCAAACGGGCCAATATACCTCGGACTCAGCTTGCCACGAATACCAAATCTGTGAATCCCTCTCGAAGGAGAGACCTTTAAAAACACATGGTCACCTACTTGGAATTCCAATGCCCTTCTTCTATTATCGGCATAACTCTTCTGTCTTGACTGAGCCACTTGTAACCGATCTCGGACAATACGGATGTTCTGTGATGATTCCGAGATAAGATCCGGTCCAAGCCATTGCTTTTCGCCCACCTCGTCCCAACACAACGGGGATCGACAGCTTCTTCCATACAAAGCTTCAAATGGGGCCATCTGAATACTAGACTGATAGCTGTTATTGTAGGCGAATTCAACCAATGCCAAATGCTCATTCCAATTACCACCGAAGTCAATCATACATGCTCTCAGCATATCCTCCACTATCTGGTTAGTTCTCTCCGTCTGCCCATCTGTCTGTGGATGGAATGCCGTGCTGAAATTCAAACGAGTACCTAAAGACTCTTGCAGTCCCTTCTAGAAATGAGAAGTGAATCTAGGGTCTCGATAAGATATTATATTCGCTGGAATACCATGCAATCTCACCACTTCCTTTATATACAGAGCTGCTAGAACATCAACTGTCCATTTAGATTTAATGGACAAGAAATGGGCTGACTTTGTCAGTCTGTCGATGATTACCCAAATTGCATCAAAACCACCACGAGTTCTAGGCAGTCCCATGATAAAATCCATGCCAATACTCTCCCACTTCCATTGGGGTATATCGAGTGGTTTCAATTTCCCTGCCGGTCTAAAGTGCTCGGCCTTGACTTGCTGACATACCAGGCATCTACTCACAAAATTTGCCACTTCTCTTTTCATATTCGGCCACCAAAAGGATCTTTTCAAGTCTTTGAACATTTTAGTGCCTCCAGGATGAATCGTGTATTTAGATCTATGGGCTTCTTCCAGAATCTTGTTCTTGATCTCAGCTACGTCAGGTATACACGTTCGTCCTTGAAATAGAAGTCTTCCATCGTCGGAAATCAGGAAATCCGGTCTGCTGCTCAATTTTCCCTTGATCTCCACCAGTTCGGGATCATTATCTTGCAAAGACTTGATCTCCATTAATAATTCAGGCTTAAGTTGAATCTGAGCAATCAAAACCCGATCATTGTCAATATTAAGATCCAGACTAGATAACTGTTCCAGTAACTTCCACTCTTGCATCATCAAACTGGATAACTTTGCTACAGGCTTCCGGCTCAATGCGTCTGCCACCACATTACCTTTACCAGGGTGATACTCAATAGAGAAGTCAAAGTCCTTCAAATATTCCAGCCATCTACGCTGTCGCATATTGAGTTCTTTCTGAGAGAACAAATACTTCAAACTCTTGTGATCTGAGAATACCGTGAAAGATTCTCCATACAAGTAATGTCTCCAAATCTTCAAAGCAAAGACAACAGCTGCCAATTCCAAATCATGAACAGGATAGTTCTCTTCATGCTTCCTCAACTGCCTGGAAGAATAAGCAATTACCTTCCCATGCTGCATAAGCACACAGCCTAGACCAATTCCAGATGCATCCGTATAGACCACAAAACCTCCTTCACCAGATGGTAAAGCCAAAACAGGTGCCGTAGTCAAGCAGTCCTTTAAAATCTGAAAACTTCGTTGACAATCTTCTGACCATTCGAACTTATTCTCCTTGCGGGTTAATCTAGTAAGAGGTACCGCAATCTTGGAGAAATCTTGAATGAATCTGCGATAATAGCCTGCCAGGCCTAAGAAACTTCTGATCTCGATCACACTAGTAGGCTGTTCCCAATTCTTCACTGCTTCCACTTTAGAAGGATCAACAGAAATACCTTCCTTGGTAATAATATGCCCTAAAAAGGACACCTCTGGCAACCAGAAATCACACTTACTGAACTTGACATATAACTGATGGTCTCTTAATAACTGCAGTGCCAATCTCAAGTGTTCGGCATGCTCTCCTTCACTCTTGGAATAGATCAAGATATCATCAATGAATACCACGACCCATTGATCAATATAGGGTCTAAACACACTGTTCATCAACTGCATAAAAGCTGCCGGTGCATTCGTTAATCCAAAGGGCATAACGACAAATTCGAAATGACCATACCTGCTACGGAAAGCCGTTTTAAAGATATCCTCTTCCTTAATCCGCAACTGGTGATATCCCGATCGAAGATCGATCTTAGAAAAGAATTGAGCTCCCGCTATCTGGTCAAATAATTCATCAATCCTCGGCAATGGGTACTTATTCTTGATAGTCAACTGATTCAATTGCCGATAATCGATGCACAGCCTCATCGAACCATCCTTCTTCCGAACAAATAATACAGGGGCTCCCCAAGGGGAAGTACTAGGGCGAATGAAACCCTTCTCAAGTAACTCCATCAATTGCTGCTTCAATTCTCTCAACTCCGCAGAAGACATACGATAAGGAGCTTTAGAGACAGGAGAAGAACCTAGAATAACATCAATGGAGAAGATAACTTCCCTCTCAGGCGGAAGTCCAGGTAGTTCCTCAGGAAATATATCGAGAAATTCACGGACAACAGGGATATCTTGAATCTCCACTTGCTGCTCTGGAGTAGCATAGACAAAGGCTAGAAATGCCTCGCAACCTCGCCTCATCAGTTTATCAGCACGAAGGGCCGAAATAAGTGAGACGGAGCGATGGTATCTAATTCCCATAAATGAAAGATCCGGATGTCTATTAAAAGACACCGAGCTAGAACTGCAGTGAACATTGGCCTCATGCTTGGCCAACCAATCTGCTCCTAGGATTACATCATAATCCTTCATGTCCATGTAGACTAAATCAACTGGGAAATTCTGATCATCAATCATAACCTTACTAGAAGGATAGAATTGCTGAATTGCTGATCTAGAGTCAATAGGTGTAGAAATTTCTAACGGAGAATTCATCAAAATAGGTTCCACAGCTAAAGACTTAGCAAATCTCCGAGAAATAAAGGAATGCGTTGCACTAGTATCAAAAAGAACAAAAGCTGGCTTGTCGAGTATATCGAGAGTACCTTCGACGAGTCCACCTTCTTCGGCTGTATCTGCTTCATCTACCTGAAGTGCTTGAAGCTTGCCTTGCGGCTTCTTGAAGAATTGAGGCTTTGCCAGTGTAGCTTGCTCCGATACTAACGGACAATCTGGGATACGGTGCTCCCTACTCCCGCAACGAAGACAGGCGCCCAACTTGCGCCAGCACTCCTCCATTCTATGACCAGGACGGTCACAATATCTGCACACACCCTTAAAGGGTACAATAGGGCCGGGCTTCCTTTCCTCTTGCTTCGGCATCTTTCCTTTCCATGATCCTGCTCTGGTCCACGAACTTGACCCACTCGCGGGCCTCTTCTTGATAAAACTAGGTCCGACGTTGCTTTTCTTGAAATCCTTCGGCTGCTCTTTCTTCATGCCTTGGCCTCGGATCCTCTCCGTCATCTCGAGAGTGTCTTCCAGAACTTGCGCCTTTCTTACCATCTCAAAATAAGTCGATATCTCCATAGGTGCCAATTGGTTGATATAGTGAAGCTTCAACCCATTAAGAAAGCGCTTCGCCTTCATCTTCTCAGTGGAAATGAGATGAGTAGCATATCTAGACAGTCTGGAGAATTGTGCTTCATACTCGGCTACTGATAAGCTCCGCTGTTTTAGAGCCGCAAACTCGGCCGCCTTCTTCTCTTGCACTCGATCAGAAAAATACTTGCTATTGAAATGTTCCTCGAACTCTCCCCAAGTAATCGGCTGATCTCCGAGTACTGCCTTAATAGAGTCCCACCATGCACGTGTATCGCGTTCCAGTTGGAAGGTCGATAATAGGACACGTTCTTGATCGGTGCATTGTATGACCTCAAAAATCCTCGCCATATCATCAAGCCAATGTTCGGCTTCGTTGGGATCGGTCGATCCAGCAAATCTGGGTGGATTCATTCCATGGAAGTTCCGGTATAAATCACCGGTGCCATGATGTGCTGCTCCTGCCTGAGCCACTTGCTGCAATGCCTGCGTAAGGCCTTGAACCGTGCGCTGCAAATTCCTCCACTCCGCATGATCGGCTGCCATTTCAAAAGCCTACACGAAGAACATATCACTTAGGGTCAAGAAAGCAGATGACAACACGATTAAGGTATGAACTTAACCCAATTTCTACCCAATCTCACCAGGTCGGGTTCTAGATTTTTACAAGGGTATGGATCCTAAGACACACTTAGAACCCTAGAATTTAGAAAACCTAGGAATATTAAAACTTGGCTCTGATACCACCTAAACTGTCACGCCCCGACGCGGAATACCGGGACGTACAGTCAGAAACACGCTAGCACAAAAATTAAGTTCTAAAACTGCTCAATGGAATAGAAGGATTCTAATCTTCTTATTACAATAATCAACTGATTAAACATAACTTCCAAACTCATTAATACATCACCTGATCTAATACAGAATTAGAACACTAATGCAACACTAAAGGTAATAACTGGAAATACTACGGTGCCAACATGGCAACCTAGATGGAGGCACACTCTAGTAGCACTCAAATCACTCCCCGTCCGAGTGAACGTCACCACCTGAGTAACCTGGAAAAGGGGGAAAACAATACTATGAGCCAACGCTCAGTAGGTAATAACAGGCAAGTGTAAGTGATTAATGATTTAATTACATGTTATATGAAATGATAACAAGGAGAAAGATAACAAGAGCAAGAACACTGTAATAAGATCTTGCAAAGTCAAGAATCAAGAGATAACAATTAATGCAAGGACAAGAACTTTACTATGAACAAGTAAGAACAAGAACAAGTGTAGAAATAATAATTTGGCCAGTAAGCAAGTATATCACGCATGTAACATTTCCACTTTCAAGTAATAGCAAGTAGAGTAACCACAAGTAAATCATAGAACAGGAAAAAGTGGAAAGTGTAAACTAGTAGAGAGTAGTGGACAGCCCCTAGATTAATCACATGTCAAGTACTGGTGCCAATGCCACACCTAGTCAACCACCTCCATGGGGATACAAGTAGTGTTCGGGTGCTCCTCCCAGGACTAGACCAAGCCCTTATTTGTTTGCCAAACATTGATTTATTTGGATCACAAGATCCCACGAATCTAGACTTCCACATTTCATGGCCAATAAAATTCAAAGAACAAGCTATCAAGTAATAAGCACAGATCTGATTGAATATCGAAATAACAAGAAGTATAGTGAATTCAACTTTGGCATAATGTTTAACGACATATCGAGTCGTGGAAACCAAGAATGAAAGGGTAAGTAGGAAAATGCAATAATTAGATCATTCTTAGTTCCATGGTTAAACATTTTATTCTGTTGGTTAACAAGTTTTCAGGCTGTTAAGAATTCAAGCTAAATTTAACCCGATTACATTTTCATAAACTCAAATGTTTAACATGATAATTATACGTTCAAGTTCAATTGCATGATTACACTTATAACAAAACCAATTACATGCTGTGGGTAGCTAACCAATTGATAAAAACACTAAGGATTCCAACAAGGACTCAGTACGTGACGGAGGTAATCGATCCGAAGATCACTCGCGCTAGCGTGCGACCATCCCGATAGGCGTAACCTAACGGTCGGACAATACCTTTTGATATACTGGAGCCTTGAGGGATAAAAATTAACTTACTGCATTCAGAAATAAGAATATACAATAATCTGATAGAAATAAGATAGCTAACGGCTCAAAAATGAAATTCTGTGTATTAACGCGCTATACCCAGGTAGCGCGTTTATCAAGAAAGTGCTATGGAAGTATAGCTCGTTCAAGACAGGGCCAGAAACCATTTTAATTTGAAAACTGGATAAACACAGGGGTTCTACAAGTTAATATACGTATAACTTAACTTATAAGTAACTGCAGGGACTTAATATAGTTTGAAAAACATGTCAGAAACGTTCTGTTTTAACCCCTGGAAGATCGGGGTCAACAGGAAGAAGGCGCTATATGTCCCTAGCGTGACCTGAAGAACGCGCTAGGAAAACATAGCACGTTCTGGACCAGGAAACTAAATGTATAAAATTTGAAATCTAGATTAACAGGTGGGGTACTAACAATTAGTACTACTCAATTAGCATCTGAACTACGTAAAAATATTACAAGTATATTGTGAAAACATTCAGAAGCTAATCATCATAATTATGGAATCAAAGATTTAAAATTCTGGAATCAAAGAATATCGGGAACTAAAAAGAACATGAAAACCCTTTTGATTAATTTGAAAACTGGACAAAGATGTTTTCTAACTGAACATACGTCTTATATAGCATCTTACAGCAACCATATAACATCTTACAGAATTATAATTTGCATCAGAGGGCTTACGACTCGACCCCTCAAGCGATTGGGGTATGAAGCATGTCGCGCCATAGGGCCATAGCACCTTAATGAAGAACGCGCTAAGTAAAGCTAGCGCGATCCCAAAATCTGAATATATTAAATTTTTAAGGTTTGAACGTGTTCTGCCAGGGCTGGGGGTCTACAAGATTGCGCTATATCGGGCTAGCGCGTTAAAGATCGCGCCCCTGGTACATAGCGCCTTAACGAGCAGAGAACGAGATTCAAGATCCCTTGATTAGAATCAACATAACTCCTCTGTTTCTTCATGGAATTAAGCAAACGAGATATCAATGGAAAGACAGGAAAGAGATAAACAAGATGCCATGCTTAATTTCATGTTTAGCCTGTGATTAGTCACGGGGATTCAAGCTTAGACTAAAAGAGCTCACTTAAACCTAACAAGAACATAAGCTTGCTAAAACGAGAAATTAACCTAGCATGGTTGATAAAAATTAGGGCTTTCTGCGTAGGAAGGAAGCTAACAAGATGAGTATTCCATTCATATATAACAATAAGGTTTAGGTCTGTTAAAACCTACCTCAATTGAAGATCTAAACTTCAGCAAATAAGAAAACCCACGAACTAGAAGAATATCCTCCAAAGATCGCTTGATATCTCCCTCAATACTCTATAAAATTTAGGGCTTTCAGTCCCAAACGATAGATCTCGTCAAGCAGATCAAGATACTATATTTACATGCTTCATTTGGTGAAGGGTACCTACCTTAATCAAGGATCAAAGAGTTGGATGAAAAAGAACCAAGAACGAAGAACACCTTCCACTAAATCGCCGAATACTCCCAGATCTGTACTCCTCGTCGATTGACCCAGCTACCAAATGAAACTAGACTCTTTAAGCTTTCTTTTAATACCTAATACACCTTCTGGATCCTTCCAGGAAGGGTGAATTTCGAGCTAGAAGAGACGTGTAACTTACGCCGCCGAAATGCTTGACCTCGATTAAACTCATCTAATCACTTCTATCCTGGTTAATTTTACACGAAATTGGTTAAGGGTTATTAAACTACCAATCAATACCTTTCATTTGTCTCTAACCTCATCGAATTTAATTAAGGAATGAGTTCTAATTTCTTGTTTTAAGGTGTAGGTTACTATAGAAGTTACAATTGGGGGTTGGTGGATTCTAATCCCAATTAAACTCTAGATTTGACCAGGTTAACGATTTTATTAGGGTTAATCATAGAAGAAAAGTTTGTTAAGCAAATGATCAGCTACCCAATTACCATTTTTCGAGATTTTAATACGGTCAACTAAATTCCACTTCACTATTCATTTATTAATAAAATATTAAATTCAAAATTCAAATTCCAAATTCCCTCTTTTAATTTCATTTTCATTCCAAATCAATTGCATTTATGTTTTATTTCATTCATACCTTATTTTAATTTGGATCACATTTCATTTTCATTTCAATTTAAATTTTTAATGGTTTATTTCCATTTCTATTCATTTATTAATTCAACTTCATTCAAATAAATTCTTAAAAATTCTAATTTGAACAGAAAATATTAATAAAAATTACTAATTAAATACGGGGTATTACATTTTTACTAGCCTGGCTTGGAGCAAGATTGCGCGCCACCGCGAAAATAATTGTTTCGCCCAGATCCGGTGTCGAATCGAGGCGAGATAAGCGCCGTTGGAAAGAAGACGCGAAGGGCTACAACATATAATTATTTCAGATCTATCCAACAAGCGGATTGGAAATGAAAAACTCTGTGGGTTGTAGTCTTTTTCTAGCTCAGAATTACAGACACATAGGACAGAATAAGATCTGCCTGAAGATGAATTTTGACTGACAGGGGAATGGTAGATCTAGACTCTAAGAAAATTATGAGTGGAAGAAGGGGATGTGAGGAACATGTATGATTCTTTTGGGAATTTTTAGAGAAGACTAAGGGGGCGGGAAAAATACGACAACAGGACACTACCCGCAGATCTGCTGATGGGCAGACTGTCAGGGGTGGAACTAAAATTACTGTAAAAATACTAAACGAAGTCAAAATGACACGAAATTTGAACTGGGGTTGGGGGATGATAAGAGGAACAAACTCTCACAATTGGATCTTGAACAGATCTCCTGATTGAGAGATAAAATTTCAGCTTCAAGCTTCTATCTAGGGGTGGATAGAACTCCGACGAGGCGGCAGTGGTGGTGTGATGGCGGCACGAACGGCGGCGGCGGCGGGGGTGTGTTGACACCTTGAAAATGAACAAGGGTGGAAGCAGATCATACCCACAGTGAAAGACCAATGATGAAGCTCGTCAACCATTTACCCGGCTGAAGCCTTTGTCGGCCAAGCTGATGTCCGGTGCCGATGTCACTCAGACGGCAGCACTGACAAAGCAGTAGTCGCTTGACTAATGAAACCTCCTAGCACACTTTAATAAGAGCTGTGTTACTACCTCATCCAAGAATCCACAGATGACATGTCAGCGTAAGTCAGATGTCGGCTTATTGATAGATGTGATGTAAGATAAAGATGAAGCCGGCACCAGCAGATGATGATTGTAAGAGCTTTTGCAAAGTCAGAACACAAGAAGAATCATCTCCACAGATTATACACCTGGCTGAAGTCTTCCCAGACTAAAGCTGATGTCCGATCTCGTCACCATTTAGGTGACGATATCGATAAAATGATGCCCGGTTTTGTCATCATTCAAATGGCAATACTGATGAAACCCTTGTCTGCGGACTGATGAAAACCCTACTAATGATCTCAATACAAACTATATCACCAACGGAGGACCCTTTTGGGTGCTGATGTACGTGAAGGGCCGATGAAAGGCCTGGTCAAAGAGACCTAAGTGGGCCTGTAATAGTGGCACCGGGAGCCCCTTGTCGAAGCCCAATGGCTGCACCGAGAGGCTGGAGTCCTGCGCGCCGGGAAGCCCCCAGCCGAGGCGCGCCGTAAGGTGCCTACCGAGAAGGCAAAAGAGGGACGGCTATAAAGCCCCTTCCCTTCGAAGTACCAAAGGGGACGACGGCGAGAGAGAAAAAAAGGGAGGAGGAACAGTAGAAATAGGGAGAGATAGAAAAAGACAGAAGAGAGACCGAGAGGGAAAAAAAGAAGAAGCCGGAAGAAGAAGAAAGGAAGACTCAGGTGGGTAACCGGGGAGGGAGAGGAGTCAATGCTCCACCCTCCCCCATGCTTTCCTCTTTCTTTTTCTGATGTAATCTGGCGAGTCTTTCTCGATTTATCAATGTAGCCGGAGGATTTCGGTCTCGATTTCCACCTCTCTGTCTTTGATTTCCCTTCTATGATCTGTGTAAGTTTGGGATGATGCAATGAAATGAAGTATCAATATGGCTCATTTGGGCATTCGATTGATTGAGATATCTGTTGTCTTTCTCCCCTTCTTGCATCGGTTGTTCTTCAGAATATCGGTTTGCCTAGATGCTACAGCTTTCCGATTCGTGTTTCGACCTCCCCTCCCTAGCCCGTTCTCTGGTGAAGGACGAAGACGGAGCCTCAACCCTCGTCCAATGGGTTATTGGGCTCTGTCCCCCCTCTTCCTTCCCCTCGGATCATGGTTTTCTCGAATATCATAGATTTCTGCCGAGCTCCCATCTCGTTCAGGGTCAGAGACATCAATCTCTTGACTGTCTGAGCAGCAGGTGAGTAGAGAAAATGCCATACGTCCCACGAGAATTCGAGAATGGATGATCTGCCCTTCGACTGATGCTAACCTCCATGTAATCCCCTCCTGCAGTCCAGATCTTGCCTCGATCCGAGCCAGAAATCCCAGAAATCTCCTGAGCAGAGTATCGCAACCAAGCCATAAACCCTTTAGCCCCTTCCCGGCGTGGTCATTTCCCCGCCGAGAGCTACTCCGCCGAGAAGTCCCTTGCTTTAGCCCCTTCAGCAAGTCAATAAACCCCTTTGTAATACAGCCTTCCCGGCCCGGGGGCCTCCCGGCGCCGGGTTCCCGGCGCGGTGACGAGCGCGCCGAGAACCCTTGCGCCGAGAGCTCCCCCCTTGGCCAATAAAACCCACGCCGGGAACTACTCTTCCTGCCACCCCTTCTTTACGCTGTGAATTCTCTATTCCTTGAACCCCGGATGAAAGCCTTCCTGCTACAGGCCAAGTAACCACACAGATGCCCCTTTGAAGTCCGACCAACCTAGCCTTGCATTCTGTTAAGGATACCCCAGATCATCATATGTACCTAAGGGATAAAGATTATTGGGGATAACTCCCCTACATAACCTTACGAGCCAAGAAAACTCTGCCACTGCATAAGTTTCAATGGCCTCAAAGGGATATTAAGTTGGTGCTGTGATCACATACACGGGCTAGGGGTCCCATACCCCCCCCCCTTATTCTGGCTTTCATCCCGGCACTCCGTGGGTGATCGTCTATCACTCCTTGGCAGACGCTAGGTACGGGGGAGGTGCTGCTGAAATCCTCCCAGGTCGATGAAAGATAACACTGAAGCTGTCCTCGGGACTCCGCATGGTAATGGTGAAAAGGGTCTTTGCGTTGGACTCTTCTCCTCCAATCCCTCTCAGCTCTCGGCCTCCTTTGAAACATACACAACTAAAACCAGTTGAACCCCATCTCTGAGTCCCCAGAGCCAATCTACTTTGATATAATTCCTAGAAAACTCTCAAAATCCCAAAGAACAGGGTACCGTAAAATCCTAAACTCCTCACGATGCCCAAACACCAACCTTCTCGGCACCGAACTCTCGGCGCCATCAGCTCCCGGCGCGGCCTTCAGCGCGCCGAGAACCCTCATGCCGAGAGCTCCTCTTCCCCTCCTTAGCCTACGCCGAGAGCCCCCCTTTGAGAGTCTCCGTCGCGCCGGGAAGTTGGTGCCGAGAGCTTCTTGGACTCTTCCCTTCGGCCACGCCGGGAACCTCCACCTTCTTGCCACTCACACCGGGAGCCTTAGCCTTCCATCTGTGGTCATGCCGAGAGCCTAAGTTGCCACCCTGTGAGCCCAAATGCCCAGAGCTTACCCACGCAGAGATATTCGTGGATCACCAGATATGTCCTGAGGGTAAAGTTAAAGGGAGGTAGACTCCCTTATGCTCCATCGATTCGTGTCGAAGTCACAACGACGCGCCTCCCTCTTAGCTCCGGTGAGCTATGCCAATGCATGAGTGCCACCAGCTCCTGTCAGGGAAGAGTCAAACATTACCCTAGGGCATACATGTGTAGTGTGGAGAGGTCCGACCTCTCTCTTCCTTTCGGCTTTCATCCCGGCACTCCGTGGGTGATAGCCTATTTTCCCTCTGGGCATGATCCAGACTATGGGGAAGCGCTGCCGAAATGTTAACCGATGCTTTAAACCTCCGTCACGATCGCGGCTCATCCTATCCGCGATTGATATCCTCTGTTTCACCTTTCCCCTAAGTCCGATTATTTTTGAACCGCCGATTCAGCGATATAGTTTGTTTCTGTGGTCGATATTATTCTCTTACCCGCCTTCCTGGCTCTGGTATGAAATTCAAACTGTGCACATAAATATATTTTTTATTGCCTCTCGAGGCCTTCTATTTTTGGTGTTTAATCAAGGGTTGTCCTTCTTAGGAAGGGCGTAATTAACGTCATAGCCTTTATGGTATGACGGACTTGTGGTCCAGACACGATCACTCACAATCGACTGATCAAAGTCAGATCGAGCGCACAATAAATTGTCACCCCGGTGACTGGCACGCCTAATAATCAATAAATACAAATAAGAGAATTCCCAAATAAATTAAATAATAAAAAATTAAATAATTAAGATAAAAATCCGCGTTCCACAAGTCTGGCACGCCCGGTGGGACCCGTCTCCCTTCATCTCTACGCCAAAAAATAGGAGGCCCAGCGGGCCCCCCTCAAATTTCTGATTCTGTGCGCCTTCCTTATTTCCAGGAAGCTACAATGACTACTGGACTCATGTCCGTGTGCTTCGACCAACAACCGATCGATGTGCATGTCCGAGAGGGTTACCTGGCGGTACCGCTGTCATTCGGGTCAATGCCCCCTGCTGTCGGACTGCCCAACTGCCTGGGCCTCATCTTCACCGACCTTCTGCAGGTCGACAACAACGAGCAAGGCACTGCTGCAAGTGCCCCGATGAAGACTGCTGATAACAAGGGTAGCTTACCAGAGAGACGACCTCGACAGCCGTCACCTGCTATGTTCATCATGTTCAAAGGAGGGACACGGTCCCCGCTGCTGCCCAAATGAAGAAAAGAACTAACCGGAGGAGCCGGTATGCTGCTGCCGACCGTCGTCTCTCAAACTCTGGGAGACGATGATGATGGGTGACGTTAGGGTGAACCTCAACGGTCGCCCGAGAGAAGTCCGGCCGGACAGGATTGTCCCGACCGTCCAGATCAACAACAAGTTCCAAGTTCTGGCCACCAGGAGGGCCAACTGGGAAACTGATGAGAGGAAGCCGCTGGCGCCCAAGCCAGCAAGATATAAACAGGTCTGGCGACCAAAGAAGATTCAGAGCTGGGCCCCAACTCGAGATGAGGGGAAAGCTACCGAGGATGCTGTTGCCCGCTTCAGGGCAGGAAGCAGAAGAAGAGAAGGAAAACACACAGGAGATGATGATGCTGTTTACCCCAGGGCTTGGGGTAAGAAATATGAGAAAGAAAATAAAGAAAGAAATCTGACCATTATTCGCCCCAGGATGAGGGGCAGAAAATATGAGCAGAAACAAGACCTCTCGGTCCCCCATCCCAGGGCTGGGGGCAGAAGATGGCAAAGGAAGAACTATGATGCTGCTGCCAACTGCTGCCAGGATGGCGACAGAAGATTTGAGAAAGAAGAAAGAATGAGAACAAGCGAACCAGTCGCTGCTGCCATTACAAGAAGACCAAGAGCCTGTGCCAGACAGGCTGATATATTTAGATATTCCAAAGCCGAGCATCTGAATGCTCAGGTGGCAAGACTGGCTCATCAGCCAAGAGGCCAGGAAAGACTGATGCTCCAACCAGAGCCACAAAGGCACAACCCAGAGGAGATGAAACAAGTAGTCCAAGACTACTTCCACTACCTGGGGAATTCTGCCCCCGGTCAGCAAAGATTATCCCGTGCCCTGGGCACCGTGGATGAAGAAGAGGAAGAAACCCTTCAAGAAGTAATCCTCGGAGTCTCCTCCTCCGATTCCAATGATTATGGGGAAGGCCGCAGGGCCGGATATGGGAAAAAAGACCTGTGTGGGGAAGAACCTGAAGAAAGAATATCGGTCTTTGACCGACTCAACTACCCCGACCAGGCAGAAAGAAAAGTCTACAGGCAGAAGGGAAAGATGCAGATCTTCACCTGTAACATGGCTGGACTTGTCAAGGGGCAAGACATGCTACCAACTCAACCGGACGAGCTACTCAGGCTGGCAACCAGACCCGGGCCTGTCACAAGAAGAGGCCAAGCGGCGAAAGATAAGATGAAAACTGATGATGAAACCCGCAAGATCACCACTATGACAGTTAATCTGGTGACAACGGAAGAGGAAGATAATCCCTTCATTGATGATGCTGAAGGGACTTCAGAAGATATACAGATCCCGTCCACCCTGGATCTCATGATCCAGATGATGTTCAGAAGATACCAGCATGAGATCAATGCTCTCAGAAGACAGCTCAATGAGAGACATGAAGCTACGCCGGTCTCCAAGCAAGCCGAGCCTGTGGGGCATACTTCCAGCTCAACAGAGACGGCTATCCCAGCTAATCCTCTCCTGGCTGATAAGGGCAAAGCACCGAGCCAACCTATTCCACAGCAAGCCGTAGCTCAGCCCTCTGCATCTCAGACACAACCTACCGCGCCCACCTTGCGCGCCACTGTGATGACAACTCCTCATAGTCAGCAACAAGCTCACTTCTTCCCAGAAGACATAGATCCAGCCGTAGCCCACAAGCTGATGATTGAAAGAATTGTGGAGATGAAGCTGTCTGAGAAAAATGGCGATGATGTTAGTACCTATGATGTGTACAAGGTGCCATATCCTCCCCAATATGCTGCTAAGAGACTACCTCCAGGCGTCAGTAAGCCGCCTAAGTTCGAAAAATTTAATGGCCAGGGCTCCCCCAGAGAGCACATAGCTTACTACACCACAATCATGGGCGACCTGGCAGTCGACGAAGCTTACATGCTTAAGTTCTTTGGCTCATCCCTTACTGGGTTAGCCTTTGAATGGTATTCAAGCCTGCCAGCTGGATCGGTGGTTGATTGGCCTGATATGCAGAGAAAATTCCGCGACAGATTTCATGTCACTGAAAGAGAAATCACAATAGCAGAGCTATATGCAACCAGGCAGAAGCAAGATGAAACTGCACTGGACTACATCAAAAGATGGAGGAACTTAGCCATGAGATGCAGAAGACCCCCTCATCAAGAAGATGCAGTGCAGATATGTAAACAGAGCCTCAGGAGAGAGGTGCTAGAAAAGATGATCGGTGCAGATGTCAGAACATTTGACCGATTAAACAATATAGTGGCGGAGGTTGAGACATTCTTGTCCAAACGTCCAACCGCCAATGTTCCCAATGTGCTGAAAGGTAAATCTAATGATCGACGACCATCACATTCTGAGGCTAACACCGTCGATTTCAGAACCTTCGAGCAACAGAAGGGGAAGAAGGGGGCAGATGAAGCTCCCCCGCCTGAGGGTGCAGCAGAAAGAAAAGACAAGGTCTCTCTAAGAGACAAGATGAAAAAGTCTTACTCTTTTCCCAAGGAGAAGACGGTAGCACTATTTAACTGGGCATATAAGTTCAACAAGGTAACATTGCCTGAACCGAAGAGACCCGAGGATGCGGCAAAGAAAGATGATCCGCTGTTCTGTCCATTTCACCGTGCGCTGGGGCACGCAATTGAGGACTGCTATGTCTTCAAAGATATCATGGAAGGAATGGTTAAAAAGGGTGAGCTGTAGCTGGGAGATTATCAGGTAAAGCCGCCTCATCCACATGAGCCTCCGCCCTGGAGAATGGCCGCCAATATGATCTCGGTTTACCAACAGCTGCCTAAGGAAGCCGTTGAGGAATGTACCAAGCATACCTATGAAGCTTGTTTCCTCACCCCACTGAAGGATCAGGAGGGATGGCAGACGAAACCCATAAAGAATAGAAAGAAAACTCCCGCAGCCAGTATCAGCGGGGTGATTATTCGAGGTGTCACACCAAGGCCTGAACCGCCTCCAGTAAAGCCAGTATGGCGCACAATTGAGACTAGGCCAGTCATCCAGATCCCTACTCACAACCGGAGGAGACAAACTCCCCTACCTGCACATAAAGAAGTAAGTCCTGCAGCCAGGCGTCTACAGCAGTATATCAATGAGCTCGATGAATATGAGCAGAAAAAGCCCAAACACCTGCTGGTAAAAGACTGTATACTCTGGGAGCAGCTCGAAGAATTGAAAACTGAAGAGCAGCCAGAGGCAGAACAAAGAAAAGATGAGACTGAGCCCTTCTGGGGGCAGGAACTAGCAAAGCCAAATTCCCAGAAGAAGAAGAGACGGCCCAAGTCCAAAGAGGGAAAGAGAGTCACGACAGCACAGTGTAACACTCTGTCAGTGCTCTTTTCCTTGCCCGGGGAGGATGATGAGGCTGAAGCATCAAATGCCCCGCTAGAAGCCAACCATGCTGAGGCCTCTACCTCAGCCCATGCAACACGTTCTGGGAAAAAATGGGGGCGCCCACCACCAGCTAATCATAATATTATATTCAGAGGGGAGCAACCCTATCGGATCCCAGAACCAGAAGTACGAGGTGTCCAGGTCCCTCCCCCTGCCAGCTTGTACCAAGAGAAAGAAGAAGCTCCTTCATTCCTGGAATTCTTGTCCAGTTTGGAGAATGAGCAATTGGCTCACACTGCTTCAGCTGAAAGTAATAAATGCCAGCATACTGCAGTTAGGAAGCAAAAGCAACATGAAGAAAATGAAGGAAGTGACCCTCTGACGGCACCAGGGGCCATTGCCACAGAAGAGTCCCCCCAAGAAACCAGTCCAGAGATTGAGGCCAGCACCGGGCAGCAAAGGCCACGGGCACCACATGAACCTCCAAAGCCCCGATGGGTAGAGGAAATGAGACTGTCTAATGTCAGGGTGGGCAGCCGGATCATGAAAATGCTAAAGAAGCTCCCTACCAGATTCTCCATCTGGGAGATTCTCTCTCTGAGTGAAGAGGCTCGCCAGGCAATTGTTGATGCGTTGCAGTCGCCGGCACAATATGAAGCACTCTTGACAGAAGTGAATTCCGGGCCGTCAGTTACATTCACAGAGGATGACATGCTGATTCCGAATTCCGGCCATAACAGACCGCTGTATATGAGAGGCTCCCTGAACTGTCAGCCACTGAACAGGATACTGATAGATCTCGGGGCTGCCGTGAACATCCTCCCATACCGCATCTATCAGAAATATTACTTTGATCTGCAGCTTACCAAGGTCAGAGATATGAAGATTGCAGGGTTCAACCAGAAATGTGAAACACCTCTTGGGGTGGCTGATTTCAACCTCACATTGGGCGACCTCACTACCGTGGTACGATTTTATGTGATCGATTCCAACACCACGTATAAGGCCCTGCTGGGGAGACCGTGGCTGCATGAATATCAGATAGTGCCATCCACGCTACATCAATGCATTAAATACTGCCATGAAGGAAAAGAAGAGAGGGTGTTTGCAGATCTGCATCCCTTCGAAGTATTCGAGTGTCATATGCTCGATGCATCCTACTACACCGAGGTGTCACAGAAGGGTGAAAAGAAAGAGGCTGTGGCCAGCCAGAAGAAGCCGGCGACGAAGGCAAAGAATTGGTCTCCCCCGCCACCAAAGGGCTATATTAAAAAGCATGAGGTATCTCACATCTCTTATGCTGGTGACTTTGCTCGGATCACCCCTCCTAGCATTCACCCGGATGATATCGATGAAGAAATGAAAGAAAAGTACACACGAGTGGAGGTTCCACAGAGTTTAGTCAAGCCCATCGCCGACCTAGAGTACCAGACGGTGCTACCACTGAAGACTATGGAAATCCCTCGCTTCTGCGAGCCTCCTACCATATTCTACACTGGGGAGTCAGTCGAGGAAGATGATCAAGACTGCATGGTCCCTAAAGAGGTTGCGAAGCAGATGGTGCCAATTACAGGCTTGGATTATACTACCCAACGGGTTTCGCAGATGTTCTCTAAGATGCAAATGCCGTCGCTACAACCTGCTGCCCAAAAGAAGGCGTTCCAGGAGCTATGGGATCCGCCTCGGGATAATAAAGAACTGAGGAAGATCACTCAGCACCCAGGATTGGGTTATACCCTTCAAGAATACTATGAGGCCGAGGTAGATGTCATCTCTACCTTCTACCAGCATGAAGGTTTCCCTGGGGTGGGCCACGACCCGTACCCTTCAGAAGATGAAGAAATCATTTATCAGTCCATAACAGACAATGAAGCCCCAGACAATCAGCCAGGGACGGGAACGTCTGATGAAACAAAGAAAGATTGGTGCTGGGAAGACCAGCCTTCCAAAGAAGATCGGTTCCACGCTGAAGCAAAGTTTGACACGGGAACCCCGGATGAGGACCAAGCAGCCAAAGAGCTGAGGGAGTGCTTGGAGTTTGAGCGCATCCTGGAAGAAGTTCGGGCTCTACAGAATGATGATCTCTCAAGGGAGTTTGCACCGGAAGAGCCTCTAAGGGCGGAAGACTCCGTCTTCGATTTTCCTGCTGATCCAGTTACGTCCTCGGGGCGTGCTGAACAGAATACAGCAATATTGGCCGTATATGATGAGCCAGCAACCGCTGATGACCAATATGATGAAACAGAAAATCATGAAACTGAAGAAGATTATATCCCGGGAGGCTTCGTTGACTTACAAGAAGCCCCGCCCGAGGTCGAAGACGGAGGTTAGGCCACCGTCGATGAGCTTGTAGAAATAAATCTGGGAACCGCAGATGAGCCAAGGCCGACATTCCTCAATGCACTGCTGGAGCCAGCTGCCAGGGAACAGTACATACAGTTCTTGAAAGATTTCCGGGACTACTTTGCATGGACATATGATGAAATGCCGGGACTAAGTTCTGATGTGGCACAGCATCGATTGGCAATAAACCCAGAGGCTAACCCTGTAAAGTAGCCTTCCAGGAGAATGCGTCCTGAACTGATAAATCAGATTAACAAAGAGGTTGACAAGCTGATTGATGTAGGCTTTGTCGAAGAAAACTAGTATACTACATGGCTGGCCAATATAGTGCCCGTAAAGAAGAAGAATGGGAAGATCAGAATATGTGTTGATTTCCGGGACCTTAATAAGGCCTGCCCGAAAGATGATTTCCCGGTGCCAATCACTGAGGTGATGATCGATGCAACTACTGGCCATGAGGCCCTATCATTTATGGATGGGTCATCCGGATACAATCAGATCTGGATTGCTGAAGAAGACAGAGTGCACACTGCATTCCGCACTCCGAAGGGGATATTTCACTACAAAAGGATGCCGTTCGGCCCCAAGAATGCTGGCGCTACCTACCAAAGAGCCATGACAAAGATCTTTGATGACTTGCTCTTCAAGAAAGTAGAGTGCTACATTGATGATTTGGTAGTAAAAACTAGCAGAAGAGAAGACCATCTGCAAGACCTGAGGATAGTATTCCAGAGGCTGCGCAAGTATGAACTCAAGATGAATCCCATGAAATGCGCCTTCGGCGTGTCCAGTGGAAAATTCCTCGGGTTTATTGTCCGTCATAGGGGCATCGAAATCGACCCGTCCAAGATTAAAGCTATCCAGGAGCTCCCTCCACCAAGGAATCTGCACGAGTTGAGATCCCTGCAAGGGCGTCTGGCCTACATCCGACGATTTATATCGAATCTATCGGGAAGATGCCACCCCTTTCACAAACTCATGATGAAAGATGTGCCATTCCTCTGGGACGATGGCTGTCAGGAAGCCTTTGAGAAGCTGAAAGAATACCTCAAGACCCCTCCGGTGCTGGGGGCACCCATTAAGGGCAGGCCCTTGATACTATATATCGCAGCCACATACTGTTCCCTGGGGGCAATGCTGGCACAGATAAATGAGGAAGGCAAAGAACAAGTCTTGTACTACCTAAGTAGGAGGCTGATGAGAACTGAAGAAAGCTACAGCTACATAGAGAAGACCTGCTTGGCACTAGTCTTTGCTGTCAAAAAGCTCCGACACTATATGTTGTCACATGAAGTCAGATTAATATCTACAGCAGACCCGCTCAAATATATATTGACTCAGCCAGTACTGAAAGGGCGGTTGGGCAAATGGGCAGTGATCCTGATGGAATTCGATATTACCTATACACCCCAGAGGGCGATAAAGGGACAGGCCGTGGCTGATTTCTTCGCAGAGCATCCTGTGCCGGAAAATGATATGCTAGGGACTGAGTTACCCGATGATGAGACACTCGAGGCCTGCCAGACCCAGTCTGTTATGTGGCAACTTTTCTTTGATGGAGCATCTAGAACAGAGACAGACTCCGATGGAAAGACCAGAATACGGGCTGGAGCCGGTATTGTGCTGAAATCACCAGAAGGGGAGGTCGTGCATACTTCCTGTTCTATAAACAAGCCCTGCACCAATAATGAGGCCGAGTATGAAGCTCTGATAATCGGGCTATATGTCAGCCTCAACATGGGTATCCAAATGCTTCAAGTATTCGGGGATTCAATGCTGATAATAAAACAGATCCAAGGGGAGTTCGAAGTGCGGAAGCCAGAACTGAATCCCTACCACCAAGAAGCTGTGTGCCTCATGGCGAAATTCTATCATATTGAGCTCAAGCATGTGGGTCGTGGACACAATGCCCAGGCTGATGCACTGGCAAAGCTAGCCAGCTCACTAGCAGTCCCGCTAAATGAGACACTGAACATTATTGTTATGAACCGGTGGCAAGTCCCCAGTATGCTAGAAGGGTGCCCCGAAGAAGAAGAAGTCGCTACTGTTAGCACAGAGCAAGCGCCTGATTGGAGACAGCACCTGCTGCAGTGGTTTCTACACCAACAACTGCCGCAGATAAGAGAAGAAAGGATGAAACTCATAAGAATCAATAATTCTTATGAACTCAGGAATGGAATTTTGTTCCGAATAATGGCAGATGCACGCAAGAAGATTCTACTCCGCTGTCTGTCCACTGAGGAAGCCTGGCAAGCGATGAAAGGGATACATGCTGGGATAGCAGGTGCCCACCAGGCTGGTCCCAAGATGAAGATAGAAATCAAGAAGCTGGGCTACTATTGGCCCACCATGTTTGAAGACTACTGCAAATTTGTAAAATCATGCCAGAAATGCCAGGAGCATGCTACTGTGCCTAGAAGGCCTCCTACAACTCTGCACCCTACAGTTCCCAGCTGGCCATTTGCACAATGGGGAACTGATGTAGTCAGGCCACTGCCGACTTCCTCGGCCGGACATAAGTACATACTGGCCATAACAGATTACTTCTCCAGATGGGCGGAGGCTATAGCATTAAGAGAGGTGACTGGTGAACTGGTCGCCAGATTCATCAAGCAGAACATTATCTTCCGGTTCGGGATCCCCAGCCGAATAATATCTGACAATGGAAGTCATTTCAGAAATCAGAAGGTCTATCGGCTTGCTGAGAAGTATAAAATCGAATGGAGGACTTCCACCCCTTACAATCCTCAGGCAAACGGATTGGCAGAAGCTTTTAACAAGACTCTCTGCACCTTGTTGGCCAAAGTCGTCAGTTCCAATAAGAAGGACTGGGAAGAAAAAATGTATGAAGCTCTGTCGGCGTACCGCACCGTCTTCAAGACACCTACAGGGTGCTCACCATACTCGCTGGTATACGGCTCAGAGGCAGTGGTTCCGCTAGAGCTGGAAGTCCTGTCACTCAGAGTGGCAGTCCAATATGGCCTGGCCCGTGGCGAACAGACCAATGCAGAAAGAAGACTAGAAGAACTGGCTGAATTGGAAGGGAAGCGCCTCCAAGCTCAGAAGAATATCCAAATGTATCAGGCACGCATGGCCACTGCATTCAACAAACTCGTAAAAGGACGAGAATTTAAGAAAGGTGACCTCGTCATGGTCAAGAAAAAGGAAGTCATGGCGTCCAACCCAAAAGGAAAGCTAAATGCTAATTGGGAGGGCCCTTATGTGATACAGAGGGTCTACGAAGGAGGGGCCTACATGGTCGTTAACCATCGAGGAGAAATCCGATCCTCGCCACTCAACGGTAGACACCTAAAGCTGTATCATGCTGCACAACCAACATTCCCCGAGTAATCGAATAAAAGCTACTCCTCCTTGGTTTAGCGGCGCTCCGCCCTAGCCAAGCTACCCTCCTTCCTTGGTTTAGCGGCACTCCGCCCTAACCGAGCTACCCTATTTCCTTGGTCTAGTGGCATTCCGCCCTAACCGAGCTACCTTCCTTGGTTTAATGGCACTCCGCCTTAACCGAGCTACCCTCTTCCCTTGGTTTAGCGGCACACCGCCCTAGCCAAGCTACCCTCTTCCCTTGGTCTAGCGGCACCCCGCCCTAGCCAAGCTACCCTTTTCCTCAGTTTAGCGGCACACCGCCCTAGCCAAGCTGCCCTCTTTCCTTGGTCTAGCGGCACCCCGCCCTAGCCAAGCTACCCTTTTCCTCAGCTTAGCAGCACTCCGCCCTAGCCGAGCTACCCATTTCTTGGTCTAGCGGCGCTCCGCCCTAGCCAAGCTACCTCTTCCTTGGTTTAGCGGCACTCCGCCCTAACCGAGCTACCCTCTTTCCTTGGTCTAGTGGCATTCCGCCCTAACCGAGCTACCTTCCTTAGTTTAATGGCACTCCGCCCTAACCAAGCTACCCTCTTTCCTTGGTCTAGTGGCATTCCGCCCTAACCGAGCTACCTTCCTTGGTTTAGCGGCACTCCGCCCTAACTGAGCTACCCTCTTTCCTTGGTCTAGTGGCATTCTGCCCTAACCAAGCTACCTTACTTGGTTTAATGGCATTCCGCCCTAACCGAGCTACCCTCTTCTCTTGGTCTAGTGGCACTCCGCCCTAACCGAGATACCATTCCCTTGGTTTAATGGCACTCCGCCTTAATCGAGCTACCCTCTTTCCTTGGTCTAGTGGCATTCCGCCCTAACCGAGCTACCTTCCTTGGTTTAATGGCACTCTGCCCTAACCGATCTACCCTCTTCCCTTGGCTTAGCGGCACACCGCCCTAGCCAAGCTGCCCTCTTCCCTTGGTCTAGCGGCACCCCGCCCTAGCCAAGCTACCCTTTTCCTCAGCTTAGCAGCACTCCGCCCTAGCCGAGCTACCCTCTTCCCTTGGTTTAGTGGCACACCACCCTAGCCAAGCTGCCCTCTTCCTTAGGTCTAGTGGCACTCCGCCCTAACCGAGCTACCCTCTTCCCTTGGCTAAGCGGCACACCGCCCTAGCCAAGCTGCCCTCTTCCCTTGGTCTAGTGACACCCCGTCCTAGCCAAGCTACCCTTTTCCTCAGCTTAGCAGCACTCCGCCCTAGCTGAGCTACCCATTTCTTGGTCTAGCGACGCTTCGCCCTAGCCAAGCTACCTCTTCCTTGGTTTAGCGGCACTCCGCCCTAACCGAGCTACCCTCTTTCCTTAGGTCTAGTGGCATTCCGCCCTAACCGAGCTACCTTCCTTGGTTTAATGACATTCCGCCCTAACCGAGCTACCCTCTTCTCTTGGTCTAGTGGCACTCCGTCCTAGCCGAGCTACTTTTTCCTTGGTCTAGCGGCACTCCGCCCTAACCGAGATACCATTCCCTTGGTTTAGTGGCACTCCGCCCTAACCTAGCTACCCTTCCTTGATCTAGCGGCACTCAACCCTAGCGAAGTCACCCCTTATCGTGATATAATGAGATTCTGACCTGTCACTCTTTATAAAAAAAAAGAAGAAAAAAAATGGGGTTAAAAATAGAGATACCCCGCCAGACTTGTTCGGACATTCTGAACAAGGGTAAAAATGGCTAAAACCCAGCTGTGGTGAAAACCCGAAAGGGCACTGCAGGCAAAATCGGGTACCCCGCCACGTGAAAACCCGAAAGGGCGCGTGGGCAAAAGCAAGAGGGGGCTGGCTCCGGTGAAAACCTGAAAGTGCACTTGGGTCAGTAATGTGGTAACCCCAAAGAAAACCTCATCTCCTACCATAAACTCCTCGTCGATCGGCCGGCACCTTGTCCAATCAACGATTAAACCCACTCAGTATAGACCCTACGTCTATCCTGATGAGACCCTCATTCACCCTATCCTAAGTCTCACCATGGTGAAACTCACCGTTGATCGACCGGCACCCCGCCCGATCAATGATAAGACATGTCCAGTTTAGACCTTACGTCTATCTTGATAAAACCTATGAATTCCTTTGCATTGGTATAAACCCAATACCGATGATGAAACCCACCTTTGGTCGACGGGCTCGCCGCCCGATCGACAAAGAAACTGGTCCGGTTTAGACCTTACGTCTGTTCCGACTAGATCTGCATATTTCTTTACATCCCGCCGTGATGAAACTCGCTGCCGATCGACTGGCACACTGCCCGATCAGCGATGAAACCTGTCCGGGCTAGACCCTACATCTATCCCGATGAAACCTATTAAATCCTTGCATTGGTATAAACCCAATACCGATGATGAAACTCGCTGCCGATCGACTGGCACACTGCCCGATCAGCGATGAAACCTGTCTGGGCTAGACCCTACGTCTATCCCGATGAAACCTATGAAATCCTTGCATTGGTATGAACCCAATACCAATGATGAAACCTGCTATCAGTCGGCTGGCGCGCTGCCTGATCGACGCTAAAATCCATCCAGGGTGGACCTTCCGTCCGCTCTGACATAGCACAACACCGCTCTTTGGATCTCTTCAGACCCTCCGTCAAGATAGATCATGAAACCTACTTCCCTTTGCATTGATGTTGACACCCACATCAATGATCGTGTGTCCACAATAAACATATGGCACCATGGTCCATATGATGAAAGCTCTAGTCCCAGAAAAGACAATGAAAAAGAAAAGAGAAAGAAAACGACAAAAAAAAGTACAAAAGAAAATGGGGTTGAAAATAGAGATACCCCGCCAGACTTGTTCGGACATTCTGAACAAGGGCAAAAATGGCTAAAACCCAGCTGTGGTGAAAACCCGAAAGGGCACTGCAGGCAAAATCGGGTACCCCACCACGTGAAAACCCGAAAGGGCGCGTGGGCAAAAGCAAGAGGGGGCTGGCTCCGGTGAAAACCCGAAAGGGCGCTTGGGTCAGTAATGTGGTAATTCAAAGTTCCATGCCAACCGGCACGCTGCCTTTACCTCCCCTTCACTGATGAAACCTTCCGTCAGTTAGCTGGCTCCATTCCCCACCGATGGTAAAACCCTTCCGGGGTAGACCTTACGTTTACCCTGATGAATTCTACATACCCTCTTTCAAACATCCCACCGACAATGAAACCCATCACCATTCTGATAAAGCCTCACCAGCTCAGACCTTACGTCTGTCCTGATGAAACTCTTAAACCTTCCCTTGATCGATCGGCTCCTTCCCCGGTCAACGATAAAACCCTACCAGGAGAGACCCTATGCCTATCCTGATGAAACCTACATATTTCTTGGCAAAGTCCCACCTGCGATAAAACCTGCTGGAATAGACCTTACGTCCATCCTGATGAGACCTACACCTCTACTTGTAACTTGCTATTGATCGACCGGCACCTTGCCCGATCAATGATGAAAGCCTATCCAGTTTAGACCTTACGTCTATTCTGATGAAACTCATGAAATCCCTTTGCATCGATATAAACCCAATATCGATGATGAAACCCGCTGTTGATCGACCGGCACCTTGCCCGATCAATGATGAAACCCTATCCAGTTTAGACCTTACGTCTAAAAATCCCCCTTGCATCGATATAAACTCAATATCGATGATGAAGCCAACCGTTGGCCTATCGGTACATCGCCCGGCCGATGATAAAATCTGTCCAGTTCGTACTTTATGTCCATTATGATGAGAACCACATATCCTTTTCAATGTCCCACCTGCAATAGTCTCTACCCAGCCTAGACCATACGTCTACTCTGATGAGACCTCCTCATTTGCATTCCGGCAAATCGTCTCCCTTACGGCACACATGGCCAATAGGACGTTTGCTGCCACCAACAAAATTCGGTTCAAGCACCTCCCCGGATGCCGTCACGCGGTGGAGCGAGTTCCCCATCCTTTCTCTGAAGGGGTGGACGCTCTCTTGCCAAGGTACGAGCCATTCGCATGAGGGATTGTTAAAACCGCTACCCCACCTCCCAAAGTGATAAAACCACATGCAGAATAAGATGGATACGCATGAAGCCAAGAGATTCCTTTCCATTAAAAAGGGAGTACATAAAGGGCCCCGAGGGGACATCATATCACAAAAGAGAACAAAAAAGAAAAAGAAGGGATAGACAATTCATGGCCGCCGGAATATATCTTCGAAGGCCAGAAGACCCACATAAGGAGCGGCTCCTAGCTCATGAAGGTGCGCCTCCTCCTCCTGAAGCCCAATGGACATGTCCTGGAGAGACATCACTCGTCCCTCCAGCGAGGCTACCTCCTCTATGGACTGCGGCCGGATAGAGGATAATTGCTGCAGCTCGGCTCGAAGTCCAGAGAGCTCCGTCTCCAGGATGGCTATCCGGTCCCGCACAGCTTCCTCCCGCTGAATAGCACCTTGTAGCTCGGCTCGGCGTCCATCAAGCATAAGCGTCAGCTTCCCCAGCTCAGACTTATATTCTGACCTCTGCAGCTTCAACGCCGTTAGCTTATCAACCATAGTCCGTGCTAGGAAGTCTCTCCGGTGCACGAATTTCAGTAGAAGCAGCACCCGCTGAGCCCATATGTTCAAAGGGCAGCCCATGGATTGCATGCCAGCGGTGAAGCGATTGGCGATTTCCTTCAGTTGCAGATACGTCAAGCCAGGCTGGGATTCTACCAGTTGACGTAGCATGTCCAGATGTTGCCAGATAAAGTTGTCAGAGGAAGCGAAGCCAAAGGAGGCAGAGGGAACGACTTCAAAGGTCACCTCGCCATCGATATCTGCCCACAATGCAACGTCCGACTGAGAGGACGAAGACGGCAGATCTGCTGTAGGGACTGGCCAGTCCCTCTCTGTGCTCTCCTGCTGAGCTAAAGATTCCTCCCCTATCGCTGTATCGGAAGCTATAGCTTGAACATCCACAGGGGGAGAATCGATGAAGGATGGAGCTGCCTCTTCATGAGTCTCTTGAATAGGGGCTTCATCTTCAGCTGCTCTTTCTGGTGACATGGAGGGAGCTGCCATAGTCGGAGGAGGCAAAAGTCCAGTCTCTATAGCCACTATGGCAGGGACTGCTGACTCGGGCGCAATTGACATTACTGCGGCCGGTATAAAAGCGGAGCTTCTAGATGGATCGGCTCCGGCTCTGAAATCTGAAGCCCTGATAGGAGTGCAACTTTCTCCTGAGACCCCCCGTCTCCACGCCGAGAGGTCTTCATGCGCCGAGAAGCCTATGTCCTCGTGCCGAGAAGCTCCAAAGTGCTGAAAATAAAGTTAGATAATATGAAGATAGAAAAGAAAGATACGTGTGCAGAATATTGTTGCAACGAAATGATCAGGTCTAAGGACCGGATTGAAGAGAAATTGAGGAAGATACCCTCGAATAATGAAAGTCACCTGCAGGCCCCGTGCCGCTTATTCTGCGCTTACGCCGCCCGCAGGTGGGGGGCATTTGTTGACACCTTGAAAATGAACAAGGGTGGAAGCAGATCATACCCACAGTGAAAGACCAATGATGAAGCTCGTCAACCATTTACCCGGCTGAAGCCTTTGTCGGCCAAGCTGATGTCCGGTGCCGATGTCACTCAGATGGCAGCACTGACAAAGCAGTAGTCGCTTGACTAATGAAACCTCCTAGCACACTTTAATAAGAGCTGTGTTACTGCCTCATCCAAGAATCCACAGATGACATGTCAGCGTAAGTCAGATGTCGGCTTATTGACAGATGTGATGTAAGATAAAGATGAAGCCGGCACCAGCAGATGAAGATTGTAAGAGCTTTTGCAAAGTCAGAACACAAGAAGAATCATCTCCACAGATTATACACCCGGCTGAAGTCTTCCCAGACTAAAGCTGATGTCTGATCTCGTCACCATTTAGGTGACGATATCGATAAAATGATGCCCGGTTTTGTCATCATTCAGATGGCAATACTGATGAAACCCCTGTCTGCGGACTGATGAAAACCCTACTAATGATCTCAATACAAACTATATCACCAACGGAGGACCCTTTTGGGTGCTGATGTACGTGAAGGGCCGATGAAAGGCCTGGTCAAAGAGACCTAAGTGGGCCTGTAATAGTGGTGCCGGGAGCCCCTTGTCGAAGCCCAATGGCTGCACCGAGAGGCTGGAGTCCTGCGCGCCGGGAAGCCCCCAGCCGAGGCGCGCCGTGAGGTGCCTGCCGAGAAGGCAAAAGAGGGACGGCTATAAAGCCCCTTCCCTTCGAAGTACCAAAGGGGACGACGGCGAGAGAGAAAAAAAGGGAGGAGGAACAGTAGAAACGAGAACCAGATAGAAAAAGCCAGAAGAGAGACCGAGAGGAAAAAAAGAAGAAGCTGGGAGAAGAAGAAGAAAGGAAGACTTAGGTGGGTAACCGGGGAGGGAGAGGAGTCAATGCTCCGCCCTCCCCCATGCTTTCCTCTTTCTTTTTCTGATGTAATCTGGCGAGTCTTTCTCGATTTATCAATGTAGCCGGAGGATTTCGGTCTCGATTTCCACCTCTCTGTCTTTGATTTCCCTTCTACGATCTGTGTAAGTTTGGGATGATGCAATGAAATGAAGTATCAATATGGCTCGTTTGGGCATTCGATTGATTGAGATATCTGCTGTCTTTCTCCCCTTCTTGCATCGGTTGTTCTTCGGAATATCGGTTTGCCTAGATGCTACAGCTTTCCGATTCGTGTTTCGACCTCCCCTCCCTAGCCCGTTCTCTGGTGAAGGACGAAGACGGAGCCTCAACCCTCATCCAGTGGGTTATTGGGCTCTGTCCCCCCTCTTCCTTCCCCTCGGATCATGGTTTTCTCGAATATCATAGATTTCTGCCGAGCTCCCATCTCGTTCAGGGTCAGAGACATCAATCTCTTGACTGTCTGAGCAGTAGGTGAGTAGAGAAAACATCATACGTCCCACGAGAATTCGAGAATGGATGATCTGCCCTTCGACTGATGCTAACCTCCATGTAATCCCCTCCTGCAGTCCAGATCTTGACTCGATCCGAGCCATAAATACCAGAAATCTCCTGAGCAGAGTATCGCAACCAAGCCATAAACCCTTTAGCCCCTTCCCGGCGTGGTCATTTCCCCGCCGAGAGCTATTCCGCCGAGAGGTCCCTTGCTTTAGCCCCTCCAGCAAGTCAATAAACCCCCTTGTCATACAGCCTTCCCGGCCCGGGGGCCTCCCGGCGTTCCCGGGGCGGTGACGAGCGCGCCGAGAACCCTTACGCCGAGAGCTCCCCCCCTTGGCCAATAAAACCCACGCCGGGAACTACCCTTCCTGCCACCCCTTTTTTACGCTGTGAATTCTCTATTCCTTGAACCCCGGATGAAAGCCTTCCTGCTACAGGCCAAGGAACCACACAGATGCCCCTTTGAAGTCCGACCAACCTAGCCTTGCATTCTGTTGAAGGATATCCCAGATCATCATATGTACCTAAGGGATAAAGATTATTGGGTATAACTCCCCTACATAACCTTACGAGCCAAGGAAACTCTGCCACTGCATAAGTTTCAATGGCCTCAAAGGGATATTAAGTTGGTGCTGTGATCACATACACGGGCTAGGGGTCCCATACCCCCCCCCTTATTCTGGCTTTCATCCCGGCACTCCGTGGGTGATCGTCTATCACTCCCTGGCAGACGCTAGGTACGGGGGAGGTGCTGCTGAAATCCTCCCAGGTCGATGAAAGATAACACTGAAGCTGTCCTCGGGACTCCGCATGGTAATGGTGAAAAGGGTCTCTGCGTTGGATTCTTCTCCTCCAATCCCTCTCAGCTCTCGACCTCCTTTGAAACATACACAACTAAAACCAGTTGAACCCCATCTCTGAGTCCCCAGAGCCAATCTACTTTGATATAATTCCCAGAAAACTCTCAAAATCCCAAAGAACAGGGTACCGTAAAATCCTAAACTCCTCACGGCGCCCAAACACCAACCTTCTCGGCACCGAACTCTCGGCGCCATCAGCTCCCGGTGACGCCTTCAGCGCGCCGGGAACCCTCATGCCGAGAGCTCCTCTTCCCCTCCTTAGCCTACGCCGAGAGCCCCCCTTTGAGAGTCTCCGTCGCGCCGGGAAGTTGGTGCCGAGAGCTTCTTGGACTCTTCCCTTCGGCCACGCCGGGAACCTCCACCTTCTTGCCACTCACGCCGGGAGCCTTAGCCTTCCATCTGTGGTCATGCCGAGAGCCTAAGTTGCCACCCTGTGAGCCCAAATGCCCAGAGCTTACCCACGCAGAAATATTCGTGGATCACCAGATATGTCCCGAGGGTAAAGTTAAAGGGAGGTAGACTCCCTTATGCTCCATCGATTCGTGTCGAAGTCACAACGACGCGCTTCCCTCTTAGCTCCGGTGAGCTATGCCAATGCATGAGTGCCACCAGCTCCTATCAGGGAAGAGTCAAACATTACCCTAGGGCATACATGTGTAGCGTGGAGAGGTCCGACCTCTCTCTTCCTTTCGGCTTTCATCCCGGCACTCCGTGGGTGATAGCCTATTTTCCCTCTGGGCATGATCCAGACTATGGGGAAGCGCTGCCGAAATGTTAACCGATGCTTTAAACCTCCGTCACGATTGCGGCTCATCCTATCCGCGATTGATATCCTCTGTTTCACCTTTCCCCTGAGTCCGATTGTTTTTGAACCGCCGATTCAGCGATATAGTTTGTTTCTGTGGTCGATATTATTCTCTTACCCGCCTTCATGGCTCTGGTATGAAATTCAAACTGCGCACATAAATATATTTTTTATTGCCTCTCGAGGCCTCCTATTTTTGGCGTTTAATCAAGGGTTGTACTTCTTAGGAAGGGCGTAATTAACGTCATAGCCTTTATGGTATGACGGACTTGTGGTCCAGACACGATCACTCACAATCGACTGATTAAAAGTCAGATCGAGCGCATAATAAAATTGTCATCCCGGTGACTGGCACGCCAATAAACCAATAAATAAACAACAAAATAATATAATGAAATAATTAATAAAATAAAATCCGCGTTCCACAGGGTGCTGAGCTTCTCACTCAGAGAGGGGGTAATTGAGAGGCTTCACACCTCTGAAATTCGGAGCTATCATAGCTCCAAGGGGGAGAGAGGGTGTCCTTGGGCAAATTGAGCAACAAATAGAATTTTCTCTTCATTAATTACTAAGGAATTCACAAAATACTTGGGTTATATATAAATGAAAAAAAAGACATAAACTACCCCTAGATCTAGGGTTAGGGAGGGGTAAACTAGGGATAGGATAATTAATCCCCCCATGTGGTCAAATGACCAAATTAAATAAAATACAACAAGGAATAAACAATAGTAAAGGGGGGAGCATCTTGGACTTTGCTTGATCCAAGTTTAAATTTTCTTCCACCTTGTCCCCCACTTGGTCCAAGTCCAATCTTGGACTTTGAACTAGCCCCACATGGGCCCTAGATCCTAGGTGGACCAATGGACATTAAGGTGGGGGCCATGTTGGACCTACTGGCAAATTACATAGAAATCCAAAGGCCTTTTTGTAAAGAAACCCAAAGATTCCTAATGACTAACCCTTTGGCTTATAATGTCTTACAATTGCAAACCCAATTAGCCAAGGATATAAATACAAACAAGAAGGACACAAATGTAAAGATAAAATGTTAGTGTTCGGTGTTGATTCCCATCAGTATTCCACAGACTTTCCGCATTAAGTTTGGTTTTTAGTCTCTAAAGATCGTAAAGTTTAAACCAACAATTCATTCAGGGTCCATTACTATTTCTTATAAGAGAAGATTTCTGATTTCAACAGCTTAGATTAATGAATATATCTATCAATTTGTCATTTGATCAGATTCAAAAAGGATTCTAAGAAATGTTCAGATACTAAGGCCAAGGATGAGGATAGATCATGATAGATTCAGAAAAGACAAAGTGAGTTTTCAAAAGAGTCAGCACTGAAAGTCGACATTTCAGAGCAATGATCAGGAGTATGAATTGAAAGTCGACATTATTGAGCAATAGTATGTTCAATCACTAAAGAATTATTCTAAATTTCTCCCATCAACATGAATGAGATGAAATTAAAATGCATGAATTGAAATTATAGGGATGATATGACAATGCACAAACTCCCCCTGACTGTGTACATGAGGTTTCAGATGAGAATGAGAGAGACACTAACCTATTCTAGACAAAAGAGAGTTGACCCATGGTACTAGACGAAGGACTTGCCTCTATGCATAGAGTGGGTTTTCATATAGAAGATATATGTCTTTCCCCCATCTTCCATTTTATATACCTATGGGCCAACCATGAAATGCAGTAAACAGGCATTCAGTGACTCATATTCCATCAGAACCAATTAGGAGATACAATAAATCTAAATGAGCATTCATGCAGAGAATTTACAAAGATCAAGTTCTCTTCTTAAAAACTTAAATCTTTCATTTCCCAGTGGTTTTGTAAAAATGTCAGCAATTTGTCTTTCAGATTCAAGAATTTAAGCTCAATCTCCTTTTTACTAACTTCATCTCTGAGAAAGTGATGTTTGATTTCAATGTGTTTTATTCTAGAGTGGTGAACATGATTTTTAGTTAAGGAAATGGCACTAGTGTTATCACAGAAGATTGTAATGTAGCCAAGATTGATGGTATAGTCAATTAATTGGTGTTTAATCCAAAGGACTTGGGCAGCATAGTTACCTGCAGCCACATACTCTGCCTCAGCAGTGGATAGGGCGACAGTGTGCTGTTTCTTAGATGCCCAAGACACTAGACACCCACCTAGAAATTGATAATATCCACTAGTACTTTTCCTATCTATTCTACACCCGACATAGTCTGCATCTGTGTAAGCTATCAGATCTAGCTCACACTTAGCAGGATACCATAAGCCTAAGTCTAGGGTGCCAGACAGATATCTAAAAATCCTTTTCACAGTTATCAAGTGTGAATCCTTAGGACATGCTTGAAATCTAGCACACAAACATACTGAGAATTGAATGTTAGGTCGAGAAGCAGTAAGGTATAACAAGGATCCGATCATACCTCTGTATAATTTGGGGTCTACCATTTTACCTTCAGGGTCAGAATCAAGACTGGTAGATGTTCCCATTGGTGCCGTTATTGCCTTGAGGTTCTCCATCTTGAATTTCTTCAAAAGATCCTTGATGTATTTCTCTTGAGTGATAAATGTTCCTTCTTTGCTCTGACATGCCTGCAATCCAAGGAAAAATTTTAGCTCTCCCATTGAGCTCATCTCAAATTCACTAGTCATTAAAGTTGAGAATTCCTCACACATGGATAAATTTGTTGATCCAAAAACTATATCATCTACATAAATTTGAATGATTAAAATTTTCTTTTCACATACCTTAGTGAATAATGTTTGGTCAACTTTACCTCTAGAGAATTCTTTTTCTGTGAGGAACTTGCTTAGTCTGTCATGTCAAGCTCGGGGAGCTTGCTTCAATCCATAAAGTGCCTTATCAAGTTTATACACATGGTCAGGAAATTCAAGACACTCAAAACCCGGGGGTTGCTTAACAAATACATCCTCTTTTATTTCACCATTTAGAAAAGTAGATTTGACATCCATCTGCTGTAGGGTTATTCCTAAACTGCATGCAGTAGCCAAAAGAATTCTAATGGCTTCTAGCCTAGATACATGGGCAAATGACTCTTTAAAGTAAATATCAAACTCTTGGTTGTACCCCTGAGCAACCAGCCTAGCCTTATTTCTAACAATTTTACCCTGCTCATCAGTTTTATTATGAAAGACCCATTTAGTGCCTATTATGTTGCCATGAGAGGGTTTAGGAACTAGGTGCCAGACCTTGTTCCTATCAAATTGATTAAGTTCTTCATGCATGACATTAATCTAATGCTCATCCTGAAGGGCACTATCTATGTTTTTAGGTTCTACCTGAGATAAAAAAGCAAATGAATTCAATTCATTTTCAATTCTTAAGTGTGATCTAGTTCTCGGTGGGTCATTTAAACTATCAATTATGTTCTCAAGGGGATGGTCTCTAAGAAATTTAAGGTTAGTGACCTGATTACCTGAATTCTCACTTACCTCCCCTTGAGTTTCAGATTCCTCAACTTCTTCACCAGATTCTTTATTTTGGTCTTCTTTAGTCTTCAGAATTGCTCCATCAATCTTGTCCCTGTATAAATCAGTTTCAGTTCTAATTTCAGACTCATCAAAGACAACATGAGGAGACTCTTCTATAGTTTTGGAATTGAGATTAAAAATTCTGTAGGCTCTAGACTGATCAGAATAACCTAGAAATATTCCAGGTTCACTTTTAGGTTCGAACTTATCAAGGTCTCTTTTGGAATTTATATGAACAAAACATTTACAACTGAAAACCTTGAAATGAGCTAGAGAGGGTTTCTTACCTTTCAGAATTTCATAAGGAGTCATTTGAGTTGTGGGTCTTACCAGGGCTCTATTAATAATGTAGCATGAAGTGTTAATAGCCTCTGCCCAAAACTTCCTTGGTAGATTCCCTTCTACCAGCATAGTTCTAGCCATTTCTACTAATATTTGGTTTCTCCTTTCCACCACTCCATTCTGCTCTGGAGTTTTTGGTGAGGAGAACATGTGAGTTATGCCATTCTCCCTAAAAAAATCATCAAAATGTGAGTCGACAAACTCACCACCATGATCAGACAAGATATTCAAAATAGCATGCTCATTCGTCTGTCTGTTTTACTTTGTAAAAGAACTCTTGAAATTCTTCAAAAGTTTTATTTATGTGAGACAAGTAAAAGACCCAAGTAAATCTAGAAAAATCATCAACAAGCATAAAACCATATCTTTTTCCAGATAAGTTAACTTACCTGGTGGGTCTAAATAAGTCCATGTGAATTAGCTCATATGGTTTAGAAGATAGGTTTTCGGTTCTAGATTTAAATGATTTTCTGGTCTGTTTACATTGAGTGCATGCCTCACAGATTTTATTTTCATTTTTGAAAGAAATTTCAGGAAGCCCTTTTACCATGCTGTGTTTATTCAGTTTGTGTAGCACACTATAGCTAGCATGACCTAATCTACGATGCCATAGATAAGCTAGGTCATCCTTATTAACATTAAGACAAAGGTTAGAATGTGCTACATCACCTAAGTCTACCATGTAGATGTTATTGATTCTCTTACCAAAAAATTTGACAGATTCAGAATTAAGTTCAAAAATTGTGCAAGCAAGAGAGTCAAAAATCACTCTATGACCTTTATCACACAGCTAACTGATGCTTAGCAAGTTATAGGAAAGGCCTTCTACCAACAGTATTTCATCAATGTAACAAGAAGAACACTTACCTACTTTACCTGATCCAATTAATTTTCCTTTGGTATTACCTCTGAAGGTAACATGACCTGCATCCTTCTTCACAAGCATGCAAAATTTGCCTTTATCCCCGGTCATGTGTCTAGAGCAGCCACTGTCAAGATACCATCTGTTTTGATTAGCTGCCAGGCATACCTGCAAGGGAATCAAGTGGAATGATTTGGAACCCAGAGCTTCTTGGGTCCCAGAAAAGCATTTATCTCATGTAGACTAGAAACAAGATGTTTTGGTATCCATATTTGATTTAACTTCTTCATAGCAGTTGTGGATCTCTTATCATTCAATTTTGTCTGCCTTTTCTTGCCACTTTTATTCTTTGAGATTTGTTTCTTAGGTGTGGCTTGTTTCTTATTTGTGAAGTCATTCTGATAGTTCCTTTGCCAGTGATTAGTCCAATAGGCATTGGGAGCAGTAGGTGTACCATAGACCCTAGACTGACTTGGCTTAGAGTTGATAAAGCTATAAGAGTTATGACTTCTGAAATTATTAACCCCAGTCATGTAGGAGTCCCAAGGATAAGGCTGATGCCTTTGAGTAGAGTATGAATTCTGAAAATAATTCTACATTGGCCTCATGTAGAAGTTACCTAGACCTCCCTTTCCAAAGTTATGATGATAAGTGCTGTAAAATGTAGGTTAGGTAGGAATGGTATTGTGGTAGCCTTGACCTAAGGTTTTTCTACTCGGTCCTTGATTCCTAGTGGACTTATACCAAGATGAAGTTGAGGTAGATGGAAATTGATAGGTGCCTTGACCATTCTGTGGAGATTTGTCTGTTTTGATTTTGGGGCTTCCTTGGACTTTAGCTCTAGAAGTCTGACCCCTATCATGTCCCTTGGTCTGAGGTGTGAGAGTGTATGAGCATGATTCCCTAGACACCTTCCCTTTGCCCTTGTCCTTGGCACTGGGTTTTGTTTTCTCAATGTATTTCGTTTTGTTCTTTTTTTGACTTTCTCCAGAAGTCATTTTTATCAGGGGTTGGAATGTCCCCTTTTCTACCACAAAGGAGATAGTTCTCATGTCAAACGTCTCCTTATTAGTTGGGTTGAAACCCAAACCTTCCTTTCTGAAATTTCTTTTTGTTCCCAAGATGGAGTTCAGATTTTCTGCACCTTGTGTCATGCCTTCAAGGGAATTTTGTTTGTCTTTGTTTTCTTTTTCTAGATTTTTAATGACCTTTTTGAGTTCAACATTTACACCATTGATGGCTTCATATTTTTTAGTTGTTGTTCTGGTTTCTTCCTTAAATTCATGTATTCTAATTTTAAGTTCATCAAGGGAATTCTGCAAGTTTTCATTTTCCTTTTTCAAATCATCTAACACGCTTTTACAACTTTCAGCTTCATTCAGGGAGTTTTTCAGTTCTAAATTTTCAGTTTGCAGACATGTAATTTTATCAGACAGGGAAGTGTCATTAGCTAATGAATTCATTTTCCTTTTTAGATGTTTGTTCTCCCTACGCATGTCTTCATATTTTTCTAAAATTTTAGCATAAGCATTCTCCCATTCATTCTGTGTAAAATTATCAAAAGGAGAAATTACCTCATCATCACTTTTTGCCATCAGGCAAATCCTGTCTTTTGTCTCACTGTCAAAGAAGCTGCTCTAACTTCCTTCTTTTTCATCGCCCCAGGTGCTAACCATAGCTTTTCCCTTTTTGTTCTTCCACCTGGGCTGCTTGTCCTTGAGCTCTGGGCAGTCCGCTTTGAGATGTCCTGCTTTCCTACAGTTATAGCAAACAATGGCATCAGTTTTCTTGGCATGTTCAGGGTTGTGTTTGGACTATCTTTTTCCTGAGAAGTACTTTTTCCTTAGCCCTTTCTCTTCTTTCCTCAGAAATTTCTTGAACTTCTTAGTGATTATAGCGAACTCATCCTGATCTTCCTCAGAACTAGTATAGCTGCACTCACTGGATGACCCTTTGCTAGTATTGACTTTGAGAGCTAAGGGTTTTCTTCTCTTCTCAGTCTCATCAGTTTTCTTGAGGTTCAACTCATATGTCATAAGAGAACCTATAAGCTCATCTACAGTGGTCGTAGCTAGGTTCCTGGACTCCTCCACTACAGTGGCCTTGGTATGCCAGATGGGTGTCAGGGACCTTAGAATTTTTCTAACAATTTCATACTCACTGTAGGTCTTTCCTAGACTTCTCAAGCTATTAGTGATCACATTCAAGTGAGCGTACATCTCAGATATGGACTCTTCAGGCTTCATTTTGAAAGCCTCGTACTCAGAGACTAACATATTGGCTTTAGTTTCTCTAACCTGAGATGTCCCTTCGTAAATAACCTCTAACTTATCCCACATCTCCTTAGCAGTGGTATAGGAGGAAACTCTGGAGAATTCAGTGGGATGGAGTGCACATTGTATAGCATTAATGGCTCCCCAATTCAGAGTGGACTTTCGGATATGCTCCTTAGTCCAGAATTCCTCATCTGGAGATAAATCAAATGGGCCCTTACTGACCACCTTCCAGATCTCATAGTCCTTAGCACGGAGAAAAACATGCATCCTAATCTTCCAGTAAGCATAATTACTACCATTAAAGAAAGGTGGCTTGCTAGTTGAGTGACCCTCAGCGACTACACCTTTAGCATCCATATCTAATCTCTCCGGGATGTAAGGCCCTAAGGGAGAGTTAGGCTCGAATACCACCTGTTGGGACGGATGGACACTAAGAGCTAGAGGGGGGATGAATAGATCTACCCCTTAGAAATCTACAGTAGTTAAAATCAATGTGGAATTACTGTAACTCAATCCAGAGATGTAAATTTGAGCAATATTAGAAGCGATCAGATGATAGCACTTAGCAGTTAGCCAAACATCCAGGTACAGAACGATGGTGGAGACTGATCCTCACACAAGATGTGGAATTCCAGATAAGCTTTGCTTATCCTTTCAACCACACCTTTTGATATACCAACTGGATGAGAAGCTTTAGCAACAATCTCAGATAGCAATTATAGCGAGTGAAGGCATGTATCACTTAAACACTCTTAAACATTCATCCGAACACCAAGCAGATAGAAGCTATAGAGATACAGAAGCATAATCCAATCACATAGAACACCAGGGATTTTAGGTGGTTCGGCTTTCACCTACATCCACCCCACACTTAAACTAAGTGTGGCTTACTGTTGATTCACAGCTTCAATCCGTTGATCCACAGCTTTGGGAAAATGATCCCTACACACCGTTGATCCACAGCTTCGGGGAAATGATCCCAGACTGTTGAGCCTCACAGCTTGCTACGGCTGAGCTTTACAGCTTCACTGTCTGAGATCTCAACCTTGCCCACTGACTCACAGCTTGACAAATTTCAGAAGAGAAAACAAAAGCAAGAAATGAAACGACAAAATCACTCTCAAGAAGTGGATTGACTCTGGATTTGATCCACGAGTCAATTACAAATATCAATCCTCTCAAACTCTCTCAAACTCAAACTTACAATACTCTATTCTCCTTCAGATTTCTTCTCTTAGCTTCAGGCTCTCTTCATCTTCAAAGTCTTCTTCATCTCTGCACTTGCTCTGCCTGTGCTTTCAGCTCTCGCTAACTCGCTATATCAACCTTCTTCTCTTCAATTTTTGATGTGTGTAGATCTGAGGGATCATGTCCCTTTTATAGCCTTTGCGAGGAGAGGGCGCATGGCAACCACGTTTCCCGCCCAGGGAATCTTGATACGAGCGCTTCACTCAAGGTCCACGTGTAAAGATCTGAAGGCTCACAGTTTCACGTGGCTGAATCTCCTTTCGAGCCTTGCCTTGGATCACGTGCCACTAACCTGGTACTTTGACTTCCTCGTAAGTCAAGTTCGTAGGTTGTCAGTGTGCTCATCATGTGACCTGGCAAACAAACGACATTATTAGCTTTTAATTCTAGAGAGTGCTGTTAGCATTGACTCTATATATGTAGCACAGTAATGTGCACTGACGTTCCATGCAGAACAACTAAGTGTGCACCGACCCTTAGCAGCAGACCATATAAGTATGCATCGACCTTCCATGAAGGAGCAAAAATATGTTTGGACCAATGTGTTGGCCGATCAGAATATGCATGGACCTGCTATGCATAGAAAGACAAAGATGCACTGACGTTGTCTGTCTCAATAGAAAGATGCACCGACCTCTATATTCGTAAGGCAAACAATGCACTTATTTCTTACATGCGTAAGACAATGCATGCACAGACTATGGTTATGCATGATACAAATGTGCACAGACCTGAGTCGATGCATATATCAATATGCATCGACTTTATTTTGCCTTATAAAGGATGTGCACTGACCTAACTGAACCTTGCACCGACTATATGCACAATGCAAACCTGCACCGACTATATGCAAAACCTGTACCGACTATATGCACAATGCAAACCTGCACCAACTATATGCAAAACCTGCACCGACTATATGCCAATGCAAACCATGCACCGACTATATGCCAATACAAAACATGCACCGACTATATCAATGACCAAGGCCGATATGCACCGACCTTAGATACGCATGTTACAGTCTACACTGACCTTATACGTCCTTTCATGAAAATATGCACCGATCTTGTATGAAGCCATACAAGACATGCACCAACCTTAGATGCAGAAGGATAAAATGATAACTCGCAAAGCAATCAGTGCTGAACGTCATTATTTATCAAAATCCAAGGTATGACAAATAAAATGAGTAGTTGCCAATCATTAAAACAAAATAGGAAATTAACTTCAGTGAATTAAGACAGAGGAAACATGACATGAAATTTAGTTTTACCACACAAACTCCCACAACATCCACCAGATACTCCTTCTGTCAGACTAGAACCGCTATCTCGAGACCTCTGTAAGACCCCGCGAGCTTGGGATTCCCATTAGGACGCCGGGCAGGTGTGGATGACGAAATTGCCACGGGAATTGGAGAGTGATATGAGAACACACGACATGCACAGAAATTAACAGGAACAATGAGGAGAAAGATCTCCGAAGAGAGTTACCTTTTCGGGATTGGAACGGTGAAATGCACGGAATGGAAATAGTACAATATGGAATCATCATGGAAAATTATTCTCCACGGGATTTGAACTGACGTGAAAAATAACGGAATAAAAATGACAGAAATAAAATCCCCGCGAGAATTGATTCTCCGCGGGATCTGTTGACTGAAATGAAACTGACAGGAATTAAACCTCCGCGAGAAGTGACTCTCCGCGGGATTTGAACAGGAATGAAATAACAGAGATGGAAATAACGAGAATTAAACCCCCGCGAGAAGTGATTATCCGCGGGATTTGAACAAAAAATTAAATGACAGAAATGAAAATGACAGGAATTAAACCTCCGCGAGAAGTGATTCTCCTCGGGATTTGAACAGAAATGGAATAACAGAAATGGAAATAACGAGAATTAAACCACCGCGAGAAATGATTCTCTGCGAGATTTGAACAGAAAAATTAAAAGACAGAAATGAAAATGACAGGAATTCAACCTCTGCGAGAAGTGATTCTCCGTGGGATTTGAATAGAAATGGAATAACGGAAATGGAAATAACTAGAATTAAACCACTGCGAGAAGTGACTCTCCGCGGGATTTTAACAGAAAATTAAATGACAGAAATGAAAATGACAGGAATTAAACCTCCGCGAGAAATGACTCTCCGCGGGATTTGAACATAAAGGAAACAACTGAAATAAAATGATATGAATTAAACCTCTGCGAGAAGTGATTCTCCGTGAGATTTGGGCAGAAAAATTAAATGACAGCAATAAAAATTGCTTAAATGAAAGCACTACGGGAAATTACTCACCGCGGGTCTTATTGGGGAATGGGAGTGTACAGAAATTAAATTGCTGAAATAGAATGATCACTGCGGGAATTGACTCGCCGCGGGTCTTATTGGGGAATGGGTGTGTACAAAAATTAAATTGCTGAAATAGAATGACCACTGCGGGAATTGACTCGCCACAGGTCTTATTGGGGAGACAAGAATAAAAAATAAAGAGGTGCGTGTGTGTAGGAGGTGTGATCGCCAAGGGCTAAAGACCCCACAATACAGAGTGTGATCGCCAGAGGTCGGGGACCCCGAAATGAAAGAATTTGATCGTGTTAGCAAAGGGAGTGGGAAATTGTGTGGGTCCTTTCTTCCCCTTCCGTCGGCCGGCCGACAAAGAGGGTTTTCTTTTGAGTTACCCTTGTTGATATTCTTTGAGATTCGCAGGCTTAAGAGCTGATTAGGCCGAGTTTTCTCTTTTATTTTTTTATTATTTATTTATTTATTTATTATTTTTGAAGGCTAATTAGACCTACTTCATGGGGCACTTTATGGAGGAGAGAAATTTTAATTACCACAGTTAATGTTTTTTTTTGAGAAGAGAGATGAATGTTTTTTTTGAGAAGTGATAAAAGAGAGTAATCTAGAAATATAAAAGAAATGATAAAAGAAAACACCAATAGAGGGAGAAAGTTAGAGAGAGATAATAAATGAGGAGAGAGAAAATATATATAGATATATATTGATAAAGAAATAAAAAATGAAAGATAAATATATATACAAAATAAAGAAATAAAATACATGTATTACAAATACAAATCAAATAAATAAATAAACAAAAAATTAAAAATTAAAAAAATAGAAAGAGATGCGGCGAGTGTGTGTAAGGTGTGTATGTGATTTATTTAGAGAGAGAAGGGGAGGCGATCGTGAGGGGTATGTGTGTGTGTGAGCTAGAGAGAGAAGGGAGACCGGTGGTAATGTGTGTGTGTGTGTGAGGGTTTGAGAGAGAGAGAGAGAAGGGGTGTGCCACGGTGGAGAGAGGAGTGTGTGGGGGTGGTGTGTGGGGATGTGAATGAGTTAGAGAGAGATAGAGAGCGGTGAACGGGGTGAGTGTGAAGGAATGTGGGGGAGCCACTGGGCCGTGTGCGAGACTAGAGAGAGGGAGAGAACGGGAGATGGGGTGTGAGTGCATGGGCTAGAGAGAGAGGCGGAGAGTGGGGGGCAATTGGGTGGTGTGTGTGGGGGTGATCACTATTTGAGTTCAACCCGAAAATCAAACCGAACCGATAGATTTGGTTCGATTTGGTTTGAGTTAAAATTTAAAAAAGTTCGGTTTGGGTTCAAACCGAACCGTATTAAAAACTTTGGTTTACTTTGGTTTGGTTTTGAAGTTTAGGAAACTAAACCAAACCGAATAACTTGAATTTAAAGATATCTTTGTCAAGTTAATATAAGTTTATATGTAACTATAAACCCTAATTCAAAAAGTCCAATCCCTACCATCCTGATGGGATTTCTAACTCTATGAAATAAGTTTCAATTCATCTTCTATTTTACTATAACTGAAGTTTTTAGTTTTTTATGTGAAAATATTATGGAGTTTGTTCTTACAAGTTACAACTTTTTATGTTATATTTTTAATATTTACTTTATTTGGTAGAATTTTTTCTGCCCTATCTTTCTTTACTCTTTTTTGAATCTAATCTAATTTTTAAAAGGGGAGATAAATATGGTTCAAACCGAACCAAACCGAATTAATTAATTCGATTTGATTTGGTTTGATTTCCAAGTAGTTTAATTTGGTTTGGTTTAGGTTGAAGCTTTAATTCGATTCAATTTGATTCGAGAAAAATTCTCTTCAAATCAAATCAAACTAAACCGTGTTCACCCCTAGGTGTGTGTGGCTGTGTGTTGCGTGTGTTAGCTAGAGAGAGGGGAGGCCGCGGTTGGTGACTATGTGTGGGCTTGATAGCGAGAGGGTGAGGGTGCAGGTAGGGATGGGTACGTGTGTGAATTAGAGAGAGAAAGAGGCTGTGAGAGGGGTGGGATCGGTGGTGGTGGTGTAGGGAGAGGGAGGTGGCTATGTTAGAGAGAGGAAGAGAGGGTGTGGGAAAGAGATAGGGAGTGCGACGGTGGAGGTGGCGAGTGTGTGTATGTGAGAGAGAGAGAGAGGGCGACCGCGGTGGGCGCATGTGTGTTGTGGGGGTTAGAGAGAAAAAGGGAGAGGGTACGGCTGGGAGTGGGTATGTGTGTGTGCATGAGCTGGTGTGTGTGGAGGGTTAGAGAGATAACGGGAGAGGGGGTGAGAACGGAGGAGAGGGCCTGCTGCCAGGGACCGCCGCGGCGTGCTGCATGTGTGTGTGAGTAGATGAGAGAGGAAGAGAGAGCGAAGAGAGGAGAGGTGATAACGGTGAGAAGAGGGGGAGAGGAGGGGTGCAGAGGACGACGGCGGCGAGGGGACCGCGGTGGGCTACCTGCATGGGCTGCAGTTGGCTAGTGTGGTGCTGAGAGAAGGAGAGATCGGCGACGTGGGGAGGTGCGGAGTGGCCAGAGTGGCTGCTGATGATGGTGTAGAGGGAGGTCGCGGGCGGCCGGTGTTGCATGCACAGAGGGAGAGAGAGTGGGAGGTGCCGCGTGAGGCGGGCTGCGTGGGTGATGCCGCGGCTACCGGTGGTGGGGTCCCGATGCGCAGGGGGTGTGGCCGGCGGGGAGGTGGGTGACGGGCGTGGGCGTGGCATGGTCGCTCACGGGCGTGGCCGGAGGTGAGAGGGAGAGAGGGAGGGTGGAGAGAGTGTAAGAGAGAGAGAGAGAGAAAGAGAGAGGGAGAGAGACGGTCGCAGGTGAGAGAGAGAAAGAGAGACGCGGGTGAGAGAGAGAGAGAGGGAGGGAGAAAGAGAGACGCGGGAGAGAGAGAGAGAAAGACGGTTGCGAGTGAGAGAGAGAGAGAGAAAGAGGGAGAGAGAAAGAGAGAAACGGGTGAGAGAGAGAAAGATAGAGAGATAGAATGAAAGAGCCGCGTGGGAGGGAGAGAGAGAGAGAGATAACCGTGGGTGAGAGGGGGGTGGTTTAAGTGCAGTGGTGTATTTAGATCTCTAGGAGCCCCCCGTATATAACAAAGATTGGAGAGAGAAGAAGATGGTGAGACAATAGAGATTCATCGTGGAGAGATCAGATCCTAAAATCAAGGGGGTGGGGTAAGCAATCAATGGAGAAATATTATTAGTATATTTTTTATTTTGTTTTGTTTGGTTTTTTATGATTATTATTTTATTTGTTTTATTTTTATGCTTTTTTGTTATATATTATTTTTTATTTTTTATTTATATATATAGTTTTTGTTTTGTTTATATATATATATAATTTTTTAAAATAATCATCACAATTCCATGATTTATTATTATTATTATTTACAAATTTTGATTATATATAAAAAATGTGTCTCATTGATCACAAAGAAAATTATTTTATGTGAACTTGTAATTAGCATAAAAAAATTGAAAATCATTCAAATAACTCAAATGTGCAAGCCACTTCGAGACATCGTGGTGTAATACGAGATTTACTCACTAAAATATCGAAAACAGCATGTGTATAGCTGTCCCGCCTTGGCGTTTACTTTGTAAGGGAGGGACACGTAGTGGAATGGAACGAAGTGTATTGAAATGCAGTGGAATGGACTGAGAATTGGATGCCAAGGTGTGATGAGACACGCTCTCAACATTTCTTGATTGGAATCTTTACGAAGTCTTAACGAAGCAACCCTGAAGAGGGTCCTCTAAAATCAAAGATTGTTTGGATAATAAACAAAGAAAGAAAGGAAATAATGTGCGCTCAGGCACCACTAAGAAAAGGGACCAACTTTCGTGCGTGGAAGTTCCTGTGGTCATGAACCTACATATTTCACCATTGGGGAGCGGTTACCATCTAATGTAGAGGTGCTACGGCCAAGGTGGGTCCGAATGGAGTAAAACTAAAGGAACAGTTGAAGATAAATTCAAACAAGGGTCTCTTCCAGAAAAATAACCTAAGACAGTCTCGGGAAAACTCAGTACTCAATTCTGAATGAAATATCTCATATTCAGTTTAAACAGAGTGGCTCTCACAATCGAATTAAGTGAATGATCTTCCACAGTGAAATCAATGTCCTTCATGCATGCATGCTGGGTTTAAAGGAAAACAAATTACGAAAGGATGGGTCAGGATATCAATCCCGTGAGTCAATACCAAGCCCGAGCCCATTTATCCAGACACCGACTCACCGAACAGAACCGTCGTCCCCAACTTAATGGCCTATCGGTATGACCCAACTTCTTTTGAAATCATCGCCGTTTATGTTAAAGGGTAACTCAAATTCCAGATTTAGTAAGGCCATAATGTTCTTTTTTTTCTTTCGTTTCCTTTTTCTTTCATTTTGTTTTCTTTTCCTTTTCTTTTAACACAACCTACAACTTGCACTCCAAAGCTAACACAGCAAGACAGAACCAATTCATTGCATATAACTGTACAAGCAAATCAGCACACAAGAACATCACAAAAAGATAAAACGAAGTCCATAATGGCAACCCTGCATCAACATTTTTTATTACTTCTTTTATTTCTTTCCTTCCGATAAGTATCCCACCCTTTTGCCTAGGGAAAGGCATAAGGAGTGGTTTAGGGTGTTGAATCCTTTGAGGGAGAAGGGAGGTTCTAGCCCTTTTTACATGGAAGGTGAATCTTCCCGTCCCGTTAAGAGAAGCAGGCCTGACAAATGGCTTTAAGAGGCTCAGCAATATCGAGGGTCACTTGAGTGAGAGGATTTATTCACGGATGGTGAGTTGGCACCTTTTTCTTTCTTTTCACCTCTTTTCTTCATTAATTCACTTGGCTCTTTCTTTCATCCATACCCCCTCTTTTTGGGTCCGCGAAAATTCTCCAAACTACCCTGGCTTTCAAAGCTCACTTCCAACATCACTATCGGTATGAGGGCTATTGTCACAAAATGACACCTTCAATGGCTCATGATTCGTGCCAAGCATTACGACAAGATCTACATGGATTGGGCGTCTATGGGTGCATTGGTAGAGATTTGGCATCCTCAAACCCATACGTTCATTTTTCACACTTTCAAATCGACCATCCTTTTCAAGGAGGCGGAACTCCCACTTGGTCTCAAAAGATTCAGAAAGGACAACAAGATAAAAATCCTGCCCATGTTGAAAAAGATCACCTCCAAAGAAATTCTCGGAGGTTTTATGCCTTCTGGAGCCATCAAGAGCATCCAGACCCAAAGGGGAATCAACCTGCAAAAGCTTGCAGAATGGACTATGAGTGCCCTAGCAGAACCGACAGATGATGCATATTTAGAAGGACTTATGAAAGGATTCACGATCTGTTTGGCTAGACCTCTCCTCTTCCCTTGCACCGACAACATCGTAGAGGAAGATCAATTGGGCATGATTTGTGAACTTTGAGAGGGCAAAAGAGTGGGGCCAGCCGTCCTAGCCTACCTTTACAGTGGTCTCATGGCTTCCAGCATGGGCCAACCTCCTTATGGGTGCATGCTTCTTCTCAACTGTTGGATTGATCTTAATTTCAAATTCAACCATCGTGAGGGAGCACAGACTCCCTCAAGGATCTTCCAACAAAGCCCCCTCTCTTACATGGCCGATGTATTGGGCTTTGGCAGGAATGTGACTAATCGCGTGCCCCAACTGAAGACACGTGGAGACTGGTGGACTCATTTCAACACTATAGCGCAAAATCTGTTTACTTATGCACTGGCATGCTTAATCCCACATGAGCTTCTCACGATATCTACTCCTGATGCGGAACTCCAACTCATCGGTACAACCGAATTTGTTCTTTATAACGCACATCAGTGTTATTCTCAAATCGGCCTCCCTCGCCATTCTTCTCCTACGTTCTCCGACTTTCCTTTAATTAAGAAAAGGGAGCTGGGCACGGATGGTAAAGCCCAGGCCATGAAGACAATCAAAGCATCATGGAAGATAAGCATTCCACGGAAGGCGATGGTGCATATAAAGGAAGACCGAGAGTTGTGGAGAGCTTATTAACTGAATTAAGGAAATTGAGGCCTAGAGTGCAGAGCCATTAACCCTTTTGTTTCTAATAAGCATGGAATTTTGATGCTTAATGCGTGTGATTTTCACCTTCTCTCCCTTCATTTTTTTTTGAATTTTGGTTTTTGTTTTTGGTTTTTTTTTACGTTGTGAAATGATCAGCTCTGGCCGGCAGTGGAGATTCGAGATGCCCTGACTCACGCAGTGCGGATTGAGGAGGAGCGTGTTGCTCAGGTGGCAGAGAGCGATGCTCGGATAACGGAGTTGGAGGAGGAACAGTGACGACACGAGGACTTGCCCCGAGATGTCTTGGAGCTGAGGGTTTCTCTCCAGATTGCAGGAAGAGTGGAGAGGGAGAGAGAGTGGAGAGCAGGGGAAGGCAGAGCAATATCGAGATTGGGGCGAGAGGAGGGTACCGGAGGCCCTGATGATGGAGCTCTAGTTGAGCCTTGGGGTGGCGGAGCAGAGGCTATGAGAGAGTGATGAGTGCCACCAAAGATCACGGGCGCTCGAGATACGCCTTCGCCAGTCCGCCTCCTTCTCTGCGGGCAGGTTCTTTGTCACTTTGACAGGGGAACGTCGTCGCGTCGCCGAGGCTGATGAGGTGCCGCAGGGTGAGGCTGGTACTACCTCGCAAAGCCCCATGAGGCCTCCTAGGGATCCCTGTCTTAGGAGGGAGGAGAGAAATGTCTAGGAGGGTGGTGATGAGAGTTAGTGAGTTGCTTGTGCACTCACCGCCTGTCTTTATGGTGTACATGGCACCTTATATAGACTCACGAACAAAATGGCTCATGTTCACATTACTTGTCTGCCCTTTGCGCGTTCCTTCTCCTTTATGCCTCTTTTCTTTCACGATGTTCCCATGTGGTGTGTTCGACAAGATTTCACCCCGAAATGGGGGAATCTTGTCTCGCTGTGGCCATTCTTTACAACGGGAATCTCATGTCGGAGTTGGCAATGGTGACTTTTATCTCCATTCCTATGCGAGATTTCAAACCTCCCGACAAACACATCCCTTTCTTTGCTGCGGGAATCTTCCATCGGAGTCGGCAATGACGACTTTTGGCTCCATTCCTAAGCGGCATTTCAAACCTCTCGACAGATGCACAACAATGACGACTCTTAATTCCATTCCTGTGTGACATTTCAAACCTCCCGACAGATGCATCCCTTTCTTTTTTTCTTTTTTTTTGTTATACTCAATCACGTGCCCGACAAGGATCAGACCGCCCCTAATTGTACAGGAAGCAAGTCGACATGTCACTTCGCCGCTCATATGAGACTGAAAAGAAGATGCCCTATCAGGAGGGTCACCGACAGAGATAATGGTGATTGCCGACTCAGACGTCTTCCAATCCTATAAATACCCTCTTTTTCATTCTCCCCAGGGACAGTGAAAGCCAACTCGAAGAGTGAAAGTTTCTGAGGAGGAGGAGTGAAGATTTCTTAAGCTTAGGAATGGAGGGTGAATCTTCCCACTCCTCTACGAGAAGCAGGTCCAGTGTTAGCTCCATGAGGCCCTCTGATGTTGAAGGGCACCTCAGTGAGAAGACCCAAGCACAGCCTATAATTAAATTCCCCCTCTCTTTTATTTTCTCTTTTTTTATATTCCCTTTTCCTTCGTTTGAGAAGTGTGGACGCACTAAAATTCATTTATTATGTCGTTCGTTTATTTAGGTGCGTGGACGTGCCAGTCACAAAGTGACGATTTATTCGGACTTCATGGAAGCCCATGGTGCGCACGATCTGACTAATTAGACAATTGTGTAGTTTGCGTCGGGATCAAAATCCGCCGTGCCATAAAGACCACGACATTAATTACATCTCCTCGGAGAGGGGAACATTGTTGATTAATCGTCGGGAATAAGGGCCTCATGGCCAAGAAGTTATATCGAGAGAAGCAAGACGATAGCGATCTTGAATCGGTCGGAAAGCCCTATGTCTAGGGGAGCAAGCATTCGAAACATGTTGGTCACTTAGGGGGCCATTTAATATTCGGACGAGTGTCCGTCTTGAGAATATTGTGGTCGTCACGGGAAAACTGGAGCGTATATATGCCGGGGTACGGCAAATTTATTATTTAAAGGAACGGGAAACATTTGATTGAATCCCGGTTAGAGGGGTAGGAAATTAGTGAGTTTATTGGACCGGTGCAAGATCAAGCCAGGACCATTCTGGGGAAGCTTCCCGCGGTCGAAGCGAGGCTTACATGGGCATCGCTAATATTTTCGGTGCCGATGGGCAGCAGGAAAGTGTCCCGGGATTAGATCCCAAAATAAGGATGTGTACAGAGATGGCTAGCTATGGGCCTAGGATGCGGGTCAGGCAGTGACCATGGTTGGAACGAACCCAAGGTCCAAGCGTGACTCACGAAGGTCTTGTCGATATTCCCATGTGTAGGGTTCGGAGAGGACGAAAGCTGTCTCGTTCCATTGAAATCTTGTCGGTCATTCATGGACCACTTTATGTTCGGACAAAGGTCCATATTGAAGGTACGATGTAAACGGAAATAAACCCGTACAAACGTATGTCGAGAGATGGCAATCTCGATGAGAAGATGGGATTAGATCTCGGTGGCAAGGGGGGAACTTCGGTGAGATATTGGCCCAGAGTGAGGTCGAGCCGGAACCATGACCGGGGAATCACTCCCAAGGGTGAAGCACGGCCTATGAGGACATCATTAATATTCTCAAACCCGGGGTCCGAGGGAGACGAAGGCCGCATCGTTCTATTCATTATTGTTATTATTATTTATTACCATCATTCATTTATCATTACTATCATTTCTTTGTTGATTGTTTTTTTATCACCCATGGACTATGAATTCCTCTCCCTCTTATTATTATTATTTTATTCCCCTTTCTTTTTTATCATTGTTATTTTTACTATTTTTAATTAACATCCCTTTTTTTACCATTATCATTATATAAATTGTCCCCCCTTTTTATTATTATTATACCCCTTCTTTTGGTGTGGTGTTTTGAATGCATAGTGTACCGGGCGAGAGCGTGGGAGAGGGTGTACCGCTGGGTTAGGCCACAAGTGTGCCGGGTAGAGGTTAAGCGGTGTGCCGAGGGAAAAGGGTAGGGGTGCACCGGACATGGGAGCCACTAGTGTATCGAGCGGAGGTATAAGTAGCAAGGTGTACCGCTGGTGAAGCCATACGTGTACCGGTTAGAGGGGTTGAAGGTGTGCCGTGCTGGGGTGCCACCGAATGCACCAGATGGAGGCTAGGCGAAGTCGGTGCAGGTTGGGTCTATGTGGGTTGGCAGCAGGTCGATGCATATATGCACCACGTTAGGCTAGGTTCGGTGTAGGTATTATGCGTGCTGGGGACAAGGTCAGTGCAGTGATTAGCTGGGCTGGGAGGGAGGGAGGTGCACACAAGGATGTAGTTAGTGAACATTGGGTCTGTGCAGGTATATGAAGTTTGAGCAAGACAGCCAAATTCTGTGCATGTGCTGGACTAGGGTCGGTGCAGGCTGGGCTGGGTCGGTGCACGTTTGGGTTCTGGTGAATGGAGGTTGATGCATATGAAGGCAAGGTCGGTGCAACTTGTAGGCTACAGTCTGTGTAGACCAAGGCTGGGGGTTAAGGTCTGTGCATGTTAGTGTGCATGAAGGGTGAGGTCTATGCACCTTTGGAATCGTAGGGTCTATGCATATCTGGGGCTGGGGTCGACGCTGGTTTGGGCAGGGTCTGTGCTAGTTTGGGCTGTGGAGGGCAAGGTCCAAGCACGTACAGGCTAAATGGGAATGCAATTCAATGCAACAGAAGTGCACTGGTGGGGAGCTCGATTGAGGATGTAAGGGGGCTTGAAGTGTTCCGGGCAAGACCAAACGGGAGTGTGCCGGGTGAGAGGGGCAGGAGTGCACCGGGTGAGGGGTATACCACTCGGAGGGGTGGAGTGTACCGGTTGCAGATGGGTTGAGTGTGTGTCGGCTGGAAGCAACATGGAGTGTGCCGGGCAGGGAGAGATCAAGGGTGCATTGGGCGGAGGTTTGGTTAAAGGGTCAATGTAGCTAGGGCAAAGTCCACATAAGTGGGATAAGGTCTGAGAGGAGGTCTCTAGCTTGTGGAGTTCAGATGGAGGGTTTTGAATGGCAAGCTTTCAATTCTCTGTTATATGATTAAGTCCCCAAGGTCGTGCTCAGCAGTCCAGTTCTTTGAGTCTTGCATGATTCCCTTGTCTTGGTTGAAATGTTTTATTATTGCTTATTTCATTTGTTTGTTGTTTCCTTTCGTCTTTTAACATATTGTTATTTCTGACAAAAATTCGGCAGCATCTCCCCTTGACCCGGACGGTAAGGGAGTGAAAGGGGAACACGCACACAAGGAGTGGCGTGACCCAACAATTCGAGGTGTGTACCAAGGCAACAACACCTTTGAGAAAACTCATAAAAACTCGGAGAAAACAACGGACGAGAAACACTAGGCTGACACAAGCTACAAGTGCACCGGGCAAGCAATGACTAGGGTGTGCCGAGTTGGACTGGCCAGGGGTGTGCCGGGCAAGGCGTGGCTAGGGTGTGCCGGGAAGGGCACAGCTAGGGAGTGTGCCGGACGAGAGGGCCAGGGAGTGTGTGCCCGCCAAGGCAGGCACCAAGAAGTGTGCCGGGCAGGAGGATAGGGAAGTGTGCCGACCAAGGCACGAAGGGTGTACCGATGGGAGCCTGGGCGGTGTGCCAGGCTGGACGCATTAGGAGTGCACCGGGCAAAGACAGATGGGGTATGCCGGTGGGAGGCCTAGGTAGGTGTATATACACCATGGGCCTTGAAAGGAAGGCAGGGGGAACGCTCTGGCCAATGGTTGAGTCCCGGGTGCTAAATAGGGGCAGTGAGTTCTAACAAACCCGTGTAGAAGGAGGAGGGGTGATGCTTATGCTATGGAAAACCATTGAAGAGGAAGGAAGCCACCCCTATACTATCAAGCCAGAAACACCGCATATCGGGCTAAACAGGCCAATGTCATGAGGAGCAGGCAAAACAAAGGGCTAGAAGACCGGGGGAAAATAGAAGCCATGGACCAGTGGCAAAGGGGAAACTAACAGGAACAACAAGAGGCAAACAAAATGATGTTTCATTCATAGGGAACATGATCACGAAAGATCATGGCCAAGAGGCCAAATACAATGTAATGCAACCAAACAAAAGGGGAAGGAGAAACCGGAAAAGAAAAGAAAGAGCAACGAAACAAAATCAAGAGAGGACCAGAGCTAGGGAGGGTAAGAACTCCCTTCACTGCCCCGTCCCCCCTCTTGTTACATTTTTCACACTCTCTCCCTCTTTTCACTCTCTTCTACCTTCTTCTTCTCTTATTCTTCTTCTCTTCCTGTCGTTCCTACTATGGGTCTCCTTCTTCTTGCCTACTTTGTTCTTCTTCCGCTGGGTTTTTATAGGTCCGATGTTGACGGGGGGACCTCATGATGGCACTTCCATCCGAGGTTGACTCCGGTCCCATCCTTGTTAGCTCGAAGTCCTCGTGGCCGAATCAGGAGATGACACCACAGAGAAGTATTAGCTGGCGTTGATGTAATGCCCTGGATCTCTATTGGATCTTTATTAGGTCTTTCGGATGCCTCATTTTCAACCGTCACCATCTCTCTTCGTTCTCTCTCGTTTCAGGGTCTCTCGGTGTGGGGTTCACACCGTTGTAGAGCTGGCCGAGGCGAGGACGCGATGGAGTGATCGGGACGTAGGATAGAGCGGTGGTTGGAGCGTGGCGGGCGCGATCCCTCGGTGGATTCCAAGGAGACGTCGTTCGCGTTCTGGGTGATTTTCGATGTGGTTTAGTCACTTCGGCGTGCGGTTTCTTCGGTGGGGGTAGGGAGATGGATCACCACTTCACCCTCTACGTTTTCCCTGCTTCTGTGCGTGGTTTGGCGCTAGAACGGGTTAGATCGGGACGGTTTGGGAAAAATTGATGTTTTTGGGGTTTTCAGGGTTCACCGAAAAACGGCAACCATTCGCGGCGTAGTTAGTGTCAAAACGACCGCTGAGATGTTTGGATCCCATTCACGTAGGTTTCATGTTGATTGGTCATCATTCGGGGCCGGTAGGAGTCTGGGAACCCCGGTGACTCGTTTTGGGTCGATTTGAGGAAATCGCCCCGATCTCGCGTTCTGATGCGTGCATGTGCCGTTTTTGGGTCTCTGGTGTGTTGTATGATCGTGTGTATCTGTTTCCTCTGCTCTTCAGCGTGAATGGGGCGTGGAACGGGCCGATTCGGCCATTCCACTGTTTGGTCCGCCGTGTCGGTGTAACGGTAGTTCCAGAGACCGTTACACACCGTGACGGTCACTCGATAGACCGCCATAGTAGGTAGCTATTTTGCGTTTGTCGAGGCTAGGTCGGTGTAACGGACCAGTCTGGACCGTTACATGCCTGTGACGCCCCTATTGAGGCGTATCACGGCCTAGTCATCTCCTCAGGGTTCGTGTCGATCGATTCGTTGTAACGGACTCTCCCTGTGCGTTACGGTCAGGTAACGCGCTTGCTGGTCCGTTACGTGTTGTTTGGTCCATGTCCAGATTTATGGCTCTGTTGGCCCTGACGCGCCTGCCTTGGTGCGTCAGGTGGTGTAATGCACCTGTCTTGGTGCGTTACATGGTCAGTGTTGTGGCCTTTGGCCTGTTGGCCCTGGCGCACCAGTTTTGGTGCGTTAGGCTGGTGTAGCGCGGCTGTAGAGGTGCGTTAGAGTCCCTGTGGCTGTGATGGCCGTCGTCCTGTCTGTGTGTGTCTGTGTGTGCGTCTGTGTGTGCCTGTGGTGGCGTCCATCATCCTTTTCTCGTGGTCTGGTCACTTCCCCGTGGGCGTCGGTTGACATTCCTATGAAGGCTAAGATTACGTTTCCGAGTCTATCGGTAGTTTCCTATGCTGCCTTTGGTGTTTGAGGTACGGGTGACGGTGCATGATTATCTGTCTGTACTTCAGCTCCGTGTTTCGTGGTCTTCTCATGTCGTTGCCTTTCGTCACAGACTCCTTGTGATAGCTCACGGAGCGGGGCACTTTCCGGTATACGGTTTGTAAGCTAGTCTCCGTCGGCTCCCGGCTGCACCGTAGCGTCCTACGGGGGGAGAAAACTAGCTAGAGGTCTGGCTCAGGTAAAAGCCAGTGTGTACACACGGGGTCAGGGGCAAAGGACTTACGCCGACGGGCAAGACCCTGACTAGTACTTGTACTATGGTTCCGCGTGGGTCTGCGACTCGGCCGTGTTCACCTTCATCGCGTCGGTCGGTAGTCGAGACACTTGTGGTGTGTGTTGTGGTGCAGTGTAAGACGTCAGTGGATGCATTTGGCCGTTCTCCTGGTGCGGGGATTCTCTGTCGTGTGGCGCGCGACTCCCGTGCTTTTCCTGTGTCGTTACCTATCGGGGTTGGCCTTCCCGCGGCTGTACCTGAGGTTAGTGTCTTGTCGTATTCATGACGTTCTAGTCATGTGTGGGGCAGTGTGCACGATGTTCTGTTCATGTTGTCTGTGCTTGTCTAGGTCTTTTCTAGACTTTCTTTTGCATGTCATTGTTAGGAGTAGTTGGGGGCCGAGGTTAGTTTGGCTTTCCTCTTTTTCCCCTTATCCTTGCTGCTCCCTACTCTTGCTTCCCTTCCTTTTACAGCATTCTAGTATAGCTTTCCTGCTATTCCTTTGGTTGTTTCCCTTGTTCCGTGTTACTGCATGTTTTTCAGTGGGGATCCGCGTGACCCCTACTGAGCCAGTGACATGAGGCTCACCCTTACTTTTCAGGTGGGGTGACGTGTTCATTCTGCTCCCGCGGGTCCTGGAGTTCGAGTTGTAGCTGCCAGCTAGTACCTCCGTCGGGCTTCCCCCAACTTCTCGGTACGTCTTTTCTTTCTGTCGACTGTATTGCTAGACTATTGTCTTTAGCCTTGGACTTGACTCTGGTATGTAATTGTTAAATTGAAACTGTTAATTAAAAAGTAATTTTATTTTTGCTACTTTAGCAAACCGATCTAATGAAATTTAATTGCTTACTGCTATATCTGTCAGTTCAATGTACTACACGATAATCCTTTTTCCCTTCGGAGCTTTACCGCTCTTGGGAGGCCTCGCGAGTTCCAAGTGGTATCAGGTGTATTCGATAGTCCTATCGGGTATATCTGGTATCCGGAATTTGGGTCGTCACAGTTGAGGTGGCCAAGCTGCGCGCTAAGGGATCCGCCTAATGACCGTTGAGTCTTCTGCCGGTTTGTGCAGATCCGGAGGTTGCAACGCTGTGCCAGGTGCGGAGGGATTAACGCTGCACCGGGTAGACCATTTGGCAGAGTGTGCCGCTTGGAGGACCTATTGGTTGTGCCGTTGGAACGGGCTCGTATGTGTGCCATTGAAGGGCACACGGAGTGTGCCATTGAAGGGTCGTTGATAGGGTGTGCCGTTGGAGGCACTCTGAGGGTGTGCCGCTGAAGGGCTTGAGAAGTGTGCCATTGGAGGCACCTTGAGGGTGTGCCGTTGGAGGCACCTGAGGGGTGTGCCGCTGAAGGCACATGAGGAGTGCGCCGCTAAAGGGCCTAAGAAGTGTGCCGCTGGAAGGGCACCACCAGTGTGCCGTTGGAAGGCATCAGAGTAGTGTGCCGTTAGAGGCACTTGAAGGTGTGCCGTTGAAGGGCACGTTTAGGGGTGTTTCCTTCTCTTCTTTTCTTCTTTTCATCTTCTCCTCTCTTTTCTCTTCTTTTTTATTCCCCTACATGTAAACATGGGGTGAGAATTTTTTAGTGTCCACAAATGCCCCCCAGCCGCAGACGGCGAGAGAGAGGGACGAGAGAGCAGGGCCTGCGGGTGCAGACCGACTGAGAGATTCATCAACATGATGAGAAGAGCGGATCCGCAGATCGAAGTTAAGGTCAAGAACCCATGCCATGTGGGCCAGCTCCCGGGAAGCAGGCTATGAAGGCCAGAGGTTGGGGAGCAGGCTGTGAGAACCGGAGTCTGTAAAGCAGGCTATGAGAGCGGAAAGATGTTGGAAGGCGAGCCACGTGGGCGGAGAGAAGGGTTTATTCCTTTAATGGTCTGGACGGCAGGTCCAAATCAAAAAGGGGTATTCGTCACCCGAAGGGACGGGGAGAAGAGACTCGTTGATTCAATGATCTGTACGGAAGGTCCAAACCAAACGGATCATTCGTGACCCCGGAGGGACGGAGAGGAGAGTTTGTTGAATCAAAAGGGATATTCATCACCCGAGGGGATGGAGAGAAGAGTTTGTTGATTCAATGACCTGGACAGAAGGTCCAAATCATAGGGGTATTCATCACCCGAGGGGACAGAGAGAAGAGTCTTTTGATTCAATGACCTGGACGGAAGGTCCAAATCAAAAGGGGTATTCGTCACCCGAGGGGACGGAGAGAAGAGTTTGTTGATTCAATGACCTAGACGGAAGGTCCAAATCAAAAGGGGTATTCGTCACCTGAGGGGACGGAGAGAAGAGTTTGTTGATTCAATGACCTAGATGGAAGGTCCAAATCAAAGGCGTATTCATCACCCGAAGGGATGGAGAGAAAAGTACGTTGATTCGAAAGAGGTATTCGTCGTCGAAAGAGGTGGAGAAAAGAATTTGTTGATTCAATGATCTGAACAGGCGGTTCGGATCAAATGGGATATTCGTCACCCAAAGGGATGGAGAGAAGAGTTTGTTCATTCAACGATCGGAACAGGTGGTTCAGATCGAAAGGATTATTCGTGACCCCGAAGGGACGAGGAGGTGGTCAAGTTGCTGACATGGACTAGTGTTAGCGTAAGGAAAAATGGGTGATTCCTTACCCGGATGGCAGGCTCCGGCCAGGGTGAAAGGGTGTTTTGTTCTTTAATGCGCCGGGGGTACCAACTGTATGAAGGATCTTTCAATTCTTTGGCTGAACGGAAGGTCCGAACCAGAGTGGAGAGAATCTTTTAGTTCTCTAGCCGGGTGGAAGGTCTGATCTAGAGTGGAGAGAGTCTTTTGATCTCTGGCGGAACGGCGAGTCCAAACCAAAGTGAAAGGATCTGATGTTCTTTAATGCGCCGGGAGTATCGACTGTGAAACCCGAACCCAGGAAAGTGGGCCACAAGGGGCAAGAATCGATGTTGCGGAAGTAGGCCTTGAAGGCTGAAATCGGGGAAGTGGACTACAAGAGTCACAATCGGGAAGCTGACTACAAGAGCCGAAATTGGGGAGCAGGCTATGAGAGCCAAAATTAAGGAAGCGGACTACGAGAACCACAATTGGGAAGCTAGTTACAAAAGTCAAAATTGAGGAGCAGGCTATGAGAGCCCAAACTAGGGAAGCGAACTACGAGAGCCGCAATCGGGAAGCTAGCTACAAAAGCAAAATTGGGGAGTAGGCTATGAGAGCCCAAATGATGAGGACATCTCACGACACTCGCTATGGCTCGGGTCGCCTGCACACCTTTGATTTGGGTCGACTCATTCTCATCTTATGTATCTTCCTTTTATTGAGTCTTATCATATGTAATTTTCCTTTATTGGGTCATGTCGCATGTATTTCCTTTTATTATGTCAAGTTGTACTAGTCCATTTTCCCTATTTGGTCTAATTGGGCCCTAATACCTTAGTTTGGGCCTATTAGACTGAGTCTAGGACATGTTTGGTCTTTTGCCTTATATGGCAGGGTTATTTTTGTCTTGTAAAGATGGGTTGCCTATAAATAGCCCCCATCTCCCTCCATGTACTCACTTTGGATGAAATATTGAAAACCACTTACTTCCACCTCTCAAGATCTCTCTCTTACTCTCTCTCTCACTCTCTCTCTCTCCCCAAGGGGAGTTCGACCCTCTCTCTCTCTCCTCCTTCCCCCTCACTTATCCCAACCCCCAACCACCTCCACTACCTCACCCACCTCCATTAAGGCCCTCCACTTCCCCATAGCCCCTCATTTACTCCCCTCTCCTTGTCCCAAAGCAACTCCTCCACCTCCCAACACAATCCCCCACTTCCCCACACAAACCCCACCCCTCCCAAGGCCAAATTCGAATTTGAACCTTCCCTCCTCATCCCCCTTGCTCCCTAGGTCGCACCACTCCTCTCCCCTCAAGCCAAGTTCGCCCCCACCTTCTCCCTCCCACACCCTCTCTCTTGTGCACACCCACCTCTCCACCTCCACCTCCAGCAGCTCCAGCCCCCTCTCCATCCATCCCTGCCCCACTAGGACCCCTTGGGAGCCCTAACCTCATCCCTCCCCTCTCCCCAAACCCTCAGCCAACTCCCCTAGCTGTGCTACTCCCCTTACCCCTCCCCTTGTTCTTGCAAAGTTGAAGCTTCAAGTAGCAGGTCGCAGGCAGCATAAGGAGGCTCTGAAGTCGTGTCTTCCCCGGCCTCTCTCTGCTCCTCCTGGTGGCAAGGCCTACATCTCTGGAAAGGTCTTCCAGAGAGCTTTCAAGGCGAGGTGGTTTCGTCGGCATCCGAGCTTTGTGCTGTCCGCAGCAACCATTCTCCCTCGACTGCGCAGGACCTCCCAGGCCAGGAGCCAGAACGACAGAGCAGGCTCTCCCACGACGAACCTTGAAGGAACCAGCCTTCGAGGCCTTCTACAAAGATCTTCCTCCCCCTGTCAGCGTCCAGGAACAGAAGGCGGAACCCCGTTCGGCATCTGACAACCAGAGATACCAATTTTCTACCACAACCACGCCGATCTGCCTCCTCACAGTCTGCACCGACCACCATCCACTCCCCTGGACACCCAGTTCATCTCCGACATCAGAAGACTTCCCCGTTTGTTTTGCTGGAAGGTAGAATCGTCCACGGTTCCAACGAGTCCAGCGGTGCCAGATTTGGAGCTCAGGAGCGGTCGTGGCAGCTTCTGCAACGTGCTGTTTCAGATCATGTTCGTCCAGAGACCAGAACTGCAGCCACCTTCCAGTCACCGGAGCAGTCAGCCCCCAGATCAGAACGCCGCCCAAAAATTCAGGCCTTACCCCTCTCCAGTTAGGAAGCTTTTGGCGCAAGTCTCGTCAGATTCTGAGTTCGGTGGAATTATTGGCAGCATCGACATCGACCCTCTGTCCAGAAATACAGAAGCTAGGCAGAATCGGCAAAGCTCGGAAAGTCGGTTCTCTTTGCGTATCTCCCCACCCCGCTTGGCCGGCTGAAGGCCCCTCCCTGCGTGGAGGTAGTTTTGGATGTATTAAGCATAACCCCCACCCCAAGATCACCCCTCCTGTGAGAGGAGTAGTGCTGTACCATTTGCATTTTCAGGTCAAGCTACATCGCCGCGGCGATCGGGTGCATACCCTCGCCTCCCGGCGCGCCCTCGTCTCCGAGCGGGATCGGTGTCTTCACACCGATCAGGTGAGCCACTGATATCACCCTAGGTTGCTTCATTTCTGCAAGTGTAGTATTGTCTTGAATGCCCGTCGGACGGTAAGAGAGAGCTCGGACTCAATTTTTAGCGATATCGTGCCCACCGCGGCCCGTGAGTGAGTGCCACCCAACACCCCGCCTTGCGGGCCAGCCACCCACAAAGTTGGGTCTCCCAGGCCCATTGGGGGTCAGCCTTAGCATTGTAAGTCATTAGGACAATTGGGTCCCACCTCGGACCCTCACCATCATCTCCCGGACCCACCGGGTGAACGTGTGAGCCGAGTGAGCAAAAATCGTCATCGTGAGAATCATTGAGCGCTTGTATGCTTGCGGGTCTAAGTCCTAGGGTCATCTCATCATATTTAGTGGTCTTTGGGCTGTGCCACATCAAGTGGTATCAGAGCGGTCATAGGCTTGTCCTTACAAGTCTAGTCTTGGGTCACACTAAGTCTTTCTTAGGTGCATTCGCACACCCTTGCATAGCCCCCCAACTTTGCATGACCACTCGTAGTGGAACTCATTATCAAGGCAATTCATCTTCTTCCAATAACACCATGAATCCCAATCCCCAAGGAAATCCCCCTCACAATGAGCATGAGTTTCCTGACCAAATGAGGTTTCTTATGGAATACATGACCAATATTATGGGAAGGCTTGACGATATTACGGTCCGGCTAGAACAAATTGAGGAAAATAGGCCTATCCCAAGGGAAGGAGATAGGAGAGATCCCCCTCCACATGTGGAGCCAGCCATAGGAGGACTCAACCTTGACCACCCTCCCGAACCGGAAAGGGACCCACCCCCTAGAAGGAATGAGAGGCCTCCCCGGGACAACCCGGATGACCAACTAATGAGACTTGTGAAAGTCGATGCTCCCACTTTTGATGGATCTCATCATCCGAGCATCTACTTAGATTGGGAGGCAGCCATGGATCAATATTTTGATTGGTACCCAATGACCGAGGATAGGAAAGTCCGGCTTGCAAAGATGCAATTAACCAAACTAGCCAAGACTCATTGGATGAATGTTGAGGCCTTAAGGATAGTTAGGAGGGAAGCTCCTATCACCACATGGGGGGCCATGAAAGACCAACTCAAACTCAAATATGTCCCACCCTCCTACCACCAAAACCTCCTAGATGAGTGGCAAGCCTTGACCCAAGAAGGAAAGACCGTCATGGAGTACATTGAAAAGTTTGACTACTACCTCCTCAAGTGTGGAGTCCAAGAGGACCCCTCCGTCACACTCTCCCGCTTTAGGAATGGGCTTCAATTCCATATAAAAAAGGAATTATTCATGCGTCAAGTAACCACTTTAGAGCAAGCCTACCAAGTTGCTCGGGATGCCGAGAAATTCTCTCGGTACACACGAATGGTTCCTACTCGGGGGATGGATCCTAAAACCATGGCACCTCGGGCCAACCCCCCACCACCCCAAAGAGGCCTCCTTCCTACACCCATGGGAGCTCCTCCCACACGGGTCACCCCTCTAATGCCACTCCACCACTCCGCCCCACAAGTGGGCCCCTAAACACAACTCCCAATAGGCCCAATCCGATACCCACTCTCCCTCACACTAAGATGACCCCAAACCATCAAAGTGGGTAGCAATGCTTTAGGTGTTATGGGTATGGACACTTTGCCAATCAATGCCCCACCAAGGGAGCATCAAACTTACTCATAGAGGAGACCAACCCCCAACCCCAAGCTGAATTTGGAGGAGAAGTTGAGGTATACGAACCCTCTCTTGAATGGGAGGAGGAGTATGAGAACCATTACATGGAGAACAACCAAGAACAACCTCCTCCACCCACCGACTCCCACCTCGGAGTGGTTAGATGCACCCTCACTCAAACCTAAGAGCATGATTGGAGAAGAAACACCATATTCCACACCTACATAAGGATAGGGAGCCATGTTAGGAAGGTCATATTGGACAATGGAAGTAGTGTGAATGTGGTGTCACCCGACACCGTTAAACTTTTGGGCCTTACCGCCTCCCCACATCCCCACCCATATAGGGTAGCATGGATTGATACCACCTCCATACCCGTTAGTGCCCGTTGCCTTGTCCCAATTACATTCCAATCCTATCAAGGCCAAGTGTGGTGTGATATCCTTCCAATGGAAGTTGGGAGTATCCTTTTAGGACGACCTTGGATCTACGATGTAGATGCCACCTTCTTAGGGAGAACCAACGCTTGCATCTTCATTCATGAGGGAAAGAAGATCCAACTCAACCCATCTCCACCCCGCACCCTACCTAAGAAGGCCTCTCCCTCCCTTGAGGGATCCACTACCCCTCCCACCATCCCAACACCAACAAACCCCACCCCACCAAGTCCTAGTCCTAGTAACATCAAAGAGCCTCCTAGGAGCCTACACCTTATCACTAGGAAGGAGTTTGAGGAAGAAGTCAACCAAGGGGAGCAAGTATGTGCCATTGTCATTTGCCTTGGGAAATCCACCCCAACCGACCCACACCCCCTAGAAATTCATCAACTCCTTAAGGACTTCCATGATGTATTTCCCGAGGAGCTTCCGAACAAACTACCACCTATGAGAGATGTGCAACATGCCATCGACCTCGTGCCCGGGGCTACCTTGCCCAACCTCCCACACTACCATCTCAACCCCACCGAGCATGCCGAGCTTCGGAGGCAAATTGAAGAACTCATCAAGAAGGGCTTCCTCCGAATTAGCAAAAGTCCTTGTGCCGTCCCGGCACTTCTCACACCCAAAAAGAACGGAACGTGGCGCATGTGTGTGGATAGTAGAGCCATCAATAAGATAACAGTCAAGTATAGGTTCCCCATCCCTCGGTTAGATGATATGCTAGACATGCTAGCAGGAGCCACCATCTTCTCCAAGATTGACCTCAAGAGTGGCTACCACCAAGTCTGCATAAGGCCCGGGGACGAGTGGAAAACCGCCTTTAAAACTAAGGACGGTCTCTATGAATGGCTTGTCATGCCTTTTGGCCTCTCTAATGCACCAAGCACCTTCATGCGCCTCATGACCGAGGTCCTCCGGCCCTTCATTGGTGTCTTTCTAGTCGTCTATTTCGATGACATCCTCATATATAGCCAAACCAAAGAAGCCCATCTTGACCACCTCAAGCAAGTATGCACTATTCTTAGGAAGGAGAGTCTCTTTGCTAACCCCGGGAAGTGTCATTTCTTGACCAACCAACTAGCCTTCCTAGGATTCATTGTTTCATCCGAAGGGGTGTCCATGGACCCCGAAAAGGTCCAAGCCATTCTTGAGTGGCCCGAGCCTAAGACCATTCATGATGCCCGAAGCTTCCATGGACTAGCCACCTTCTATAGGAGATTCATCCGGGGATTTAGCACTATCACCGCTCCTATCACGGATTGCCTCAAGAAAGGCACATTTGTTTGGACTAGGGCAGCCTCCAAAGCCTTCCTAGAGCTTAAAGAAAAAATGACCCAAGCCCCGGTCCTTTGCCTACCCGACTTTTCAAAGGTCTTTGAGGTCACATGTGATGCTTCCGGGGTAGGGATTGGAGGTATCCTTAGCCAAGAGGGACACCCGGTAGCCTACTTTAGTGAAAAACTTTGTGAGGCTAGGACTAGATACTCCACATATGATAAGGAGCTTTATGCCGTGGTTCAATCCCTCCGGCATTGGAGGCACTATCTCCTACCCAAAGAATTTGTGATCTTCTCGGACCATGAGGCTTTGAAATACCTCAACACTCAACAAAAGCTCAATGCCCGCCATGCCCGATGGGTAGAATACATTCAAGCCTACACCTTTGTCCTCAAGTATAAGATGGGTAGTGAGAACCGCGCCGCCGATGCGCTAAGTAGGCGGGTAGCCTTACTCTCCACCGTCCAAGTGGAGGTAACAGGATTTGAGAGAATCAAAGGGGAATACCCACATTGCCCCGACTTTGGGACTCACTACAATACCCTTTCCACCCAGCCACTCAAGGAATATGAGGGGTTCATACTTCAAGATGGATATCTGTTCAAGGGGGATAGGCTTTGCATACCTCGGACTTCACTTAGGGACTTCCTAGTTTGGGAGTTACATAGTGGTGGCCTAGCTGGTCACTTTGGGGTCCACAAAACCATAGAGTTAGTTGAGAGGCAATTCCACTGGCCCAGCCTCAAGAAGGATGCGGCCCACATTGTGGGACAATGCCGCATTTGTGTATCCGCCAAACAAGTAAAACAAAACACTGGGCTTTACACACCTCTACCCATACCCGACCGACCATGGGAGGATTTGAGCATGGATTTCATTCTTGGCCTACCAAAGATCTTGCGCAAACATGATTCCATCTTTGTAGTGGTTGACAGGTTCTCAAAAATGGCCCACTTTATCCCCTGTTCCAAGACCTCCGATGCCTCTAGGGTCGCCCGGTTATTCTTTGATGAGGTAGTCCAACTCCATGGATTACCTAAGACTATTGTGTCCGATAGAGATGTGAAATTCACTAGTTACTTTTGGAAGACTCTATGGCACTTGATGGGGACCCTCCTCAAATTCTCCACTGCTTACCATCCTCAAACCGACGGCCAGACTGAGGTCGTCAACCGAAGCCTTGGGAACTTGCTCCGTTGTCTTGTGGGGGATCACCCTGGGAATTGGGATCTCCTCTTGTCTCAGGCTGAGTTTGCCTACAATGATTCCGTCAATAGGTCAATAGGCAAAAGTCCATTTGAGGTGGTGCATGGTTTTAGGCCTAGAAAGCCCTCGGATCTCATTCCCCTTCCCCCACATGCTAGGGTGTCAGTCTCAGCTGAGTCCTTTGCACAGCATATCAAAGAGTTGCATGATGACATCCGCAAGCATACATGGAAAAGTAATGAGGCTTACAAAAGACGGGCAGATGCTCACCGGCGCCACTGTGAATTCCAAGTGGGAGATCCGGTGATGGTGAGGACGGAGCGGCTCCTTCCCGGGCCTGCCTCCAAGTTGAGGGCACGAGGGTCGGGACCCTTTCGAGTCCTACGACGACTTGGCAGCAATGCTTATGAGCTTGACCTACCAGAGAGCTATGGGGTGCACCCTACCTTCAACGTGGCGGACCTGGTACCCTACAAAGGCCCCGCGGTGGAACCCAGTGAGGAGCTTGAGCCTTTACCCCCCCTTATGAGAGACACTCCCGGAGGGACTCCACTTCTCAGCTTAAGAGACCGACGAGAGTAGATAGAGGCAATACTGGATGAGCAGAGCATCATTACGAGGCACAAGGTGTATCAGCGCTACTTGGTTAGGTGGAAGAACCGTCCCCCGACGGAGGATACTTGGGTGAGCCGGGAGGACCTGCTGGGGTTGGATCCCGACATTCTGGAGCACTATGACAGGCAGGCAGGCCCACACTCGACAGGGTCAAGTTCTCCCCACCCCGGGGGATTTGATGAGGACATCTCACGACACTCGCTATGGCTCGGGTCGCCTGCACACCTTTGATTTGGGTCGACTCATTCTCATCTTATGTATCTTCCTTTCATTGAGTCTTATCATATGTAATTTTCCTTTATTGGGTCATGTCGCATGTATTTCCTTTTATTATGTCAAGTTGTACTAGTCCATTTCCCCTATTTGGACTAATTGGGCCCTAATACCTTAGTTTGAGCCTATTAGACTGAGTCTAGGACATGTTTGGTCTTTTGCCTTATATGACAGGGTTATTTTTGTCTTGTAAAGATGGGTTGCCAATAAATAGCCCCCATCTCCCTCCATGTACTCACTTTGGATGAAATATTGAAAACCACTTACTTCCACCTCTCAAGATCTCTCTCTTACTCTCTCTCTCACTCTCTCTCTCTCCCCAAGGGGAGTTCGACCCTCTCTCTCTCTCCTCCTTCCCCCTCACTTATCCCAACCCCCAACCACCTCCACTACCTCACCCACCTCCATTAAGGCCCTCCACTTCCCCATAGCCCCTCATTTACTCCCCTCTCCTTGTCCCAAAGCAACTCCTCCACCTCCCAACACAATCCCCCACTTCCCCACACAAACCCCACCCCTCCCAAGGCCAAATTCGAATTTGAACCTTCCCTCCTCATTCCCTCTTGCTCCCTAGGTCGCACCACTCCTCTCCCCTCAAGCCAAGTTCGCCCCCACCTTCTCCCTCCCACACCCTCTCTCTTGTGCACACCCACCTCTCCACCTCCACCTCCAGCAGCTCCCGCCCCCTCTCCATCCATCCCTGCCCCACTAGGACCCCTTGAGAGCCCTAATCTCATCCCTCCCCTCTCCCCAAACCCTCAGCCAACTCCCCTAGCTGTGCTACTCCCCTTACCCCTCCCCTTGTTCTTGCAAAGTTGAAGCTTCAAGTAGCAGGTCGCAGGCAGCAGAAGGAGGCTCTGAAGTCACGTCTTCCCCGGCCTCTCTCTCTGCTCCTCCTGGTGTCAAGGTCTACATCTTTGGAAAGGTCTTCCAGAGAGCTTTCAAGGCGAGGTGGTTTCGTCGGCATCCGAGCTTTGTGCTGTCCGCAGCAACCATTCTCCCTCGACTGCGCAGGACCTCCCAGGCCAGGAGCCAGAACGACAGAGCAGGCTCTCCCACGACGAACCTTGAAGGAACCAGCCTTCGAGGCCTTCTACAAAGATCTTCCTCCCCCTGTCAGCGTCCAGGAACAGAAGGCAGAACCCCGTTCGGCATCTGACAACCAGAGATACCAATTTTCTACCACAACCATGCCGATCTGCCTCCTCACAGTCTGCACCGACCACCATCCACTCCCCTGGACACCCAGTTCATCTCCGACATCAGAAGACTTCCCCGTTTGTTTTGCTGCAAGGTAGAATCGTCCACGGTTCCAACGAGTCCAGCGGTGCCAGATTTGGAGCTCAGGAACGGTCGTGGCAGCTTCTGCAACGTGCTGTTTCAGATCGTGTTCGTCCAGAGACCAGAACTGCAGCCACCTTCCAGTCGCCGGAGCAGTCAGCCCCCAGATCAGAACGCCGCCCAAAAATTCAGGCCTTACCCCTCTCCAGTTAGGAAGCTTTTGGCGCAAGTCTCGTCAGATTCTGAGCTCGGTGGAATTATTGGCAGCATCGACATCGACCCTCTATCCAGAAATACAGAAGCTAGGCAGAATCGGCAAAGGTCGGAAAGTCGGTTCTCTTTGCGTATCTCCCCACCCCGCTTGGCCGGCTGAAGGCCCCTCCCTGCGTGGAGGTAGTTTTGGATGTATTAAACATAACCCCCACCCCAAGATCACCCCTCATGTGAGAGGAGTAGTGCTGTACCATTTGCATTTTCAGGTCAAGCTACATCGCAGCGGCGATCGGGTGCATACCCTCGCCTCCCGGCGCGCCCTCGTCTCCGAGCGGGATCGGTGTCTTCACACCGATCAGGTGAGCCACTGATATCACCCTAGGTTGCTTCATTTCTGCAAGTGTAGTATTGTCTTGAATGCCCGTCGGACGGTAAGAGAGAGCTCGGACTCAATTTTTAGCGATATCGTGCCCACCGCGGCCCGTGAGTGAGTGCCACCCAACACCCCGCCTTGCGGGCCAGCCACCCACAAAGTTGGGTCTCCCAGGCCCATTGGGGGTCAGCCTTAGCATTGTAAGTCCATTAGGACAATTGGGTCCCACCTCGGACCCTCACCATCATCTCCCGGACCCACCGGGTGAACGTGTGAGCCGAGTGAGCAAAAATCGTCATCGTGAGAATCATTGAGCGCTTGTATGCTTGCGGGTCTAAGTCCTAGGGTCATCTCATCATATTTAGTGGTCTTTGGGCTATGCCACATCACCAAATTTGGGAAGCGGACTCTAAGGGCCGAAGTTGGGAGGCTGGCTACAAAAGTCAAAATTGGGGAGCAGGCTATGAGAGCCCAAATTAGGGAAGCGGACTCTAAGGGCCGAAGTTGGGAGATTAGCAAGCCGCAAGGGCAGGGGGTAGGCCGTGAGGGCCAAGATTGGGATGTATGAGCCAGAACTGGGAAGGCAGGCTGTGATAGCTGAAGTTGAGTTTATTATTATTATTTATTTCTTTATTCAAGTATGCAGGCAATCATCAGCAGGCATAACATAAGTATAAATAAGGCAACTCCGTCTATAGGGGATGGGATAGGGACATCGCCCATAATTCGTGGACACGGTGCGGGCCAAGAGGCACAACTGAGGGGTGGTACACCCGTCAAGAGGATATCGCATGTCTTGCATGCATAACTTAAATTCACACATTTCATCCGAGGCAACTCTCTGTGGAGTGAAGGAGCAAACGTATGAGCAAAAGGCCCTAAACATAGGGATATGTACGTTTTCTAAGCAACACTCGAGGATTACTCTAGCGCCTACACATGGGTTTCAGGCTCTCGATTTCGGTAGCTTTGCACAGCCCCCATCTGTTTATTTTAGTAGCGGATTTCACCGTTCGGCGCGAGTCTCCTCATATGTCTCAATGGGGATTCCCGGCTACTAGGCTTCGTCCTTATTATAAGTCTATTGTGGATTCCACCGTTTGACACGAGTTTCCTCATGTGTCTCAATGGGGATTCCCAACTATCAGGCTTTATCCTTATTGAAATTCGCTTCACCATTTCGCGCGAGTCTCCTCATGTGTCTCAATGGGGATTCCCGGCTACTCAGATTCATGTTTCTCTCTTTTTTTTACATCATTCATTTTTTCTCTTTTTTCTAAGCGGGGGTAGGCGACTTTTTCCTCACGATTACCTTTCACGCGAGTGCAGAAAATCAAGCATCCGTAGAGTGCTAAGAAGAAAGTCGGACAATCCCTATGGTTGAAGACCATTGAACACGTTAAGTGTGAAGTGTGGGAGTGTTGCCTCAGGTTTATTTTGTTAGTTGGGTTTAGCAATTTAGTCATGACTCTTCCCCTTGACGTGTGCACCCGCCATAATTGGGTTCCCTTCTAGCATATGCCATGGCGCACATGTATCTAGAATCAGGGCATTATTATTTAACAAGGAAACATGGTCCTGGAAAATTTCAAGGAAGTGTGTTATTCTATATTATAAGCAAGCATGCAAGTAGGGCAGCCAAGCAATTTTTGTCTCTTTTTTTCCTTTTTTTGGCGTAAGAACATATTGTCGTTACATATATGTATCTTGTATGTGCATATAGAATCAATGCAGCAGCTAGGGTGCTGAGGAGAGAGGCTGCAAGGGCCGGAAGAACATTAGGGAAGCGGGCTATAAAAGTTGAAGTTGATATTGGAAGTGGGCTACAAGAGCCAAAATTGAGGAGAGCGGGTTACGGGGGCCGAATTCTGGGAAGCAGGCTGCAAGAACCAAAGTTGAGAAGAGGACTGCAAGAGCCGAGATTGAGAAGCGGGCTGCAAAGAGCCGAAATTAGGAAGCGGGCTGCAAGAGCTAAAGATATTGGGAAACGGGCCATGAGAGCCAAAATTTTGAGAAGCAGGCTACTAGAGCCAGAAGTTGGGAAGCGGGCTACAAGAGCCGAAATTCTGTAAAGCAGGCTACAAGAGCTAAAGGTATTGGGAAGCGGGCTACAAGTCGAAGTTATGGGAAGAGGGCCGTGAAGGTCGAATTCTGGGAAGCAGGCTATAAGAGCCGAGAAACAGGCTACAAGGCCAAAGGTTGGTGAAGCAGGCTACAAGAGCCAAAATTAGGAAAGCGGGCTACGAGAGCCAAAATCAGGAAAGCGGGCTCCGAAAGCCGAAGTTGGGAAGCAGGCTACCAGAGCCAAAAATCGGGGAAGCAAGCTACAAGCACCAGAATGCTAGGGAAGCGGGCTACAAGGGCCAAAATTGGGAAGTGGGATACATGCCAAAGTCGGGAAGCGGGCTGCAAAGAGCCGAGGTTGGGATATTGAAAAGTAGGCTAGAAGCTGAGAGATATCGGGAGCGGGCTAACAAGCCGAGAGATGTTAGAAGTTAGCTACAAAGCCGAAAGATATCGGAGATCATGGTGGGACGGATGGATTAATCCTGATAGTGGGCCTTGGCCGAAATGGCTGAGTCCAAGGGCGTCGGGTAGCGGGATGTGAGAGCCGAAGAGAAGAGTCTCTTTTTGTTCTCTGGCCGGGGGGGTCCGGACCAAAGTGAAAGGTTGATTCTTTGATTCTCTGGCTGGGAAAGGATCCAAACCAGAGTGAAAGGTTGATTCTTTAATTCTCTGGCCGGGGGAGGATCCGAACCAGAGTGAAAGGTTGATTTTTAATTCTCTGGCGGGAAGGATCCGAACCAGAGTGAAAGGTTGATTATTTAATTCTCTAGTCGGGGAAGGATCCGAACCAGAGTGAAAGGTTGATTCTTTAATTCTCTGGCCGGGGAAGGATTCTAACCAAAGTGGAAGGTTTATTCTTTGATTCTCTAGTCGATAAAGGATCCAGATCGAAGTGGAAGGGTTATTCTTTGATTCTCTGGTCGGGGAAGGATTTGGACCAAAGTGGAAGAGTTATTCTTTAATTCTCTGGTCGGGGAAGGATCCGGACCAAAGTGGAAGGGTTATTCTTTAATTCTCTGGTCGGGGAAGGATCCGGACCAAAGTGGAAGGTTTATTCTTTAATTCCATGGTCGAGGAAAGATCTAGACCAAAGTGGAAGGTTTATTCTTTAATTGGGTGGCCAAAGGCGGAAGGTGGAGTTTCTTGTTGGCTCGACATCTGTCGGCTTGAATGCCGATGGTAGAGTAGCTGTCAGCTTAGAGGTTGATAATTGGATAGTTGTCGACCCGGAGGCCGATGATTAGATAGCTGTCGACTCAGAGGCTGATGATTGGATAACTATCGACTTAGAGGCCGATGATTAGGAAGCTATCGGCTTAAAAGCCGATAGTTGGATAGCTGTCGGCTCAGAGGCTGATGATTAGATAGCTGTCGACCCGGAGGCCGATGATTGGATAGTTGCCGGCTTAGAGACCGATGATTGGATAGATGTCAGCTTAGAGGCCGATGATTGGATAGCTGTCAGCTTAGGAGTCGATGGTTGGATAGCTGTCGGCTCAGAGGCCGATGCGGGGGGGGGGGGGGGGTAGCTGTCGGCTTGAAGCCCCGATGGCTGAATATCTGTCGGTTTAACGCCCCGCTGGCGAAATGTCCTTCGGTTGAAGCCCCGATGGCTGAACATCTTCCGGTTTAACGCCCCATTGGCGGAACATCTTTTGGTTTAACACCCCGATGGCGGAACATCTTTCGGTTTAACGCCCTGTCAGCGGAACATCTGTCAGTTTGAAGCCCCGATGGCTGAGTATCTTTCGGTTGAATCCCCGATGGATGAACATCTTCCGGTTTAACGCCCTGTTAGCGAAACATCTTTCATTTTAACTCCCTGTCGACGGAACATCAGTCGGTTTAAGCCCTGATGGATAAATATCTATCGGCTTGAAGCGCCGATGGCTGAATGTCTTTTGGTTTAACGCCCCGATGGCGGAACATCTGTTGGATTGAAGTCCCGATGGCTGGATATCTTTCGGCTTGAAGCCCTGATGGCTAAACATCGGTCAGATTGAAGCCCCGATGGCTGAGTATCTTTCGGCTTGAAGCCCCGATGGCTGAACATCTTGTAACGCCCCGTTGGCGGAATGCTTTGTCGGCCTAACACCCCGTTGGCGGAGTGCTTGTCGGTTTAACGCCCCGTTGGCGGCACATCTTGTCGGTTTAACACCCCGTTGGCGGAATACTTGTCGACTTGAAGCACCATTGGTAGCACATCTTGTCGATTTAACGCCCCGTTGGCGGAATGCTTTGTCAGTTCAACGCCCTGTTGGCAGAATGCTTGTCGGCTTGAAGCCCCGTTGGCAGAATGCTTGTCAACTTAGATGAAAGGTCGCGACGCCGACCACATGAGAAGTCTATTTGTTGGATGGTTGAGGGTAGAGGGTTGTGGACACTAAAAAATTCTTACCCCATGTTTACGTGCAGGGAAATAAAGAAGAGGAGAAAGGAGAAGAGAAGATGAGAAGAAAAGAAGAAGAAAAGGAAGCCTCTGAAGTGCCCCCAACGGCACACTTTTTGAAGCCCTCAGCGGCACACTGTCCGTGCCCTTCAGCGGCACACACCCAGGGTAGCCTCCAGCGGCACACCCTTTTGGTGCCCCAGCGGTACACTCCTAAAGTGCCTCCAATGGCACACCCTTAGGTGCCCCAGCGGTACACCCTACGAGTGCCCCAGCGACACACTCCCCCTGGTGCCCCCTTCAGCGGCACACTCCAGCAAACACTCCAACGGCACACTCTGCTGCCCCCTGGCCGGTACACCGTCCTGGTGCTTCTACCTGACACGCCCAGGGCGTGCCCTCTAGCGGCATACGCCCTCAACGCCCGCCAGCGGCACACTTTCTCCAGCGCCTTTGACGGCACGCATAGCAGGCCCTTCCAGCAGTACGCCTTATTGCCCCTTCCGCGGCACACGTTGTCGGCCCTTCTGCGGCACACTTCTTGGGTCTTCCAGCGGCATAGGCTCCTGGCCACTTAGCGGCACACTTTGCCACCCGGTGTAACTGGCAAAATGAACGTGATGCCCATCCCGTACGATTCATGGCGCGCAGCGAGCTGGCTGAGGTGTCACCCAGGGTGGAAGGCGCACAAGCTATTCCCCCTGCCACCGAGGACGGGAGAAGTCAAATCCTCAGTTAATGGCCGTCTTCGTCGGGCGCTTCCCGCCTTCGACTGATCTCACCATTGCTGGGGAATAAAAGGCCCCCTTCCCCACGATGAAAAAGGGGGGACACACAGACACACAGAGGGGTACGTATAGAGAAGAGAACAGAGGGAGAAGAGAGAAGAGAAAGAAGAAGGCTGCTCCGGCACTGAAGATTGTCTAGAGGCCACTCAAAGAGAGAGAGTAACAGAAGAAGAGAGAGAGGGAGAGAGAGAGTTCGATGTAGCTGAGGGAGTGGGGGAAGAGCAGGGAGCGGTCGCCCTTGCTTGACCCCAACACTCTCTTCGTCCCTTCTTCCTCTCCCATTCTCATGCTATCCTTCTTCCCCCTTTGTGTATAGCATAGCCCGTATGGGCCTTGTAATGTTTGTGGCCGTCTACGGTCACCTTCTCGCATGAATAAAGATGTTCCCTTCTTGGGTTCCCTATCATTCCCGCTAGCTCCTTCTCTCGATGTGTTTTCGTCGTTTGCTTCTTCCCTTTTCCTGGGTTTCTCGATCTTTTGGGTTGTTTTCCTTCCATGATGCTAGCTTGCCCAATCCAATCAACGATGTTTTGGGTGCAATGCCATTCGGGTGGCCCTCCATGACTGGCTTTCCATGTAGAGTCTTCCCCTCTCCTTGAAGAGTTGGAAGCCCAATGCCTCCATCCCAACACCCCCAGACCCCTCTCTCCTTCGTGTTGATGTACCCCTCGGTTCAGACCCAGCCCAGTGTGCCAACACCCTCTCCTCACTGGCATGCCAACCCATAGCCCTTAACAGTGCTGCATCTTAACCCTTGGCCGGTGCACTCCCCACCCTCTTAGCCCGACGCACGTTTGGGTTTTTTTTGCCCGGTGCACCCTCAACCCTTCCTGGCCGGCGCACCTCCCCTGTCTGTCTCAATCCAGCACACTCCTTCCTCTCCTAGCTCTACACACTGCCTGGCTATCCCTGCCCGGCACACTTCCTGATTCAGCCAGCCCGACACACCCCTTTAACCTTCTTGACCGGCACACCTGTCACCTCTTCTTACCCAGTGCACCCATGGGTAGTCTCAGAGGTGCCTTCCACTCGTCGTTTCTTCCGAGTTTTCTAAGGTTTTATCAAAGGTGCTATTGCCTCTGGCACCCACCTCAAATTGTGGGGTTTCGCCACTCCGTGTGGGCGTGTTCCCTTTTACCCCCCTTACCATCTGAGTCAAGGGGAGATGCTGCCGAATTTTCGTCAGCATTAACATAATAGCAATAATAATAAAAGAAAAGTAATAATTCAAAAAGAAACAACAAATGAACAAAATAAACACTAATGCAACGGCTTCGCCGAAATAACAAATGAACTACGGAGAGCCCGAATATCTGAATAATTGCATCTTTTATGACGGACTACCGAACATAACCACGAACATGGTCTACATGAATAAAAGAAAACCAAATCAAAACTCACACATCCACTCCATGAATAAAAAGGAGAACCCCTTTATGCATTTCATGAATGAAAGAAAATCCTACGCTTGCACTCCACGAATAAGAGAAAATTCCTTATTGGCCTTGGCCGGCACACCTTAGTTCAACCTTAGTCGGCATACCATAACCCTCTCCACCCGGTGCACTCTACCCTGTGCCTTGTCCAGTACAACCCAGCCCAGGACCCTGTCCGACACACCCTGGCCGTGCCCGGCCCGGTACACCCGAGCTGCGTCTGTCCGGCACACCTTGGCTATGCCCTGCCCGGTACACCCTAGCGGCGACCTGTCTAGCACACCGCCTCACGTGCACTCCACCCCGGTAGGCCCCTTTGGCGCCTCCCTGGTACACCAGCCCAAGCTCCACCCGGCACAGCCTCTCATCCCCCCTGCCGGCACACTCCCAAGTGTGCATTGACCTCTCCATTGCCCGGGTTAACCTACACATATCTCACCCCCCCCCCCCTTTGCACTGACCCTTCTCTTGTGTGGTTTGACCCTACACAGACCCAGCCCTCACATGCACGGACTACGAACCTCCCTTGCACAGACTCGAGTCCCAATTGTACAGACCCTGAACCCTGGCCACACAGACTCGACCTCCAGTCGCACAGACCTAATCCCCTTTACAGGGACCTTGTTTGAACTTTGCACCGACCTCACACTTAACCTGCAAAGACCCTATCACAACATGCACCGACCTTGTCTCTTGCATGCCTGGAACTTGCACCGACCTTCCCCTTGGCCCAGGCCCTGCACTGACCTCATCCCTGGCATGCACAGGCCCTGCACCGACTCTAGTCCATCCTGCACCGACCCTAAACCAAATCCTGCACTAACCCTGCCCCTTCATGGCTTAGCCCTGCACCGACCTCAGCCTCAACTTGCACCAACTTTGCCCTTGCATGCCCCCACTCGCACCGACCTTACCCAGGCTCGCACAGACCTTCCCCCAGCCCCTTGATGGGTCGTTCCTCCACCCACACATACCAAATGCAATAAATAATAATAATAATAATAATGACAATAATGATAAAAGTAAACCCAAAAAAATATAATAAAATATAATAAAAGAAATAAAAAGATATATATATATATAATAAATAAATAAATAAGGGTGTGTGATAAATAAATAGAACAACAAACTCACCCAAAAAAATATACATATATATAAAATAACAAATAATATTGATAAAAATTCAAATGATAATAAAATGATGAGATTCGCTCCGCAGTCTCGTTCTCCTCAAGACCCGGTATAAAGGGAATATTAACGCCGTCCCTCCGAGTCAGGTTCGGACCTTGGAAGCCATCCCAACATGGCCGTAATCCAACATTGCTCTAGGCCGATAGTTCGTCAAACCGGACTCGTTCCCATTGGGATTCATTTTTGCTCTTTCATTGAAATTGCCGTAAACTCGGCATATATTCGTGCGGATTTGTTTCCGTTTACGTCGTACCTTCAACACGGACCTCTGTCCGAACATAAAGCGGTCCACGAATGACCGACAAAATCCGAATGGAACGAGACAGTTCTCGTCATCCCCGGACCCTACGCATGGGGATATCGATAAGGCTTTAATGGGCCACGCTTAGACCTCGGGTTCTTCCCGATCAGAATCATTGTCTGACTCATATCCTAGGCCAATAGCCCGCTATCTTCGGACGTGTCTTTATTTTAGGATCTAATCCTGGGACATTTTCCCGCTGCCTCTTTGCCACTGGAAATATTGACGATGCCCACGAGAGCCTGACTTCGACTGCGGGGGGTCCACCGCAGCATGGTCGTGGCTTGATCTCGCATCGGGCCGACAGCTTGTTGGTTTCTGACCGCTTTAACTGGGATTTAACTGAATGTTTCCCGTTGCTCTGAACAATAAATTTGCCGTACCCCGGCATACATATGCTCTGGCCTTCCCGTGACGATTACGATATTCTCGAGCCGGACGCTCGTCCGAACATTAACTAGTCCCCTGAGTGACTGACATGTTTCGAATACTTGCTTCCCTAGATATAGGGCTTTCCAGTCGATTCAAGGTCATTATCGCCTTATTTCTCTCGATATAATTTTCTGGCCATGAGGCACTGATTCTTGGCGATTAATCAAGGATATTCTCCTCTCTAAGGGGATGTAAATGACGCCGTTACCTTTATGGCGCGGCGGATTTTGGTCCCGACACGAACTACACAATCGTCTGATTAGTTAGATCGAGCGCACCATGGGCTTCCCTGAAGCCTGAACAAATCATCACTTTGTGACTAACACGCCCACGCACTTAATAAACGCCAATAAACGAATAGCCAACTGCTTTGATAAAAAGTGCGTCCACAAGTCTGGCACGCCCGGTGGGACGAAAACCACCCTTCATCTCTTCGCCGGGATTCAGGGCCTCATGGCCTCATAATAAACATTGTTTTTCTACTTTTATGAATTACAGGTGATGTCTTCGCCAGCCCTATGGGGAGAAAAGCTGGACTAGGAGTAATTATCTTTGTGGCCTCGAGGACGCTACTCCAAGGCACATGCAGCTTCCAGGAATCATGGAGGCCGCCAAAAAGAAGGGAAAGAGAGAAGGAGGGAGGGAAGATCAAACCCCCTTTCCCTAAGGAGAAAAAGAAAGGAAAGAAGAAAAGGAGAAAAGAAAGAAACAAAAAAAGAAGAGAAAGAATTGGCAAGAGAGGGTTGTACGGCCATATCCATCGAGACCCGTGCTGAATAAAGATTACCACTATGGGATTGACGCGGTGGAGCGAACCACTCATCCCCTCTCTGAGGGGGTGAGTGCTCTCCTTCGCACCCACCTTGGTATATTACAAAAAAAATTGGCAAGCATCGCCGACCAAAAGGACAAGAAGAAGGCCGGCCTCCCGCCCAACTCTAGGAGGGTCCAAGTCCGTGGTGCAATGCCCCGGTCCACTCCACCTTTCTGCTGCCTCTATTCGACATACGGCCCCTCGAGTGGCTGTTGGAAGATCCGACAAGCTGCAACTCTAGCTTGATGAATTCCTGCCCGCTGTCGGGAATGCTTTATAACAATGACGCCAAGCACGGCCACCACTCCCGAAGAGAGCATGCATATACCCCGCCATGGGGGATAAGAAGAAGAAATATACCTTGCCATGGGGGATAAGAGGCAAGAAAGAAACACACCCCACATGGGGGGCATGAAAATAAGAATTTACGCCCCGCCTGGGGGCATAAAAGCCATAAAGGATATACCCTCGCCACGGGGGCACATGAAGAGAACCCATCCCGACTCAAGGGCACATAAAGCAAAAATTTTACCCCGATTTAGGGGCACTTGAAGAAGAGCTACACCCCCACCTAGGGGCATGAGAAGCAAAGACTATACCCTGCTTAGGGGCACACAAAGGAAGAAACTCACCCCGGCCTAGGGGCATGCAAAGAAAGACACACGCCCCGCCTTGGGTGCACAAAAAGCAAAACATACCCCGGCCTGGGGGCATACAAAAAAAAACACACTCTGCCCAGGGTGCACAAGAAGCAAATGCACCTCGCCTGAAGGCACAGAAGCATAAGAAGCATAATACACCCTGCCTTGGGGGCACAAGCAGCAAAACATACCCACGGATGAGGGGCATATGAAGCCAAGAGTCGAACCCTCTTCCGGGGGGCATAAAGAAGCGAAACACACCCCACCCTGGGGGGCATAGAGCACACAAAGAATTACACCCCACCTTGGGGGCATCAAAAAGCTGCAATACACCCCACCTTGGGTGCACAAGAAGCAAACATCCCCCAATGTGTTGCACCCCGGCCTAGGGGCACATAAAGAGAATCCACCCCGACTCAGGGGCACATACGGCAAAAGTTACACTCCGACTTCAGGGGCACATGAGAAGAATCTACTCCGACCTGGGGGCAAAAGAAGAAACAAAGTTGCACCCCGGCTTAGGGGCATTTGAGGAAGAAATGTACCCCGATATGGGGGCACATGAAGCAAAAGACATACCCCGCTATGGCGGCATAAGAAGAAAAGAATTCACCCCGGCCTGGGGACACTCAAAGAAAGAAGCACATCCCGTCATGGGGGCACACGAAGAAAGAAACACCCTCCGCCCTGGGCGCATAAGAAGCAGAAAAGTCTACCCCGATATAGGGGCATGAGAAGCAAAGACTATACCCCGTGTGGGGCCATGTGAAACAAAAATACACCCCGACTCAGGGGAATATGAAGAGAAATATATCCCATCATGGGGGGCATAGAAGCCATAAGAGAATACACCCCCGCTCTAGGGGCATTTGAAGAAGAAACATACACCCCACCTGGGGATATAGAAGCCGTAAAGAATACACCCCGATTTAGGGGGATCTGAAGAAGAAACATACACTCCACTTGAGGGCATAGAAGTCGTAAAGAATACACCCTGCCTGGGGGCACAGAAGCAAAGAGACATACATCCCGACCCAGGAGCATATAAAGAAAGGTATACCCCGCCCAAGGGGCATTTGAAGAAGCAACGTACCCCGCCACGGAGGCATGAAAGCCGTGAAGAATTCACCCCAGCTTAGAGGTATTCAAAAAATCTACCCCGACTTAGGGGCATTTGAAGAAGAACTACACCCCGCCATGGGGGCATAAGAAGCAAAGACTATACCCCGTGTGGGGGCATGTGAAATAAAAATACACCCTGACTCAGGGGAATATGAAGAGAAATATATCCCATCAGGGGGGGGCATAGAAGCCATCAAGAATACACCTCGACTTAGGGGGTATCTGAAGATAAAAGAATACACCCCGCCTGGGGGCATAGAAGCTGTAGAGAATACACCCCCGCTCTAGGGGCATTTGAAGAAGAAACATACACCCCGCCTGGGGGTATAGAAGCCATAAGAGAATACACCCCCGCTCTAGGGGCATCTGAACATGAAAGAATACACCCCGCCTGGGGGCATAGAAGCCATAAGGCCCTCTTTGATAGCGGAACAAGGGGGGTAACACGGCTTGTCCTGTGCTATTCGATTTGGTAGCGAACTCGCTATATTCTCCACTGCGCTGGTTAAGTGTCTCGGGCACCGCATTAACTCGGGTTAACGTATTCCACCGGCTGGGTGGAATACGCCTAAACCCCACCCTCGTGCAGGTATTGCTTCTCGTCCTCCTTCGAAACCCTACCCTCCACATCTTCCATGTCGCCCTCCTCCGCGTCCGCCTCAGTCGACCATCTGTTGGCCTGCAACGCACGCTCCGTCATCGGCTGCCTCTTCCCTGCTCGACGCCTTCGCTGTCGCTGCCCCGATCTGGCCATCTTGCCCTCACCGCCATGTTAGTCGTCTATTGGAGGCCGCGCTCCCATGCTCTGCTATTTCAATTTAGGAAGAGGCAGTCAACAACGGCCATTACTACTCGTCCACCTCCTCGGTTCGAATACCCTCTGCACTCTTGCGTTGAATCACCTCTGTAATCTTCTGTACTCGCCCGGATCGTGTGGCTGGGGTTGGCACCCTTCCACTTTTTCTGCTCCCCGTACCCACCTTTTACGGAGAGGGTTTCAATCAGACAGATTACCACTGCCGCATGTGAGCCTACAGTGTTCGACAGGTGTTGCCCTATTTTAACTCCTCGTCACCGATGCAATGCCCATCCCCAGCATCCTTGCCAGAAGCGGTGGCTTCTCCAGCGCCAAACGAGGGTGTCTCTTCTGCATCTTCCTCGGCCCCTTGCCGCCACTGGTTCCTTCTGTCCTGATCTTTTTTACTCATTCGACATTGCTTTGTCTCTGCTTGTTGTGCTTTTTACAACCCTGCGATGTGTCTTCCCCTTGCCTCCATTGTACCATGCTCTGGTTCGCATTCTTCCCTTGCGCTGATTCATTTGGGCATCTGATTTTGAATACTGCAAATAAGACCTCGGTATGATCTCCTGTAACCGGAAGTTAATATCACGCATGCAACTTCACATCCCATCCTTGTTGCTGTGATTTCCCTCTCCTATTGAAGAGGGTTCCCATTCTGCTTTTGTGCTGGTTTGCATACTACCTTCCTACTCGTTCACCTATGCACCTGATCTGAATTATCCAACTATTTGGACCTCGGTATGATCCCTGATTATGGCCTGCAACTCCTGGTGCCTCATTTTTATACCTCAAGAATATCGTGGACCTTACAGAGTGGCTTTTTTTATACCTCAGGAAGTGCGCTAACCTGTTAGGTTTTGGTAGAATAATAATTTGTCACAGTATTTTATAAAAGTTGTTATGTTAAATAAGATGCTAGTGAATGCAATCTTTGTTAGGTTTTGATAGAATAGCAATGACTTCATTTACATTGTCAGCTTGACTAACTTTTAGTTTTGACTAATTTGTTAATTCTAGCAATAAGTTAAACCTAATACAATGTCGGCAGTGTTTCTCCCTCCTCTTTCATATAAGGCTACTCCTGTTCTAGAATGATAAGTATTTCACTTTCATTTTTGATAGATTTTATGGGTTTACGAATAGATGTATAGATCATTTTCCATGGAATGACTTTAGTCAAATAGCTGGTGTCGGGACTGCATTTTGAAGTTGTAATTAAGGCTACACACTCTGGCTTAAAGTACATTCTTAAATCATTATAATTGGTAGTCCCACATTATTCACAAATTGGTCTGATAAATTAGGAAATTTGGTCTATGATGTTGCATTTGCTAGAAATGTGGACTGTGGATGATTATACTCATGACAGTAGATCCAGATTTTCCAGATAAATTATCTTCACTGATGTGGCATATATTGTACTTTGTGTGTTAACAACTTTATTTTATTGTTTATGTTCCTTCATTATTTCAATACTTTCGTGCTTCTCATTAGTTTGCATTACTCCATGTGATACCCCTACGAAATAAGATTTAATCCACACTCTCATTCTCTCCCTCATTTTAGTATCTACTGACTTAAGCCTATAAGAATGGCTATTTGCTGTTGGCAACACCACCGAGGTAATTCCTAAATGGTTGGCAACTATACCAACCATTCTCCAGCTTCTGTGTGCTGAAGTAACAAACAGATTATATTCCAAAGCTCTGAAAACTGCAAATATCTAGTTGACCCAGGTTGACAAATGACCTTTTTACTGTGCTTCGTTGGTGTGTTACATTTCTTCTACATTTTAGTGACTTGAATTTTGAGTGTGTTGTTTATGTGCAGCTGCTTTTGTTATTATGTTGACCTTGTTGGTTGTCAGATTCTACATTATTAACCCTCTGTTGGTAATGCCTCTCTCCATTCACATGACTATTTCTACATGACAAATCACAAATTGACTATTTCTACATGACAAATCAAAAATTGTCTATTTTGAAAATGCTTGTAAAAGGCCTCTCTCCATTCACAATTTTGAGAAGAATGTTGGTGTTTATGCCAATTTAACTCATAAAGGCAGCCAGCTGATAGCTATTTTCTGATGTTACAGGATATATGCCTCTTACTTGATAGTGAATTAAGTCTGCCTGTTCATTAACATATAAGTGAAAACTCATTGATGTGTTCACTTTATCATATCTAATTATTGTCTATTTTGAAATTGCTTGTATAAGGCCTCTCTTCATTCACAATTTTGATATTGCCGCATGGTGTTTATGCCAATTTAACTCATATAGGCAGCCAGCTGATAGCTATTTTCTGATGTTACAGGATATATGCCTCTTAATTGACAGTGAATTAAGTCTGCCTGTTCATTAACATATAAGTGAAAACTCATTGATGTGTTCACATTATCATATCTAATTATTGTCTATTTTGAAATTGCTTGTATAAGGCCTCTCTTCATTCACAATTTTGATATTGTCGCATGGTGTTTATGCCAATTTAACTCATATAGGCAGCCAGCTGATAGCTATATTCTGATGTTATAGGGTATATGCCTTTTAATTGACAGTGAATTAAGTCTGCCTGTTCATTAACATATAAGTGTAAACTCATTGATGTGTTCACATTATCATATCTAATTATTGTCTATTTTTTGTGTCAATGGGTAATTAACCAGCTTGAAGAGGAAGAGGAGATTAACTATGTCTACCTCTGGTAAGTACCATCAACTCTGCATGGTATAAGTGTTATTTCATACTTGTTGTTATGCAATTAATTCATGTAAAATATCCACCCTTGTCTATAACTAAATTACTTTATATGATTTATTTACTAATATTAGGAGCAATTCCAAACGACTCTGGAACCACTAGAGTTAAGGCCCGTGTGCAGAATTGGACTACGACTCAGGATAGGGTTCTCCTTCAATTATTGATTGAGCAATATGATAAGAATAATTACTCTTCTGGTATGTTCAAGCCTCATTGTTGGGCTGAGATAGTCCCGATGTTTAATCGATCGTGTAACCTGAACTACGACTGGCACCAATTAAACAACCGTTGGAAGACAATTAGAAAGATTTATGGTATTGTTGATGAGTTGCGGAATAAATCTGGATGGGGGTGGGACAGTGTGAACAATGTGCCTGTTCCCGGATATGAAGGGGCTTGGGATGAAATAATTCAGGTATTTTATGACTTATCCGGTCAATTATCCAGTTTACATTCCTCATCTAAAGTAATTTTCTAATAGTGACATCTCCAAACCCTATTTTTTTTTAGACTCGATCGGAGTTTAGGTTAATTAGACGAAAACCATTTCTCTTCCTGCGTGAGATGGACTATCTCTGCGGGAAAAGCTGTGCAAGGGGGTTGGAGGCCGATGCCTCACGGCCCTGACAAGTAATGCAACTTATGGAAGTGCATGCAAATGATTTTTTGAGTGCTTTAGGTGGTGCAATAGATGTCGGTGGGCTTGATAACATTACTGACACTATGAATGTGTCTCAATACGCACAACCTTCAAGACCTGCATTTAACACACCTGCTATAAGTAGGGATGTGGAGGAAGAAGGAACTTCTACACCGACCAAGAACACACATAGCTCTGTTAAGAAGACTCGTCAAAAGAAGCTTGGAGATGAGGCATTAAACAATTTTGCTGGGGCTATGCACAATAGGAGCGAGTTGGTGAGGCTCTTACGAGGTGACCGTACATCTGCCCTCCACATGGCCGATGACACCCCTTCCATGCGAGCATGCATTGAAATACTGAAAGCAGATCCAAGCCTTGATCGAACCACGTATCTCAGAGCAACAGATTTATTCAAGGATCCAATAAATAGGAAATTATTTCTGGAGCTGCCCGAAGAAGACAGGATTGACTGGGTGTTAGTTCACATGATGTAAACGTCTGTCATGCACTTCTGCAATTTGGTTTAATCCCCAACCCCACCTTATCATGCGTTGTAATTTAAAACTATGTTGTTGTCTCTTCTACTTGCTTATGTAGTACGTGTTGGACCTTATCATGCGTTGTAATTTGAACTTACTTGCTGCCCCGTCTAATTGCTTATCACATGGAGTGGACCTTATCATCCAATTTCGTACCCTAATATCATAGTCGCATCTATTGTCTTTCATAATCTCTTACGTGCAGGCAATTGAAGTTTGGAAAATGGGAAGATACCAATGCTATGTAGTGTGGGTTGGGCGAGAACCCGGTATTTATTACAGCTGGCCTGAATGTTTTGCCCAGGTCAATGGATATCTTGGGGCTCGTTACAAGGGTTTTCACTCACTAGAGGATGCACACAAGGCTATAAATGGGTTTGACAACAGCGGGCATACACATATTATTGATCAGTCCCAAGTCATTTCAAGGCGCATGCCTGCATCTTCTGCAAATCCCATGTCACCTAATCGTGCAATGAACCAGTCACTGCTAGAACAGAGGACACAAATGTACACCGTGTCTTGTACTGTTGTCGTCCTATTGAGTATTCTAGTAGTGTTGCTCTTGTGTATTTTAGTTACTCTCCTAGTGTTGTTTAAGGTGGGGACTACGTAGGCTAAACTCCTTCACAAGTCCCGATGTTTTCAGCATTTATCTACTAGTGTTATATGTATTTGCGGTTACTAAAGCATGTACCAGCCATTTTATTAATGGATAATGACTTCATCAACAAATCGTGTTGCAATGGTGATGGAAATGCTTGGCCACTTGTGTAGATCTTGATCGCATTCTACTGGACTTTCTCACGGAGGATGATGAGATGATCAACAGCGTTGAGGAGGCCATTCTTCAACAAGTGGACCATGATGAAATGCCGCCACCTATTCGTCGACGTATGCATTCATCAGTCCACGCGGGTCAAATGTGGGTGACAAATATTGTCAATGGACATGAGCAGAGGTGTTACAAGATGTTCAGGATGCACCCAACTATGTTTACAAGATTGACTGACATCTTGGTAGGCCGTGGTTTATTAAAGGATTCAAGATATGTATCTGCTGCTGAACAGTTGGCTATGTTCTTATATGCCACTGGTCATGGGGTGTCTAGTGGTGCCTTATGTGACCACTTTCAACATTCTTCTCAAATAATCAGTACATATGTAAATAAAGTCATCGGTGCCATCTACGAATTGAGGGATGAATATAGTGAACTACCCACACCTACACAAGCTCACGAGTGTCATCCCTACATTCGTGGCAAAGAACGCTTCTATCCATATTTTAAGGTGCGATCTTTTGACCTACTCATTCGTCCCTAGTACATTGGTAACTTGAACTTACCAACACAATTTTTTTTTGTAGGATGCCATTGGTGCCATAGACGGCACACACATTCCTGCAAACGTACCAATTTCAGAGCATGACCGGTTCCGCAACCGTAAGCAATGCATTACACAAAATGTAATGGCGACTGTATCATTTGATATGCTTTTCCAGTATGTGTGTGCTGGTTGGGAAGGATCGGCTGCTGACATGAGGGTGCTAAAGTGGGCTTTAGATGAAGGGGGTTTCCCTTTACCGCCAGGGAAGTATTATTTAGTGGATTCTGGATATGGAAATTCTTAGTCTTTCTTGGCACCGTATAGGGGGGTGAAGTATCATCTGGCACAATCCCGTGGGCGTGCGCATGTGCCTTACGAAAGTAAGAAGGAAAAATTCAATCATCATCATGCGCAATTGAGGAACGTGGTGGAGCGCACATTTGGGGTATTGAAGATGCGTTTCCATACTTTGCGTAAGGGCAACATGTACCCTTGGCCGACACAGATCAAGATAGTCCTTACATGTTGTGTGGTGCAGAACTTCATACGTCGTGAACAAGGGTATGATTGGTACTTCAATCGAGTTGGTGACGAAGATGTGCAAGGGGATGATATTGATGATCAGGAAGTTCCCACTGTATCATCCATCGGCCAGCAACAGGTTGCTGCAGGAGAGCACCTTAGGAATGTCATTGCTGATATGCTTTGGGGGTCGGCATGAGATTTAGTATGTAGGATGACTTTACTTTCCTCAACCTGTACATTGGGAACATTTACTTTAGTTATGTTATTTCTTGCTTTGTACTTGAACAATTTCCCGGTTGAAATGTAGTTTGTTTATCTAGTAGGTTTAACATGGTGCATTATAGTGGAGGATGTTTAATTAGTACTTGACTTTCATTTACATTTCAACCGTTCTTTGTGTAACCTTTTTTTGCAGGCCAAACCCTCCCAACCCTAGCTTCTCATGCAGTTGGGTAGTTGGATGGGAAGAGGGCTTAAAGGGCAATGATGAGTAAATAATGCAATGAAAATGACATTGTCTAGGTGGGTGATTGATTATGTCAGCAACACAATGAATAACTTCATAGCTGTGGAGGTTCCTCGGAGCACATATGCTGTGATAGGTTTGAATTGTGAGGGATGACTTGTCTCTCAACCCCTTGCAATGCTATGACAGTTCATGGTAGCAGGAGCGGGTAGAGGGCGTGAAGGGCAATGAACATAATTCTTGTGATGGAAAAGGCATTGTCTTGGTGGGTGATTGGTAATGTCAGCAATACAGTGAATAACTTCACACAGTTGCGGAGGTTCCTCAAAGCACATATGCTGTGATAGGTTTAAATGGTGAGAGCTGACTTGTCTCTCAACCCCTTGCAATGCTATGACTATCCAAGTCCGAGCCTTCTCCATGTCTCTAAACCCCTTGCAATGATGTGACTGTTCATATTAGTCTGAGCCCTCTTGTGTCTTTACTTTTCGCAAAACATCCTTTACTCAGCCCTATTCTTCAATTCTGTGGTCAGTTGACAGTGGAATAATAGAGCACTCCTGATTTCTGCCAGAGTAATGTCCACTTACAGTGACAGTTACAGTTAAAATTACAGATGTGACTGTTCTTGACATTCCCTCACATCTGCAATGGCCAGTTACAGTGATTGTGGGACTTACAGAGCAAATGTGGAAAATGTTGATGTTAATCTGTCTTGGCATTTATTCATATTGTCATCTGGCTTACTGCTACATCAAGGGTATGCAGTAACAAGGCATTCTACTTGACTTAGATGTGGAAGAAGACTTGAATACCTACGTATGTGCAATTAAGGACTTGCTTCAAATACATAAAGACTGTGAGTACTTGAATGGGCAGAAATCTTGAATATTTTCTGATGTAAGGACCCTGATATGCTAAGAAACCTTATGGTTATGTTATATTTCAGTTGTTACTTCTTCCATACCTTCAGCATTTGTAATGTGCTTGTGTCTGAAGGTGCAAGTGGTTCAGGGTGCAGGTGGTACATGGATCAGGTGTCACAATGCCAGGGATCTAATATGTTATATATTCTTGCTTGGTACCAATTGCCAGGCAGAGAGCCATTAGAGTTTTCTGTTACTTTCCTCAATATGCATGCTATTTACAGTTTCATTCAGTCCCAATCTACTTGTATTTTGTAAACATGTGTAATCAATCCTTTTCACATGCTTTGATCCTCTGTACATGGCTGGATACCCAGAACATTAGATAATGCAATCTTTAGCTTGGAGATGAAACTGGCAGTAGCAAGATCTTCACAAATTGTTCTTCGGCATTGGTAATTTTCCTTTCATGTTATTTGCTTAGACTCAAGCGACTATTGCTGTGCCTGCATAACCTCCCTAAGTTGCATGTTAGTATATCTTCATGTTGCAATGGTAAAGTAATAACTGCAACCAACACTCCAAGATGTTTGTGCTCAAATTGGATGGGAACTTAAACATTTCATGGTATTGTTAAAATCTCCCTTATCATTGCTTGGTTTGGCTCATAGTCAAATATTTCCAGGGCTTCAGATATTTGTTTCATGTATGTATGTACATTTGTTTCATAACATTATCATAGCAACTAATACATGGTTACATTTAATTGGCTACAATTTTGGGATGTTACAGGCTTAGATAATGCAAGTATTTGGGCGTTGGGTTGTGGACAAGGCTGGCTGGGTAAAATTACTTGTTCTCACTAAATCTATCACGTGGGGTGAGTAATTTTTTTAAGCTTTCAAGCAAGCTTTATTAAGCACCCATTTAATAATGTTGTAGGATATGTTCTTCTCAATATTACTCTGTCAGCTCTCTAGCATGTTTCTGGTGAGTAAATGGCCATTTCTTTTGTTGTGGGCATGCTGATTTAAATGGACATTCCAAAATCTCTGCACTCTTTCTCCAAACTGTAACATGATGTTTGTGGAGGCTGAGGCCGCCATTTGATATATCAGGTGCTTGGAACTCTAGTATGGAGCTTTGTGTTTTTAATTTATCATGGTTGCGCTCTTTCCCCCATGCTAGTAATTCCAGGTTGAGGGCCACATGAGAGGTAAGACACGATATTGGTTTAGCGTCTGACATTGGGGAATTTATGATATCCACTGCCCTCTCCAACTTTGGTTGTAATCAGGTATGATAAATGCAACTTCTTATTGTATCGAGGCATAATGCGTATAGAAATGGGTGTTTATAATTGTTGCGCTTTTAATTTGTTCTAATTACTTGAATTCCGATCCCACAGAATCCAAGATTTTCTATTATGGTTATATGGTACACCCGACGGGTTGCAAATGAAGCACAGATCTGATCACTCCGTACAGTTGTTTGTGCATCTAGATGTAGAAGAGGGAATCCGAAGATGCCTTGTCCTGGCCCATGCAAGAAGCTCCAATTGTCCGTGATGTCTCATCCTGCGTCGTCGTCCTCTCATCTATTCCCGAAAAGTTCCTCGGCTCGAAGACCAGCGATTTCTACTCCAAAGGTGGTCGCAGCGACATGGGGTGCGACAAAGAGATGATGCATGCAATCTTGTGTATTCAAGTACTGCAACGTAGGGTCTGTAAAATATGGTGCACAATGAAATGGCCTGATATTTTTTATTTTATGTATAAGTAATTGTGGCAGTGGATTCAGCATTTGCTTGTGTAAATTTATGTCTCAATTTTAATGCAATGACTTGTTGATTATCAAAATGTTGAGTTTATGCACATTTGTTTGTTGATTGGAGATGGAAAAAATATTATTTTTTGTACTAGAGTGGATTTATGTGTTGAGAATGCAGTATTTTGAATGTTTATAGGAAAAAATAGAGATTCAAGTTTCATGTAATTTTGTGTCAAACGAGAAAAAATTTTTATATGTAGTGTTGTTGGGTTACGTTAAATCGTATCCGCGTTCAAGTTCAAATCCGATTTAGCCACACAAGCAATGCCCATCGTTTTATTTGAGTTGAGTTGTATAGGCATATAAATCCCTCTTAACCCATCTACAATTATTAGGAATTCTTGTCAAAGTAGATGGAACAAGGGAGGTTATTCTATGGGTAACCTGGGTTATGGTACATTCTTATCAAAGTAAACATAGCTTTTCTTTGGAATAAGTAAACACTGGTTAAGATATTCTCCATAACTTATTCCGCTATCAAAGCGGACCTAAGAGAATACACCCCCGCTCTAGGGGCATTTGAAGAGGAAGCATACGCCCTGCCTAGGGGCATAGAAGCCATAAGAGAAAACACCCCCGCTCTAGGGGCATTTGAAGAAGAAACATACACCCCGCCTGGGGGCATAGAAGCCATAAAAGAATACACCCTGACTTAGGGGTATTTGAGGAAGAAATATACCCCGATATGGGGGCATGGAAGTCATGAAGAATTCACCCCGACATAGGGGTATTCAAAAAATCTGCCCTGGTTTAGGGGCATGTGAGGAAGAACTACACCCTACGATGGGGGCATGGGAAGCAAAGACTATACCCTGCTTAGGAGCATTCAAAGAGAAACATACCCCGCTCTGGGACATAAGAAGCAGAAGTTACACCCCATCCGGGGGCCTGAAAGCAATGAAAGATACACCTCACTTGGGGGCACAGAAGAAAAGCCATACCCCGCCTGGGGGCACTTTAAGAGAAATACACCCCAGTACGGAAGCATTAATGAAAAAGAAGAGCAGAACAAAAGAAAGGAGACATGAGGCAGACGTGGTCTTCGAGCCCGCCTCTTCACAATAAAAAAAGAGCAGAAAAGAAAAGTACAGTCATCAGGGACACGTGATCTTTCCACTCTCCCCTTCACATAAAAGGAGAAGAGAAGAAAAGAAAGTGAGCCTTGAGGCAGACATAGTCTTTCACCTTCTACCTCCAGCCATCCAACAAATAGACTTCTCAAGGGGTTGGTGTCACGACCTTTCGTCTAAAGCTGACTAAACCTTCCGCCGACAGGGCATTAAACCGACTAAACCTTCCACCGCCGGGACGTTAAACCTACTAAATCTTCCACCGATGGGGTGTTAAACTGACCAAACCTACCGCCGACGGGGCATTAAACCGACAAAGCCTTCCGCAGACGGGGCGTTAAACCGATCAACATTCCGCCGATGGGGCGTTAAACCGATCGACCTTCCGCTGACGGGGCGTTAAACTGATCAACCTTCTGCCGACGGGGCATTAAATCGATCAACATTCTACCGACGGGGCGTTAAACCGATCAACATTCTGCCGACGGGGCATTAAACTGACCAAACCTTCCGCCGACGGGGCGTTAAACCAATAAAACCTTCCACCGACAGGGCGTTAAACCGATAAAACCTTTTGCCAACGGGGCGTTAAACTGACAAGATGTTCCGCCAACGGGGCGTTAAACCAACAAAACCTTCCACCGACAGGGCGTTAAACCAACAAAACCTTCTGCCGACAGGGCGTTAAACCGATAAAACTCTCCGCCAATGGGGCGTTAAACCGACAAGATGTTCCGCCAACGGGGCGTTAAACCGACCAAACCTTCTGCCGACGGGGCGTCAAGCCTAAAAAATACTCAGCCATCGGGGCTTCAAGCCGACAGCTATCCAATCATCGGCCCCTGAGCCTACAGCTTCCCAATCATCGGCCCCTGAGCTGACAGCTATTCAATCATCGGCTCCTGAGCCGACAGTTATTCAATCATCGGCCCCTGAGCCGACAGCTATCCAATCGTCGACCCCCGAGCTGAAAGCATCTCATCCATCAGCTTCTGAGCCAACAACTTCTCAATCATCGGCACCTGACAAAATCAAGAGATCCTTTCACTTTGGTTCGAATCCTTCCCCGGCCAGAGAATTAAAGAACAGATCTCTCACTTTGGTTTGGACCCTTCCCCGGCCAGAGACAAAAGAATAGACCTCTCACTTTGGTTCGGACCCTTCTCTGGCCAGAGAATCAAAGAATAAACCTTCCACTTTGGTTCGGATCCTTCCCCGACCCGAGAATCAAAGAATCAACCCTTCACTTTGGTTCGGACCATTCCTCGGCCAGAGAATCAAAAGAATTAACCTTTCACTTTGGCTTCGTAGCCTGCTACCGAAATATCTTTTTGACCTTCCATGGCCCGCTACCTAACACCTTCTGGCTTAGCCACTTTGACCGAGGCCCACCATCAGAATTAATCCATCCGTTCCACCGCGCCCTTCGATATCTTTCGGCTTTATAGCCTACTCCTAACATCTCTTGGCTTCTTAGCCTGCTCCCAATTTCCCTTGGGTTTTCAGCCTACTTTTCAATATCTCCAGCTCTCGCAGCCCGCTTCCCAACTTTGACTCTTGCAGCCTGCTTCCCAATTTCGGCTCTCGCAGCCCACTTCCCATACTTTGGCTCTTACAGCCTGCTTCCCAATTCTGGCTCTCGTAGTCTGCTCCCCCAACCTTTGGCTCTTGTATCATGCTTCCCAATTTTGGCTCTCGCAGCCCGCTTCCCATACTTTGGCTTCTGTAGCCTGCTTTCCAACCTTTGGCCTTTGTGGCTTGCTTCCCAATTTTGGCTCTCGTAGCCCACTTCCCATACTTTGGCTCTTACAGCCTGCTTCCCAATTCTGGCTCTCGATGCCTACTCCCCCAACCTTTGGCCCTTGTAGCCCGCTTCCCAGCATCTACCGACTTTTATGGCCTGCTTTTGTAATGTTCCTTGGCTTCTATAGCCCTCTTCCTTAATGTCTTTTTGGCCCTTCGTGGTCTGCTTCCCTAATACTTTTACTACCACTACACTTATACGTAACGACAGTATGCTCTTACGCAAAAAAAAAAAGAAGAAGAAAAAAGAAGAAGAATGCTTGATTGCCCTGCTTGCATGCTTGCTTATAATATAGAATAATACACCTCCTTAAAATTTTGTAGGACCTTGTTTCCTTGCTAAATAATAATGTTGCCCCGATTCCGGATGCACGGGTGTCACGGCATACGCTCAAAGAGAACCCAATTATGGCGGGTGCACACGTCAAGGGGAAGAGTCATCGCTAAATTGCTAAGTCCAACTCACAAAATAAACTTGAGGCAACACTCCCCACTTCACGCTTAATGTGTTCAATGGTCTTCAACCATAGGGATTGCCCGACTTTCTCATTAGCACTCTACGGATGCTTGAATTTCTACACTCACGTGAAAGGTAATCGTGAGGAAAGAGTTGCCTGCCCCCACTTAAAAAAGAGATGCAAAAAAAAGAAACGATGAATTAGTCGAATGCAGAGCCAAGTAGTCGGGAATCCCCACTGAAACAAATGAGGAGACTCACGCGAAATGGTGAAGCAAATTTCAATAAGGATGAAGCCAAGTAGCCGGGAATCCCCATTGAGACACATGAGGAAACTCACGTCAAACGACGGAATCCGCAATAGAATTGTGACAAGGATGAATCCTAGTAGTCGGGAATCCCCACTGAAATAAATGAGGAGACTCGTGCCGAATGGTGAAATCCACTACCAAAATAAACAGATGGGGGCGGTGCGAAGCTACCAAAATCAAAAGTCGGAAACCCATGTGTAGGCGCTAGAGTAATCCTTGAGTGTCGCTTAGAAAACCTGCATATCCCTATGTTTAGGGCCTTTTGCTCACATGCTTGCTCCTCCACTCCATAGAGAATTGCCTCGGGTGAAATGCATGAGTTTAAGCTGTGCATGCAAGACATGCGATATCCTCTTGACGGGCCTTAGCTGTACCTTTTGGCCCGCACTGTGTCTGTGAATTCTGGGCGATGTCCCTATCCCATCCCCTATAGAGAGAGCTACCTTATTTATACTTATGTTATGCCTGCTGATGAATGCCTTCATGCTTGAATAAAGAAATAAATGACAATAATAAAAAAATAAGTAAAAAAATAAAAAATATATTAATATAAAAAGTATATAATAAACTCAATTTTGACTATCGCAGCCTGCTTTTCCAGTTCTGGCTCATACAGCCCAATCTTGGCCTTCACGGCCTACTTCCTGCCTTTACGGCTTGCTAATATCCAGACTGCGGCTCTCGTAGTTCGCTTCCTCAGTTTGGGCTCTCATAGCCGGCTCCCCAATTTCGACTCTTGTAGCCAGCTTCCCGATGGCGGCTCTCGTAGTCTGCTTCCTCAATTTGGGCTCTCATAACCTACTCCGCGATTCCGACCTTTCGTAGTCTGCTTGCCATCCTCGGCTCTCGTAGCCCACTTCCCAGATTCTGGCCTTTGCGGCCTACTCCCGCAACACCGATTCCAGCCCTTGCGGCCCACTTCCCCGGGTTCAAATTTCATAGCCGGTACCCCCGGCGCTTTAGAGAACAAAAAGATTCCTTTCACTCTCGTTCGGACCTTTCGTCTAGCCAGAGAAAAAAAATACCCTTGCTTGGACATTCGCCCTGTGTCCATGAATGAACCACGTCAGCTCCCGACAACACGCTGGCGTTGATGAATAAATTTTTAACTCTTCCACTCTAGTTCGGATGTTCTGTCCGGCTAGAGAACAAAAGATCCTTTCACTTTGGTTCGGACCTGCCGTCCAACTAGAGAATAAAACTTCTCTTTCACTCTGGTTCGGACATTTCATCTAGCCTGAGAACAAAAAAAAAGACCCTTGCTTGGACATTCGCCCCGTGTCCATGAATGAACCACGTCAGCTCCCGGCAGCCCACTGGCGTTGATGAATAAATTTGGAACTCTTCCACGCTGGTTCGGACGTTCCGTCCGGCTAGAGAATAAAAGATCCTTTCACTTTCGTTCGGACCTGCCGTCCAGCCAGAGAACAAAACTTCCCTTCCCTCTAGATCGGACCTCCAGTCCGGCTAGAGAATAAAAAAGAGATCCTTTCACTCTGGCTCGGACCTGCCGTCCAGCCAGAGAACAAAACTTTCCTCTAGATCGGACCTCCCGGCTGGCTAGAGAACAAAAGATCCTTTCACTCTACATCGGACCTTCCGTCCAGCTAGAGAACAAACAGACATTTCCACTCTAGATCGGATCTTCCGTTCGGCTAGAGAACTAGACGATTCTCTCCACTCTGGTTCAGACCTTCCGTCCGACCGTAGAATTAAAAGACCCTTCATATAGCCGACACTCCTGGCGCATTGAAGAACATCAAAGACTTTTCACTCCAGATCAGACCTTCTGTCTGGCTAGAGAACAAAAAGATCCTTTCACTTTGGTTCAGACCTGCCATCCAGCCAGAGAACAAAAAGACCTTTTCCACTTTAGATCGGACCTTCCATCCTGCTAGAGAACGAAACACCCCCTCACTCTGGTTCGGACTTGCCGTCCAACTAGAGAATAAAAAGATTCCTTCCACTCTAGCTCGGACTTGCCATCCAGCCAGAGAATAAAAAGATTCATTTTGCTCTGGTTCGGACCTGCCGTCCAGCTAGAGAATAGAAAATATTCTTTTCACTTTGGTTCGGACCTGCCGTCCAGCCAGAGAAGAAAAAGATTCCTTTCACTTTGGTTCGGACCTGCCATCCATTCGGAGAACAAAAAGATTCCTTTCACTTGGGTTCGGGCATGTCGCCCAGCCAGAGTACTAAAAGACTCTCTCCACTCTAGATCGGGCTTTCCGTTGGCTAGAGAGTAAAAGATTCCTTTCCTTTTGATTTGGACCTTCCGTCCGGGTCTTTGAATCAACAAACTCTTCTCTCCGTCCCTTCGGGTGACGAATACCCCTTTAACTTGGACCTTCTGTCTAGGTCATTGAATCAACAAACTCTTCTCTCCGTCCCTTCGGGTGACGAGTACCCCTTTGACTTGGGCCTTCCGTCTAGGTCATTGAATCAACAAACTCTTCTCTCCGTCCCCTCAGGCGGCGAATACCCCTTTTGACTTGAACCTACCATCCATACCGTTAAAGGAATAAACCCTTCTCTCCGCCCCTTCAGGCGATGAATACCTCTTTGGAATCAATAAACGCTCCTCTCCGTCCCTTCGGGCGACGAATATGCCTTTTAGAGGAATAAACCCTTCTCCCTAACCTTTGGCCTTTGTAGCCTGCTTCTCAACTTCTACTCTTTGCAGTCCGCTCCTCAACCCTGGCTCTTTGCAGCCCGATACTAACCTCAGCTTTCATAGCCCGCTTTCCAGTAACTTCGACTTTCATAACCTGCTTCCCGGGTTCTGGCCCACGTGGCCCAGTTTCTCGACCTTAACTTCGGTCCGCGGACCCACTCTCCTCATCATGTTGATGAATCTCTCAGTCGGTCTGCACCCGTAGGTCCTTCTCTCCCATCCCTCTCTCGCGCCGTCTACGGCAGGGGGGCATTTGTGGACACTAAAAAATTCTCACCCCACGTTTACGTGTAGGGAAATAAAGAAGAGGAGAAAGGAGAAGAGAAGATGAGAAGAAGAGAAGAAGAAAAGGAAGCCTCTGAAGTGTCCCCAGTGGCACACTTTTTGAATCCCTCAGCGGCACAATGCTCGTGCCCTTCAACGGCACACACCCAGGGCAGCCTCCAGCGGCACACGCTTTTGGTGCCCCAGCGGCACACACCTGAAGTGCCTCCAACGGCACACCCTCAGGTGCCCCAGCGGCACACTCCCCCTGGCACCCCCTTCAGCGGCACACTCACTGTGCGCTTCAGCGGCACACTCCAGCAAATGCTCCAACGGCACGCTATGTTGCCCCCCTGACCGGTACACCATCTTGGTGCTTCCACCAGGCATGCCCAGGGACTGCCCTATAGCGGCATACGCCCTCAACGTCCGCCATTGGTACACTTCCTCCGGGGCCTTTGACGGCACGCACAGTAGACCCTTCCAGCGGTACGCCTTATTGCCCCTTCAGCGTCACACGTTGCCAACCCCTCCGTGGCACACTTCTTGGGTCTTCCAGCGGCATAGGCTCCTGGCCACTCAGTGGCACACTTTGCCACCCGGTGCAACTGACAGAACGAACGTGATGCCCATCCCCTACGATTCGTGGCGCGCAGCAAGCTGGCTTAGGTGTCGCCTAGGGAGGAAGGCACGCAGGCTATTCCCCCTCCCACCGATGATGGGAGAAGTCAAATCCTCATTTAATGGCCATCTCCATCAGGTGCTTCCTGCCTTCGACCGATCTCACCTCTGTCGGGGTATAAAAGGCCCCCTTCTCCACGATGAAAAAGGGGGGACACACAGACACACAGAGGGGTACGCACAATGAAGAGAACAGAGGGAGAAGAGAGAAGAGAAAGAAGAAGGCTGCTCCGGCACTGAAGATTGTCCAGAGGCCACTCAAAGAGAGAGAGTAAGAGAAGAAGAGAGAGAGGGAGAGAGAGAGTTCGATGTAGCAAAGGGAGTGGGGGAAGAGCAGGGAGCGGTCGCCCCTGCTCGACCCCAACGCTCTCTTCATTCCTTCTTCCTCTCCCATTCTCATGCTATCCTTCTTCCCCCTTTGTCTATAGCATAGCCCATATGGGCCTTGTAATGTTCGTGTCCGTCTACGGTCACCTTCTCGCATGAATAAAGACGTTCCCTTCTTGGGTTCCCTATCATTCCCGCTAGCTCCTCTCGATGTGTTTTCGTCGTTTGCTTCTTCCCTTTCCCCGGGTTTCTCGCTCTTTTGGGTTGTTTTCCTTCCATGATGCTAGCTTGCCCAATCCAATCTACGGTGTTTTGGGTGCAATGCCATTCGGGTGGCCCTCCATGAATGGCTTTCCATGTAGAGTCTTCCTCTCTCCTCGAAGAGTTGGAAGCCCAATGCCTCCATCCCAACACCCCCAGACCCCTCTCTCCTTTGTTTTGATGCACCCCTCGGTTCAAACCCAGCCCAGTGTGCCAACACCCTCTCCTCACTGGCATGCCAACCCATAGCCCTTACCAGTGCTGCATCTTACCCCTTGGCTGGTGCACTCCCCAGCCTCTTAGCCCGATGCACCTTTCGGTTTCCTTTGCCCTATGCACCCTCAACCCTTCTTGGCCGACACACCTCCCCTGTCTGCCTCAATCCAGCAGACTCCTTCCTCTCCTAGCCCTGCACACTGCCTGGCTATCCCTGCCCGACACACTTCCTGATTCGGCCAGCCCGACACACCCCTTTAACCTTCTTGACCGACACACCTGTCACCTCTTCTTACCTGGTGCACCCCTGAGTAGTCTTAGAGGCACCTTCCACTCGCTGTTTCTTTCAGGTTTTCCGAGATTTTATCAAAGGTGCTGCTGCCTCTGGCACCCACCTCAAATTGTCAGGTTTCGCCACTCCGTGTGGGCGTATTCCCTTTTACCCCCCTTACCATCCGAGTTAAGGAGAGATGCTGCCAATTTTTTGTCAGAATTAACATAATAGAAATAATAAAAAATAATAATAATGCAAAAAGAAACAACAAATGAACAAAATATACACTAATGCAACGGCTTCGCCGAAATAACAAACGAGCTACGGAGAGCCCGAATATCTGAATATTTGCATCTTTTATGACGGACTACCGAACATAACCACGAACATGGTCTACATGAATAAAAGAAAACCAAATCAAAACTCACACATCCACTCCATGAATAAAAAGGAGAACCCCTTTATGCATTTCATGAATGAAAGAAAATCCCTACGCATGCACTCCACAAATAAGAGAAAATTCCTCATTGGCCTTGGCCGGCACACCCTAGTTCAACCTTAGTCGGCATACCTTAACCCTCTCCACCCGGTGCACTCTACCCCGTGCCTTGTCCGGTACAACCCAACCCAGCACCCTGTCCGACACACCATGGCCGTGCCCGGCCCGGTACACCCTAGCTGCGTCTGTACAGCACACCCTGGCCATGCCCTGCCCGGTACACCCTAGCGGCGACCTGTCCGGCACACCGCCTCACGTGCACTCCACCCCGATACGCCCCTTTGGCCCCTCCCCAGTACACCAGGCGAAGCTCCACCCGGCATAGCCTCTCATCCCCCTGCTGGCACACTCCCAAGTGTGCACTGACCTCTCCTTTGCCCGGGTTAACCTGCACAGATCTCACCCCCCATTGGTACTGACCCTCCTCTTGTGTGGTTTGACCCTACACAGACCCAGCCCTCACATGCACGGACTACGAACCTCCCTTGCACAGACTCGAGTCCCAATTGTACAGACCCTGAACCCTGGCTGCACAGACTCGACCTCTAATCGCACAGACCTAATCCCCTTTGCACGGACCTTGTTTGAACTTTGCACTGACCTCACACTTAACGTGCATAGACCCTATCACAACATGCACCGACCTTGTCTCTTGCATGCATGGAACTTACACCGACCTTCCCCTTGGCCTAGGCCCTGCACCGACCTCATCCCTGGCATGCACAGGCCCTGCATCGACTCTAGTCCATCCTACACCAACCCTAAACCAAACCCTGCACCGACCCTGCCCCTTCATGGCTTAGCCCTGCACCGACCTCAGCCTCAACATGCATCGACTTTGCCCTCACATGCCCCCACTCGCACCGACCTTACCCAGGCTCGCACAGAGCTTCCCCCAGCCCCTTAATGGCTCGTTCCTCCACGCACACATACCAAATGTAATAAAAATAATAATAATAATAATGACAATAATGATGAAAGTAAACCCAAAAAAATATAATAAAATATAATAAAAGAAATAAAAGGATATATATATATAATAAATAAATAAATAAATAAAAAAGGGCGTGTGATAAATAAGTAGAATAACAAACTCACCCAAAAAAATATACATATATATAAAATAACAAATAATAATGATAAAAATTCAAATGATAATAAAATGATGAGATCCGCTCCGCAGCCTCGTTCTCCTCAAGACCTGATATAAAGGGAATATTAACACCGCTCCTCCGAGTTGGGTTCGGACCTTGGGAGCCATCCCAACATGGCCGTAATTCGACATTGCTATGGGCCGATAGTTCGTCAAACCGGACTCGTTCCCATTGGGATTCGTTTTCGCTCTTTCATTGAAATTATCGTAAACTCGGCATATATTCGTGCGGATTTATTTCCGTTTATGTCGTACCTTCAACACGGACCTCTATCCGAACATAAAGCGGTCCACGAATGACCGACAAAATCCGAATGGAACAAGACGGTTCTCGTCATCCCCGGACCCTACACATGGGGATATCGATAAGGCCTTCATGGGCCACGCTTAGACCTCGGGTTCTTCGCGATCACAGTCATTGTGTGACTCATATCCTAGGCCAATAGCCCGTTATCTTTGGACATGTCTTTGTTTTAGGATCTAATCCCGAGACATTTTCTCGCTACCTCTTTGGCACTAGAAATATTGACGATGCCCACGAGAGCCTGACTTCGACTGCGGGGGGCCCACCGCAGCATGGTCGTTGCTTGATCTCGCATCGGGCCGACAGCTTGTTGGTTTCTGACCGCTTTAACCAGGATTTAACTGAATGTTTCCCTTTCCTCTGAATAATAAATTTGTCATACCCTGGCATACATATGCTCCGGCCTTCCCGTGACGATTACGTTATTCTCGAGCCGGATGCTCGTCTGAACATTAACTGGTCCCCTCAGTGACTGACATGTTTCGAATACTTGCTTCCCTAGATATAGGGCTTTCCAGTCGATTCAAGGTCGCTATCGCCTTGTTTCTCTCGATATAATTTCTCAGCTATGAGGCCCTGATTCTCGGCGATTAATCAAGGGTATTCTCCTCTCTGAGGGGATGTAAATGACACCGTGACCTTTATGGCGTTGCGGGTTTTGGTCCCGACATGAACTACACAATCATCTGATTAGTCAGATTGAGTGCACCATGGGCTTCCCCGAAGCCCAAACAAATCGTCACTTTGTGACTGGCACGCCCACGCACTTAATAAACGCAAATAAATGAATAACCAACTGCTTTGATAAAAAGTGCGTCCAAAATGATGAAAGACCATGTCTGCCGCAAGGCTCACTTTCTTTTCCTCTCTTCTTCTTTTATGTGGAGGGGCGAGTGGAAAGACCACGTATGCCCGATGACTGTTCTTTTCTTTTCTGCTCCTCTTTTCTCATTAATGCCCCCGGACTGGAGTGTATTTCTCTTAATGTGTCCCCAGGTTGGGGTGTAACTTTTCTTCTGTGCCCCCAAGCGGGGTGTATCTTTCATGACTTCTAGGCCCCTAGATGGGGTGTAACTTCTGCTGCTTATGTCCCGGAGCGGGGTATGTTTCTTCTTCAAAAGCCCCGAAGCCAGGGTGTATTCTTTATGGCTTCTATGCCCCCAGGCGAGGTGTGTCCCTTCTTCAAATGCCCCTAAGTCGGGGTGTGTTCTTTATGGCATCTATTCCCCCAGGCGGGGTGTGTCCCTTCTTCAAATGCCCCTAAGTTAGGGTGTGTTCTTTATGGCTTCTATGACCCTTGGCAGGGTGTGTCCCTTCCTCAAATGCCCCTAAGTCGGGGTAGATTCTTTTTTGAATACCCCTAAGCTAGGGTGAATTATTCATGGCTTCCATGCCCCCGTGGAGGGGTATGTTGCTTCTTTAGATGCCCTCTTAGGCGGGGTATACATTTCTTCATATGCTCCTAGGTCGGGATGTATGTCTCTTTACTTCTGTGTCCCTAGAGTGGAGTATATTTCTCTTCGTGTTCCCCTAAGCCGAGGTGTGTTTTTTTGTTTCATATGCCCCCATGGCGTGGCAGAGTCTTTGCTTCTTATGCCCCCATGGCGGGGTACATTTCTTCTTCAAAAGCCCTTAAGCCGGGGTGTATTCTTTACGGCTTCCATGCCCCCAGGTGGGGTGTATGTTTCTTCTTCAAATGCCCCTAAAGCGGGGTAGATTTTTCTTCGAATACCCCTAAGCTGGGGTGACTTCTTCATGCCTTCCATGCCCCCGTGACGGCGTATGTTGCTTCTTCAAATGCCCCTTAGGCGGGGTGTACCATTCTTCATATGCTCCCAGGTCGGGATGCATGTCTCTTTGCATCTGTGCCTCCAGGCTTGGGTGTATTCTTGCTCTTTTTTTATGCCCCTATGGCGGGATATATTTCTCTTCATGTGCCCCTAGATCAGGGTGTAACTCTGTTGCTTGTTGTGCCCCCGGGTCGGGATAGATTCTTCTGCTTCTTCTGCCCTAGAGTGGGATATATTTCTCTTCGTATTCCCCTAGACCGGGGTGTATTCTTTTTGTTTTATATGCCCCCATACGGGGTAGAGTATTTGCTTCTTATGCCCCCAGGGCGGGATGTGTCTTTTGCTTCATGTGGCCCCCATATCGGGGTATATTTCTTCCTCAAATATCCCTAAGCTGGGGTGTATCCTTTGCCTCGTATGTCCCCCGAGTCGGGGTGTGTTTTGCTTCTTGCGCACCCCGGGTGGAGTGTGTTTCTTTCTTTGTATGCCCCCATGGCGGGGGTGGATTCTACTGCTTCTTATGTCCCAGAGCGGGGTACACTTCTCTTCATATGCCCCTAATCCGGGGTGTGTTCTTTTACTCTTTATGCCCCTAGATCGGGGTGAAACTCTATTACTTCTTATGCCCCCAGGTCGGGGTAGATTTTTCTCACATGCCCCCGAGTCAGGCTGTATTCCCTTTATGTGCCCCCAGGTTGGGGTGTATTCTTTCTCGCCTCTTATGCCCCCATGGCAGGAAATATTTCTTCTTCTTATCCCCCCTGGCGGGGTACATGCATGCTCTCTTCGGGAGTGGTGGCCGTGCTTGGCCTCATTGCTATAAAGCATCCCCCACAGCGGGCAGGAATTCATCAAGCTACAGTTACGGCTTGCTGGATCTTCTAACAGCCACTCTAGGGGCTATCTTATGCCGGATAGAAGCAGCAGGAAGATGGAACGGACCATGGCATTGCACCACAGACTTGGACCTCCTATAGTCAGGCGGGATGCCGGCCTTCCTCTTGTCCTTTTGGTCGGCAATGCTTGCCAACTTTCCTTTTGTCATTCTTTTCTTCTCTTCTTTTTGTAGAATAAACCAAGGTGGGTGCATAGGAGACTGCTCACCCCCTTAGGGAGGGGATGAGTGGTTTGCTCCACCGCATCAGTCTCACAGTGGTAATCTTTGTTCAGCACGGGTGTCGATGGATATGGTAGTACAACCCTCTCTCGCTAATTCTTTCTCATCTCTTTTTTGCTTCTTTTTTGTTTCTTTCTTTTTGTTTCTTCTCTTCTTTCTTTTCTTCTTTTCTTCTTTTCTTCTCTTTCTTCTTAAGGAAAGGGGGTTTGATTTCCCCTCCCTCTTCCTCTCTTCTTTCCTAGAAGCTATATGTGCCTCGGAATAGCATCCTCGAGGCCACAAAGATAATTTCGCCTAGTTCGGCTTTCCTCCGCATAGGGTTGGCGGAGACAACACCTGCAATTCATCAAAACAGGCGAACATCATTTATTAGGAGGCCATGAGGCCCTGAATCCCGGCGAAGAGATGAAGGGTGATTTCCGTCCCACCGGGCATGCCAGACTTGTAGACGCACTAAAATTCACTTATTATGCTGTTCGTTTATTTAGGTGCGTGGACGTGCCAGTCACAAAGTGATGATTTATTCGGGCTTCATGGAAGCCCATAGGGCGCACGATCTGACTAATCAGACAATTGTGTAGTTCACGTCGGGACCAAAACCTACCGTGCCATAAAGGACATGACGTTAATTACATCTCCTCGGAGAGGGGAACACCCTTGATTAATCGCCGGGAATAAGGGCCTCATGGCCAAGAAGTTATATCGAGAGAAGCAAGACGATAGCAATCTTGAATCGGTCGGAAAGCCCTATGTCTAGGAAAGCAAACATTAGAAACATGTCGGTCACTTAGGGGACCATTTAATATTTGGATGAGTGTCCATCTTGAGAATATTGTGGTCGTCACGGGAAAACCGAAGCGTATGTTTGCCGGGGTACGGCAAATTTATTGTTCAGAGGAACGGGAAACATTTGGTTAAATCCCGATTAGAGGGGTAGGAAATCAGTGAGTTTATTGACCCGGTGCAAGATCAAGCCAGGACCATTCTGGAGAAGCTTCTCGCGATCGAAGCGAGGCTTACATGGGCATAGTTAATATTTCCGGTGTCGACGGGCAGCAGGAAAGTGTCCCGGGATTAGATCCCAAAACAAGGACGTGTACAGAAATGGCTAGCTATGGGCCTAGGATGTGGGTCAGGCAGTGACCATGGTTAGGACGAACCCGAGGTCCAAGCGTGACTCACGAAGGTCTTGGCGATATTCCCATGTGTAGGGTTCAGGGAGGATGAAAGCCATCTCATTCCATTCAAATCTTGTCGGTCATTCATGGACCACTTTATGTTCGGACAAAGGTCCGTATTGAAGGTACGATGTAAACGGAAATAAACCCGTACAAATGTATGCCGAGAGATGGCAATCTCGATGAGAAGATGGGATTAGATCTCGGTGGCAAGGGGGGAACTTCGGTGAGATATTTGGCCCAAAGTGAGGTCGAGCTGGAACCATGACCGGGGAATCACTCCCAAGGGTGAAGCACGGCCTACGAGGACATCATTAATATTCCCAAACCCGGGGTCCGAGGGTGATGAAGGCCGCATCGTTCTATTCATTATTATTATTATTATTATTTATTACCATCATTCATTTATTATTACTATCATTTCTTTGTTGACTATTTTTTTATCACCCATGGACCATGAATTCCTCTCCCTCTTATTATTATTTTTTTCTTCCCCTTTCTTTTTTATCATTGTTATTTTTACTATTTTTAATTAACATCCTTTTTTACCATTATCATTATATAAATTTCCCCCCTTTTTATTATTATTATACCCCTTCTTTTGGTGTGGTGTTTTGAATGCATAGTGTACCGAGCGAGAGCGTGGGAGAGGGTGTACCGTTGGGTTAGGCCACATGTGTGCCGGGTAGAGGTTAAGCAGTGTGCCACTGGAAAAGGGCAGGGGTGCACCAGACAGGGGAGCCACTAGTGTACCGGGCAGAGGTATAAGTAGCAAGGTGTACCGCTGGTCAAGCCATATGTGATGCGGGACGAGACCACGGACACGACTCGAATGAGGAATGCAGTCCTCGGACTCTAGGTGAGCTCGTGATTGTCCCTTAACGAGGGAAGCGTCGGACGTGCACGGTTGAGAACTCGGCAAGAGCTAGGGTGGTCAATTCTCTTTTGTGCCCGGATCGGGTCACGGGACGGTCACTCTCTCTCTCTCTCTCGCAGCAGCGGTGATATGAAAATATAGCGAGCTAATTACCCTATCATGCTCTTTAGCAGCGGCATAAGAGATATATATGAATAAAGCAAATGCCGAGTCAAGGAAGCGAACACGATACCTCCACGCTCTCGGCGTGGGGAAGACGGACCCGGCCGATCTCATACTCCCGGGACAGTTAATACATGAAGATTACAGCAATGATTTACATCCCACTCCACGCAGGGAGGTAAAGGGCGACACAATGGGGTCCAGGAGGACCGATTTCGGGTTGACGGGCGGCTTCTCGCGTAGCTTCGGCAGCACACGTACTCGCAACCGTGGGGCCCACGTACTGTCCGGAGGGGCCGTGTGGGACCCGGTGACACCGCTGTAGTGGGGACACTTGGGGAAGCGCTCCCTGGGATGGCGGCACGCTGAAACGATGACCAGAGGCCGGGCGGCTCCGTTCGGCACCGGTCGGAATAATCGGCCACGGATCTGTCGGTTCTATTTTTCGGCACGTGCTCCGGCAAGAATAGGCACTGCGATCAGTCCTGATGTCGGATCGACACGAAACTGGTGCCGTTGGAAAGCTGCTTTGAAGGGTTTCAACCCTATGGGATTACAGAAAAATAACCAGCTCTGTAGTTCTTGTTGGCGAATTTTGAAAGCTCCTGTTATACAGTGCCTAAATTCTCAGATCAATAGGGAACTTGTCTAAGAACTGCCATTGACCGTGTGATATATTTCTGATTCAGCTCCTGAGCTCTTCATAAAAGTTGTAGGAAATTGAACAAGGAAGACGGCAATATTTTTTGTGACAAGGTTGGAGGTGATTACGAACTGTTATGATTTTTCTACTAGTAGTGGTTCAGATCTGGAAACTGGCTGATAACACTATAGCTTAAGAAGAACACGATTTTTATAAAATAGGTGGAGGGTGGATCTAAAATCAAGAAACATCATGGGTGGAGGGGTTGATGGACAGAACTCTCAGTAAAATGGGGAGCCCTAGGAAAAATCACAAAAGGGGTCAAAGATGGAAAACTCAGGCGGACTAGAAATCAGATCTGAAAACAGGCAGATCTGAGCTGAACAGATGAACGAAAATTGAAAAATATGAATCGAAGTTTAAATACCAAACCAAATTTTGTGAGATGTGGCGGACATGTCAGGAACACCTCATAAAAATTTTAGATCCAGAAGAGCTCAGGGCTGACTGCAGAATTTCGTGGAAGGGGCTGTTGTTGGCTGAAGATAGAACTTCGACGGTGGCTCGATGGCGGCTCGATGGCGGCACGAACGGCGGCGGCGGCGACACCAGATGAACTCTGAGATTGGGGGAAGGGGATAGAGATGAATCCACTCTAGAAAGGGGATTTGGGAAGGGAATAACACCAGGGGAGAGGGGAGGGGCGCAAGAAGCACTCTTGATTTTCCAACAATTTTCTCTTCATTAATGCTAACAAATGGAAAATACAACCTTTTATATGCCATGTATCAAACCCATTCTACACCCTTGGATCTAGGGATGGGAAATGGATGGCTGGGATTAAGTGTGATTAACACATCAAAAATAATAAAATAATAAGGGGAGAGGGGCGCCCCCTTGACCAAGGTAAAGAGGTTGAATGGGTAGGTAGCCTACCTTTAAAATTTTTAACCCTTTGTCTCCCATGTGGTCAATTGGCATTCAACCCTTCTAGATGGCCACCTAGGATGGTTGACCAGTCCCACATAGGTGACATGGACCAATGAGAAAGGGCTGAGGGCCCCCTAGCTGGACCTACTACACAATTGCACAAAAACCCACACAATCCAAGGGAATGACGCATTGACTTACAAAACCGTACATTTGCGTACATACTTTCCCAAGGATATGAACACAAACTAAAAGGACATAAATGCAAAAGAAAATGTACAGTCTCGGCGTCGATTCCCATCAATATGTGTACCGGTTATAGGGGTTGAAGGTGTGCCGGGCTCGGGCGCCACCGAATGCCCCAGATGGAGGCTGGGCAAAGTCGATGCAGGTAGGGTCTATGTGGGCTGCCAGCAGGTCGATGCATATATGCACCAAGTTAGGCTAGGGTCGGTGTAGGTATTATGCATGCTGGGGGCAAGTTCAGTGCAGTGATTAGCTGGGCTGGGAGGGAGGTCAGTGCACACAAGGATGTAGTCAGTGCACATTGGGTCTGTGTAGGTATATGAAGTCTGAGCAAGCCAGCCAAAGTCTGTGCATGTGCTGGACTAGGGTTGGTGCAGGCTGGGCTGGGTCGGTGCACATTTGGGTTCTGGTGAATGGAGGTTTATGCACATGAATGCAAGGTCGGTGCAACTTGTAGGCTACAGTCTGTGCAGGCCAAGGTTGGGGGTTAAGGTCTATGCATGTCAGCGTGCATGAAGGGTGAGGCCTATGCACCTTTGGAAGCGTAGGGTCTACGCATATCTGGGGCTAGGGTCGACGCTGGTTTGGGCAGGGTCTGTGCTAGTTTAGGCTGTGGAGGGCAAGGTCCAAGCATATACAGGCTAAATGGGAACGCAAGTCAGTGCAATAGAAGTGCACCGATGAGGAGCTCGATTGAGGATGTAAGGGGGTTTGAAGTGTGCCAGGCAAGACCAAACGGGAGTATGTCGGGTGAGAGGGGCAGGAGTGCACCGGGTGAGGGGTATACTGCTCGGAGGGGTGGAGTGTACCGGTTGCAGATGGGTTGAGTGTGTGCTGGCTGGAAGCAACATGGAGTGTGCAGGGCAGGGAGAGATCAAGGGTGCACCGGGCGGAGGTTGGGTTAAAGGGTCAATGCAGCTAGGGCAAAGTCCACATAAGTGGGATAAGGTATGAGAGGAGGTCTCTAGCTTGTGGAGTTCAGATGGAGGGTTTTGAATGGCAAGCTTCAATTCTCTGTTATATGATTAAGTCCCCAAGGTCGTGCTCAACAGTCCAGTTCTTTAAGTCTTGCATGATTCCCTTGTCTTGGTTGAAATGTTTTATTATTACTTATTTCATTTGTTTGTTGCTTCCTTTCATCTTTTAACATATTGTTATTTCTGACAAAAGTTCGGCAGCATCTCCCCTTGACCCGGATGATAAGGGAGTGAAAGGGGAACACGCCCACAAGGAGTGGCGTGACCCAACAATTTGAGGTGTGTGCCAAGGTAACAACACCTTTGAGAAAACTCTATAAAACTCGGAGACAACAACGAACAAGAAACACTAGGCTGACACAAGCTATAGTTGCACCGGGCAAGTAATGACTAGGGTGTACCGGGTTGGACTGGCCAGGGGTGTGCCGGGCAAGGCGTGGCTGGGGTGTGACGAGTAGGGCATAGCTAGGGAGTGTGCCGGATGAGAGGGCCAGGGAGTGTGTGTCGGCCAAGGCATGCACCAAGAAGTGTGCCAGGCAAGAGGACAGGGAAGTGTGCCGGTCAAGGCATGAAGGGTGTACCGATGGGAGCCTGGGCCGTGTGCCGGGTTGGACGCATCAGGAGTGCACCGGGCAAAGACAGATGGGGTGTGCTGGTGGGAGGCCTAGGTAGGTGTATATACACCATGGGCCTTGAAAGGAAGGCAAGGGGAACGCTTTGGCCAATGGGTGAATCCCAGGTGCTAAATAGGGGCAGTGAGTTCTAACAAACCCGTGTGGAAGGAGGAGGGGTGATGCTTATGCTATGGAAAACCATTGAAGAGGAAGGAAGCCACCCCTATACTATCAAGCTAGAAACACCACATATCGGGCTAAACAGGCCAATGTCATGAGGAGCAGGTAAAACAAAGGGCTAGAAGATCGGGGGAAAACAGAAGCCATAGACCAGTGGCAAAGGGGAAACTAACAGGAACAACAAGAGGCAAACAAAAGGATGTTTCATTCATAGGGAACATGATCACGAAAGATCATGGTCAAAAGGCCAAATACAATGTAATGCAACCAAACGAAAGGGGAAGGAGAAACCAAAAAAGAAAAGAAAGAGCGATGAAACAAAATCAAGAGAGGACCGGAGCTAGGAAGGGTAAGAACTCCCTTCACTGCCATGTCCCCCCTCTTGTTACATTTTTCACACTCTCTCCCTCTTTTCACTCTCTTCTACCTTCTTATTCTCTTGTTCTTCTTCTCTTCCTGTCGTTCCTACTGTGGGTCTCCTTCTTCTCGCCTGCTTTGTTCTTCTTCCGCAGGATTTTTATAGGTCCGACGTTGACGAGGGGACCTCATGATAGCACTTTCATCCCAGGTTGACTCCGGTCCCATCCTTGTCAGCTCGAAGTCCTCGTGGCCGAATCAGGAGATGACACCACAGCGAAGTATTACCTGGCGTTGAGGTGGCCAAGCTGCGCGCCAAGGGCTCCGCCTAATGACCGTTGATTCTTCTGCCGGTTTGTGCCGATCCATAGGTTACAACGCTGTGCCGGGTGCGGAGGGATTAACGCTGCACCGGGTAGACCATTTGGCAGAGTGTGCCGTTGGGAGGGCCTGGTTGTTGTACCGTTGGAACGGGCTCGTATGTGTGCCGTTGGAGGGCACAGGTCCTTGTGCCGTTGAAGGGCCGTTGATAGGGTGTGCCGTTGGAGACACTCTGAGGGTGTGCCGCTGAAGGGCTTAAGAAGTGTGCCATTGGAGGCACCTTGAGGGTGTGCCGTTGGAGGCACCTGAGGGGTGTGCCGCTGAAGGCACATGAGGAGTGCGCCGCTGAAGGGCCTGAGAAGTGTGCCGCTGGAAGGGTACCGCCAGTGTGCCGTTGGAAGGCATCAGAGTAGTGTGCCGTTAGAGGCACTTGAAGGTGTGCCGTTAAAGGGCACGTTGAGGGGTGTTTCCTTCTCTTCTTTTCTTCTTTTCTTCTTTTCTTCTTTTCTTCTTTTCATATTCTCTTCTCTTTTCTCTTCTTCTTTATTCCCCTGCACGTAAACATGGGGTGAGAATTTTTTAGTGTCCACTAGAAGGCAACCCTTTCTTATTCTCTATGTATGTGCAGGACATGATGAGATCACACATTTTGTGGGAGTTAGTGGTGGCCGCATATCGGGGTCTTCCAGACTTCTAGAAAGCCCGACTAGACATGATGGGGTTTAGATCCTTCCTCCGAGTCAAACCAATTAAGCTCGATCTCGCCCTCATCCAAGCACTGCGTGAAAGATGGGACCCAGCGAGTCAGACCTTCCTTATGCCATGGGGACACATGGTGCCTAGCCTGGAAGATGTGGTCAGAATTATGGGTCTCGGAGTGGATGGCGAGGCGGTAACCGGGGCCACTTACCCTAATTACCGAGAAGGGGCCCAAAACTACTCGGGTTGAACTTGGAGGACCGAAAGAGCAGGTCGGTAGCCAAGACGTCCATCATGGAGGCACTAGGGCTGACTAAGACTCGTCCTCGTGACGACAAATCCCTGGAGGAGTTCATGGAGTGAACTGAAAGGGGATGTTGTGCCGTGTACTGTGTGGATTCCAGTAATTAGGAGAGATCAAATATAGATTTAAGAAGATCTCTCCTTTTCCTACTGAGGAGGTTGCTACTGGGCTCAAAGGGAAATAGCATTCACTGTCGTTTCCTGGAGCTCCTTGTAGACCTCGAGAGGATAGGGCAGTACGCCTGGGGAGCTGCCGTGCTGGCACACTTATTTGTAGGTATGTCCCAAGGGTTAGATCGGGAGGTGATAGTGAGTGGCTTTACGCCACTCATTCAAGTAATCTCTCTCTCTCTCTCTCTCTCTCTCTTTCTCTCTCTCTCTCTCTCTCTCTCTTTATTGTGTTTTTGTTCTGATGCCAATGACACATGATGACGCAACTATGGAGATATTATTATCTCTCGATGGGGAGAGCTCGACATTGGCTACCAGTGACGGTGCCATTAGCTAGACGGTGGCAACCCATCATGAGCACAGCACCTCTATCCTACCAACTGATGGTATTAAGATGTGAGTTGCAAGAGTTCCCTGCAGCGATGGTAAGATTTTTCTGTCCCTTTTTATTTTTAATTTTTTTAATTTTTTATTTTTGACCAACTAAGAAAATATGTACAACCTAACATAGGTGAACTCGAGGCCTTATTCGGCATGGTCGACGCTGACCAGCCGTGGGTTATAACAAGTCGTGCCCGATTTGGACGGGACATCTGGCTACATTATTTGAACAAAATCGAGCCGCTTCGGCTACGATTGGCCATGAGGACCCTAGGGCTTTCCCAGGAATAGGTGGATATGACTGCACCACCTCGCGTCAGGAAGAAGACACGTGGGCTAGCAATCTACGTTGATTGGTGGGTGTGCTTCCCTGAATAGTATGAGGATTGGCAACGGGGTGGCACGCTCGTGGAATGACACGCGCAAGATAGCGAGGATTACTTACGCCTTTACAGGGCGATGTATGCAGAGCGGCTTTAGCCTGGGGGGCTTGTAGAGGTGAAATGAAAGCACCACTTTTTTTTGTCTTTTACTTTTTTTGTTTTTTTTGTTTTGTTTTTGTTTTTTTGTTGTTGTTGATTTTTTTTAAACTCATGAGCCATGGCTGTAAGATGCCCATGACACCATGATAGCGAACTTGCGAGCTCTGTTGGTAGATACGGAGCAACAATTAAGTGACACCCGTGAAGCTCTGAGTTCATTGGTAAGTGTGTATGCACATGCTCTTGATATGGTTTGAGATTCCTAGTGCTAACCCCTTAATGCCACCTCATGTGTGTTGCAGTGTGCCCAGCTCGATGCAGTCTCATCGACAATGGGGGCAAACAGCATTTCCTCTAGCTTATGGATCCCTACTTCAAAATTTTATCTACTCCACAAGCAACTTGCTCGTGCCACACAGCGAGCCGCGGAGGCAGAGGGAATGCTTTCCACATAGGTAAGGGTATCATCATATTATTTTCTTTGTTCATGCCTTATCATATACCTGAGATGGCAGACATGGCAGGCAGAGGAATTGCAGGAAGCATTGGCTCGTGTCGTACAGGGGGAAGTCAGGGTAGCAGAGCTAGAGGAACTACAACGTCGTCCAGATGATGACTCTTCTAGTAATGCCACAGAGTTGAGGATCACCCTCTAGCTAGAAAGGGAAGATAGGGAGAGAGAACAGACCAAGAAGGACAGGGATAGGGAAAGAGATAGGGCTGAGAAAGAAGAGAGGAGAGCCCTGGAGGCCCAATTATTCGAGCTCTAGACCAGTCTCGGTCTCGTCGAGCAGTGCCTGAAGGATGATGAGGAATGCTACCGAAGAGCATGACAGCGTGGCTTTCGTGTTAGTAGCTTCTTTGCTGCCCCCGCAGATCGACGACGGGGTGTGGAGACGGAAAGGGGAATACAGAGCGGTAGGAATACCGCTTCTCATGGTTTGACGACACTCTCTAGAGCTTCTCGCCCGGAGAGTGACGAGACGAGTAATGCAGAGAGAGAGGGTGGAACTTGATGTAAACCCCCCCTTTTTTTAGAATGGAATAAAATGTTTTGTTCTTTGTTCTCTGCCTCTTTCTTGCTCTCTTGAATCCCTACACACATCACTTAAACAAACAAGTTAGAATTTCTGCTCTGACTTGGCCCCTTGCTCAATAAGCAGGTGTTTGTTTTGAGTTGTCCTTGATAACAAGTCAAGGGGTCAAGCCTTTATCAATGAAGGCAAGGTAAAGTGAAATGGTGAATGCGACACATAGGCATACAAATGCAAACAAGAATTAAAAGATGAAATGCAGCACACTGATGTAATCATGCAAAAGTGTAATTTTTCTCTTTTTTATGTTTTGATTTTTTTTCTTTTTGTTTTGATTTTTTTCTTTTTGTTTTGATTTTTTGTTGTTTTTTTGTTTTTTATTCTTTCTTTTTTTATTTTATTTCTTTCTTTTTTTGTCCTTTTTTTGATGAGGAGGACACCTATTATAACAATCGACATGGTTCTCAGATCAGGGTTATTTACAAATCGTTCTTATGTAGCTCAACACAAGGTCAACGTGCTTGACGTATCCCTCCCACTCAGGCTCGATGTTGCCCTTTTTGGAGACATGACCTGGATTTTTTTATTGTGGGGACTTTGCCCTTTCTATCATGTGTCCGGGGTATCACACTTTTTTTTGAACTCTGGGTCTCAGTGTATTTTTGTTACTAACGCCTGGTGACCACCCATATAGCCCCTGATCTTCATGGGGACTGAGGTTTCTTACTAACCTCCCAGGTATCTTGAGCACACATCTAGGTTGATTTGGGCCTTTAGACTCCTCGAATGATCATCCCACCGGTTAAGACTTATCATGATAACAATACCGTCATGCCATGCTTAGGCTCCCAGTTGCTTCCGACCACTGGGATACACCCAAAAAGTGTTCAAGGTAAATGATTTGTCCAACTCGGGTCTATTTCCTCTCAACTCTAGATGGTATATGATGGAACACCTTGGAACCCTAACGGCCAACCGCACGACGCTGACCCGGAATCAGACGCCATCGCACTAATATGTGACGTGCTTGCATTGACCTAAGCCCGAGGTTACAATAAGAAGACATCAAGGTTGTAGATAAAGGTCTTGACCAGTCAGAAACATTGAGACTCCTTCGCAGTGATGGCTTTTGCTTTTCAAAGTGGACAACCATATATGTATTTTTGCTAAAACGAGGTTGCATGCCTTAGTGGGGTGCACCTTTCGGGATCTCCATTGAGCCTTCATATTGGGGAAGAAGGAGGAGTGCAGGGGATAAACCTTATGAGATGACCGACAAAATCGTTAACCCGGCGAGCCAACAGGGGCCTACTCGACTCTTCCCTTTCGGGCAATTTCGGACCAAACCTCGAGCGTAATTTCGTTGTTTTGGTTTTGAGGGGTTTCGTTTGTTGAAATCAGGCACGACTATGACCAGGCTTTCCTTTTTTTTTAAGGGAGATATAATCATTTGATATTTCAGGATCCCTCTTATATGCCTGCGGGGACACTATCCTCTTCTCGTGCTCTGAGTCAGACTCGAGGAGATGGATCTTACTCTCGCCTTTAGGGTGTTGTACTTCGGCTCCCTTATGCTTAGTATTTTAAGGGCGCCGGCTGTCTCATTGGGTCGAGAAAGGAGAGAATAAGAATTATGACTTTTCTGGAGACCTTCGAGGTGAGGGCCTACTATAGACAATACTACCAATTTTCTTGGCTAAACACGTGAGTGTGTGTATGTTGCCTTCTTTTAGTGGGCATAGGTCGACATGACCAGACAGGGATCTCCACAGTTTTGGCAGACCAAGACTCGAGACCTATCAAACCTTAATGGACCCTATCCTCACATAAAGGATGGGTGGAATGACTTGACTCCATGATGATCACCAGGCATTAGTATTTTTTTAAATTTTGTTTGTTTTTGTTTTATTTTTATTTTTATTTTTATTTTATTGTTTTTTATTTTTTTTATTTTCTTTTTTTGTTTTGTTTTGTTTTGTTTTTTTATTTTGGGAGGGCCCTCATGTCGAGGTAACAAAGACCGGATAGTGAATTTCCAACTCCGATGGTCCTCCTACCATACCGGTTGTTACACCTATCTAAGGGTAGTATTTCTTAAGATAAATCTCATTCCAAGGGTGGGACAGTTCGGTCCCCTCGGCGTTGACTAACTTGTAGGTGTTGCTAGGATATATAGTCTGAACCACATATGGTCCTTCCCAATTGAGTTGGAGTTTAGAACGCGGCCCACCATGTTTTACAAAAAATCTTTTAACTACCATTTCACCGACTTGAGATTTCCTCTCAATGACCTTCTTTTGATAAAAACGTGTGAGTCTATTCTGGTATACACGTGCATGCTCGGAAGCGACCAGCCGCTTCTCATCTAAGAGTTCCAATTAGACAAGGAGTGAATCATGACGTTCGTCGAGGGAAAGCTCCTTGTCCAGTTGTACCCTAAGAGAAGCGAGCAAGATTTCACATGGGACTACCGCCTCCATCCCGTAAGTAAGGGTGAACGGAGTTTGCCCAGTGAGAGTACGGATTGAAGTGCGATAAGCCCATAGAGCATCAATCAACTTTTCTGGCCAATCTGAGAACTTGTTAGACTCGCATGTCTTTTTTATGATTTTAATCAGTGTTTTATTAGTGGCCTCTGCTTGCCATTGCCTTGTGGATAATAAGGTGATGAATGATGTAATGTAATTTTATACCTTTTGCAGAGGTCCTAAAGATCCTGAGAAATGAATTGCCCATTGTCGGTGATGATAGTTCTTGAGATGTTGAACCTGGCGATGATGTTCTTCATGATGAACTTGCAGTCTGTTGACGCTTTGACCTCCGCGTAAGCTTCAGCTTCGGCCCATTTGGTGAAGTACTCCGTTTCAGTAAGGATGAACGATTTTTGCTTAGTGGGGGAGTTGGGATCACCAAGGGGACCAATGATATCGAAACCCCACATGGAGAAAGGCCATGGGGAAGATATTAGATGTAGTGTGGAAGATGGGGAGTGAATCTTGTCGGCGTGAAGTTGACACTTGACACACCTACGAACATAGACAGCATAATGCTCTTCCATGGTGGGCCTGTAAAAGCCTTACCGAATGATCTTCTTGGCAAGCATTTGGTTGTTCACATGGCCACCGCACACACCAGAGTGTGCTTCCTCAACACACTTCCAAGCCTCATCGTCATCAAGACATCTTAGAAGAACACCAGTGAGGCTTCTCTTGTATAGCACTCCTCCAACCAACGTGTATCTTTGGGCCACTCTCCTTATGGCTCTCTTATCTTCTGACGTGGCCTCTTCAGGGTAGGACTGATCTTGACAGTACTTAGCAATCTTATAAAACTATGGTTTTTGCTTGTCAGCCAGTTCTTCTTCCGATTCTGTCAGCATGATTTCCCTCTTCTCAAAGATTTCTCCCTGTTGGACCTTCCTTGCTACTTTTTCCTTGATCCTTACGTAGGAAGCGTCATGGACAGCAGGGGCGTGACGCTTGTAGATGGAGATGGACTCAAACCATCTACCCAGAGGGAACTTGAAGGATGATGCCAATGAGGCGAGGGCATCAGCCAGAATATTCTAGTCACGAAGGACATGGACAAAGATCAGTTTGGTGAATAGTTTGGCAAACGTAGCAGTGAGTTTTTGGTAAGGCTTGAGGTTGAGATCACGGGTGCGGTATTTGGTGAGCACCCGGCGGAGAATGAGTTGACTATCACCTACAATTCACAATTCGGTGATACAAAAAGAATGGGTAGCTTCCAGGTCAGCTAGAAGAGCCTCATATTCAGCTATGTTGTTGGTAACTAGGAATGCGAGCTGATATGCTAGTGGGATGGAAACACCTTTAGGTGACAGGAGGACAATATCAATTCCTCTCCCTTGGGAATTCAGTACTCCATCAAAATATAACGTCCACATGCGATCATCTGATTGGTTGATGGACATTAGTTCCTCACTTGGAAATACTGATTGGACAGGGTCAAATTTGGGGAGAGGATGATGGGTGAGATGTTCAGCTATGGCATAGTCTTTAATCGCCTTTTACTGGACGTAGGTGATGTCAAATTGTGAGAGGAAGCTTTGCCAACGTGCTAACCTATCAGTAAGGATAGATTTTTCTAGAAGGAATTTTATAGGGTTCATCCGGGCAATCAAATGGACTTCGTGAGCTAGAAAATAGTGCTTCAAATTCTGCACCATCCAAACAAGGGCAGCATAAGTTTTTTCCATAGCCATGTACTTCTGCTCACAGGGGTTGAGAAGTTTGGACAAGTAATAGGTTGTCCTTTCCTTGCCCTCTTCATTGGCTTATGCCAAAATAGCTCCCACGGAGTCATCCAGGACTGAGATGTAGAGGATTAGGGGTATTCCTGGTGTGGGTGGTATTAGGACGGGTGGATTGGCCAGATACTCCTTCAGTCTTTCAAAAGCTTTTTGGCACTTAGAATCCCAACAAAACTCAGTTCCTGATTTGGTTAACTCATAAAAAGGTTTGCACCTTTGTGAATGCTAAGACACAAATCGGCGAATGAATTGCAACCTTTCGATTATCCCTCGAACTTATATCAGATTCTTTGGGGGTGGCATATCTCTAATTGCCTTAGCCTTGTTGGGATCTATCTCAATACCCCTTTTACTCACGATGAAGCCTAAAAACTTACCCGATGAAACACCAAATACGCACTTCTTCAGATTCATTTTCAATTTAAACTCCTTCAATCTTTGCAATACCTTGGCTAGGACTTTTGCATGCTCTGCTCTTGTCTTTGATTTCACCAACAGGTCATCCACATACACTTCCAAATTTACGTGGATCATATCATGAAATATCGCCATCATAGCTCTTTGGTAAGTAGCTCTAGTATTTTTCAACCCAAATGGCATGACCACATAGCAATACGTTCCCCATGGTGTGGTGAATGACGTCTTCTCTTGATCTTCTTCTGCCAAGAGAATTTGATTGTATCCCAAAAATCCATCCATGAACGAGAGAGTTTCATAACCTGTCATGTTATCAACCAAAACATCGATATGAGGCAAGGGAAAATCATCTTTTGGACACGCGCGATTAAGGTCTCGAAAGTCAATACAAATTCTCACCCTTCCATCCTTCTTCATGATCAAAACAATGTTTGCCACCCATTGGAGATAAAGGATGACTCTAATGAACCTGACTTTGAGGAGCTTATCGACCTCTTCCTTTATTGTTAAAGCCACCTGAGGGTGAAAACTTCTTAACCTTTGTTTTATCGAGACAGACCCTGGTTTTAAAGTTAAGCGGTGTTCGACTAGGGTGGAATCCAAACTCGGCATATCCTCGTAGCTCCATGCAAACGTGTCCTTGTATTCCTTGAGAACTTTAATTAATGCCTCTTCTTCATATGACGGTAAATTATTACTTATGAGGACGATCATAGGGTCTTCCTCGGTTCCCAAGTTTACCTCTTTGGTGGATTTTTCTACAGCAGTTGACGGCTCATCAAATCTTCTCATCCCACTGGCATAAGCGTCAACCACGTCCTCATATTCTTCGTCCCCTTCTTCAATAGGGTACTCTTCATCTGTGAACTCATAAACTCCATACCCCTCATCAAATGTACACTTCTCTTCACATTCTAGCTCCGGCAGTTGGATGGGATTTTCCAGCAGTTGAGGAATGGCTAGGCATGCCTGACACCTACTGGCTATGTAGTGCCCCAGAATTTATTTGAGAATTTTTTGGCATTATTAGCAATTAAATGAACTAATTTAAATTTATTAATCAATATAATGCCAAATGGTGTTAACCAATTAACCCAACTCACTTAATTAGAGTCCAAAAGGTTTTAAGACCAGGCCCATTTAATTTAGCCCATATTCTAGAAGGTTATTAAAACTATCCCTGAATTTTTATGGATAAATACTAATTATATAGATAAATATATGAATAGGTAAATAAAAGAGTTTTAATAATTAGAAACTCTAGCTACGACGACTGTAACGGTCTATCGTAAGACCGCCACAGCCGTGTAACGCGGTAGGGTTCGACCGTTACACTCTGCGTATTCCGTGAGTAGAAGAAGTTGTAAAAAGATTGGAACTTGATGTTCCTATCCACAAGAGACCTAAGTGGAACAATGTATAAAGACTCTAAGGACTCTTAGAGATTAGGTTTTGATAGATTAAGGACTCTAAACTTGATCTAATCTTCAAACCCTAGCTAAAACTCTATAAATAGGGCATAGTTCTGAACTGTGCGACCTTACTTTTTGGACGTAAAGAATCAAGGTAGGGAGTCACTATCTCAGGTAAGTTCTTTGGAAGCATTTGTTTACAATACTTTAGACTAACTCCCCTCCAAATTTCACATCTTTAGGTCAAGAGGTCGTGGAAGAAGGAAAACTAGGACAAGATTCTCAACCCAATTCAGAAGATACAGCCTAAGTTAAGAGGTAGGTTATCTCATGAACGGAAAAAATAACCTGATAAGACTAAAAGCCCTCTGGTTTGATTGAATCTCATGCATTATAGGTCATTGATTTCATGTTTTACTAGTTATTATACATATCATGCATCTCTTAGCCCTAATAGAGAAATTAAAGCATGTTATTCATCTAATCCACTGATACCCATGCATATAGATAGCCTATACTTCGTCATCATGCCTAGAATAGACATGATGTTTAATTTACAAACATGATGTGAATTGATCTCTTAGGATTTATACCGTTCTCTATTAGCAGACGCTCTGACGCATCGGCGTAGGACCGTCACACTCATGTAACGGCCCTACGACAGACCGTCACACACCCTGTTGTTTTTAGATTTTCACTGTTATCTCTAACGCGCTTGGACAGACGCGTTACGTTTATGTAACGGCTATTTCCTGACCATCACAATCACTGTGACGCCCCACTTCTAGACCGTCACAGCCGGTGTTCTGTCAACCCTAAGACAGAATATAACTTGCCAATATTATTTATTGTTAAGCCTAGTTACCTAAGTTTTAACCTGATCATGTGACTTTAAGGTTATTTGATTATTCATGATAGGTATTGCATGATTTGGTGTCTCATTGTTATTTTAAGTAATGTTAGTTTAATGAGTCCAATTCTATAGTTTTGTATTATGAAGCATGACTATTTTTAACATTGTATTGACGGAGTTTTCATCATGATTTTCACATTGATTATGCATATATCTCTCTGTCAATAGAGTCATTTCTATAAGTGCATGGCACATATTCCGGTATATTATCATTAGTTCACACTTTGCACTATAGGCACACACTTGGACTTGAGGACCTCTCTATTGGATACTCCTTCCAATGGACTAGGAAATCATTGTTTCAAGGCCTCCGTAATTCTCCACGAGCCTGGGATTCCCACTAGGACGCCGAGTTAGTTGTACCACTAAAAGCCCATTAAATAGAATACACTATCGTTGTTTCTGATTTTAGTAATGTAACGGCCTTGCACTGGACCGTCAGGCTCACGTAACGGCCCAATGCGTGACCATCACCTTCCTCTGAGTCTATTTTCATCTTTCTGGACTTGAATCACTGTAACGGCCCATTACTGGCGCGTCACATGATGTAACGGCCCAGTAAACGACCGTCATACTGCTGGCATATGTTAACCCAAGGTTTGACCAAGGGTTGATACTTCAATGATTCTAGATAACCCTTGATGATCTAGAACTTATCATATTACTTAATAGACTTAATGTAATGAATGGAAGTTAAGAAAAATACCGTTATGCTGTCGATTTATTTCTAAGAGCATGACATTGTTTAAGTCATTTTCTTGACTCGTACATCCTTATGTTGAAGCATTCATTCATTTCATTATAGTTATCATGAAATTATTGGATTGTACATTCTTGGCCATACTTTAATGTTATATTGCGTGGAAGTAACTTAATTTATAACTGAAGATGCGATCGAGCACTGATTGTGTTCAAGGGCTCTAAGCTAGTCCCCTCGGCTGATTGTCGGAAACATACTATTTTATAAACCATGGGGTATGATGCTACTGGAGTCGCATTGCGCTGGGAGTATTATTTCTATAAATAAGTGAAGATCCACGATACGATACGACACGAGATGACATTCTTGTACATGACTTTCTTGCTTGATATTCCATAGAAATTCATGAACTATGTACTCAAAAGAGACTAGTGTGATGAATATGTGGCTTGCTCGTTACATGCTTGCTCGTGAAAGGCCAAATATCATGTTCATGTTACATTCTTGCCAGTTCATTCTTAATCACTCTATCTTCCATGATTATCTCGTTACTATGATTTAATCGCATGATCATCGCATTGCATGATTTTATCTTATTCTCTAGAGTTAAAATGTTAATTACTTTAATAGTGCCTTCATGTTGATGCGAAGATACCTACTGGACAAGTGTGCTCATTACCTATTTCCAATGTTTTACAGGAGATGGATGTATTTCGGATTCGGGCTATACTAGTAGCGGGTCTGGAAGTGAGTGAAAGTCTTGTAAAGCTACGAGTGAAGACTTAGGAAGTTTATCCTATCTAGATTGAGTCAATGTAATTTTCCTATTTCTTGAGTCTAGTAGAAGGAAAAGATGATGAAATGTGGTTGTATTATGAAAATTGATCATTTATGAAATAAAGTTGAAGTTTGATTAAATTCTGTGCAATTGCATTTATTTGTGTGATTGTCTTGCGCTCTGATTGATTCTTACTTGCAAGAGGCTTACCATGCCGGCTGTTTGCGCTCCCCGAGCGAGTCTTCCGCTGTAATAAAGGCTCGGGGCATGATAGTTAAGTTTGGTATCAGAGCCTAAGTCTCAGGACTTAGGGAAAAGAGTCATGTCATAGGATAAGTCCAAGGTTTAAGGACCCCTACCTATGAACTGAGGAAGAAATTTTCGTACCCATGTGAGAATTGGGTAGAGCCCGGGATAAGATAATTAATTAGCTTTAAGATTGATTTTCATGAGAAATAACAAGTGTTATTTTTCTCTCTCAGGTACCTTATTATTCTTATCATGGCTCATCGCGTAGACTGGAATGGCATGCAACAAACCGTTGCTGGCCTTACACAGGCATTGCAAACCATGGTCCAGGCAGGGGTAGGAGCAAGGGCTGGCGACCTTCATCGTAATTTTCGGAGTCTAAATCCTCCGCGTTTCTATGGATCTTCCAATCCAGACGAAGCAGAAAATTGGATCGATGAGATGAATCATATATTTGATGTTATACAATGCACTGATCAGGAGAAAGTCCGTCTAGCAACGTTTCAATTAAATAAGGATGCCCGCACTTGGTGGAAATCGATTCCGGCACCTCCAGCCGATGCACCTCACACGTGGGATGGTTTTCTCACTTTATTTCGTGCCAAGTATTTCTCCGAACATGTGAAGGAAAGGAAGGCTATGGAGTTTGCCTCCCTTCATCAAGGGATGATGTCAATAGCAGAGTACGAGCTGCAGTTTTCAAGACTAGCACCATATGCACCACACCTTATTAGTACGGAATTATTAAAAGTGAATCGATTTATGGACGGGTTACGGCCCGATTTTATTCAGCAACTGGGGACACAGAATATCCGCACTTATGCGGAGATGGTTCAAAGGGCATATTTATGCGAGAGGACCTTAGAGAAGGTCAAAAGGTTGAAAGGTAAAGGATAAGAATCAAGTCAGCGCTCAGATCGGTATTATAAGAAGGAGAAGTTTAGCATCACGGAACCATACAAAAGCCATGATAATAAGAAAAGATCAAGGAGCGGGAACGGTGGAAGTTCCCAAAAGAATAATAAAAAGGTTAAGGAAGAGAAGGAGCAAGTTGCCTCAGTGTGCACTTTTTGCGAGAAATTCGGCTACTCGATTGAAGAATGCTGGAAGCGCCTCGGTGCTTGTTTGCGTTGTGGAAGTAGGGAGCATCGTGTGCCAGATTACCCCCTTATGAAAGATCAATCAAATAATGGAGGACGTAGGAGGCAGGCTCGCCTCAATGCAGTTATAGATGAAGAAGAAGCGCATAGGGATCTAAATGATGGGCTCATGAAAGGTACTCTTCAAATCTGTTCTCGTCCTGCATTCGTGCTATTTGATACTGGTGCTTCTCATTCTTTTATCTCCACCACTTTTGCAAAAACCTTACCAATTGCATCAGTTCCCCTACCTTCCGATCTCGCTATTACTACACCTTTAGGAGTGAGAACTAAGCTTACCAAATATTATCCTGATTGTGAGGTAGTGGTAGAAGGACACAATCTCCCCGTAAACTTAGTATGCCTTGATATGAAAGGTTATGATGCCATTTTAGGGGTAGATTGGCTTGTAGACCATGATGCTTATATCAACTGCCGAAATAGAATTATATCTTTTCGAAAGCCCGGTCTTCCAAGATTTTCTTTTCTTGGCATCAAATACAAGAAAGATGCTACCATTATATCTTCTCTTCACGCTTGCAAACTTATCTCGCAAGGATGTGAAGCTTTTCTTGCTTCAGTCATTATTACAGAATCTAAGAAAATTGTCCTAGCAAACATTCCTATTGCAAATGAATTCCCAGATGTGTTCCCATCTGAACTACCTAATTTACCGCCCGAGAGGGAAGTGAACTTTACCATCGAACTCATTCCTGGTGCGGCACCTATTTCTATAGCCCCTTACAGGATGTCTCCCATAGAACTTAAAGAACTAAAGAAGCAGTTACAGGAACTTCTAGACAAGAGTTTCATTAGACACAGCACATCTCCTTGGGGTGCGCCTATTCTATTTGTCAAAAAGAAACATGGTTCCCTCAGGCTATGTATTGATTACCGGCGACTGAATCAACTTACAATCAAAAATAAATATCCGTTGCCGCGTATTGATGAGCTCTTCGATCAGCTTTCGGGAGCTGAGTACTTTTCTAAGATTGACCTCAGATCAGGTTATCATCAGCTTAGAATTAAAGAATAGGACATTTATACATCGGCTTTTCGAAGTCGTTATGGCCACTATGAATTCGTGGTGATGCCGTTCGGGTTAACTAATGCCCCAGCAGCATTCATGCAACTTATGAATAGTGTCTTCCAGTCGTATTTGGACCAGTTCATCGTTGTCTTTATTGATGATATCTTAATATATTCCAAGACAAAGGAGGAGCATGAAGGACATCTAAGGATAGCTTTGCAAACACTTAGAGAACACAAGCTATATGCTGTTGGCACCCAAAATATGATCGTCGGCGACCAAGCCACAAAGACAAAGGAGCCGGCATGCTGAAGCACGGAAGCCGATAAAGATCCACATATTGAAGATTTCTCAAGCTGCCAGAGCCTCGAGTCACTCCGTATGTACACGGGGACTTCACCTCAACAGAGCCGAGACAAACTCACAACTAACTGGCAGTGCGACCAAGCCTGCCCAATGAACCGGCATCGACTCTATCATGCCACATACGCTACGCCCGTTGTCCGGTCAAGGACGACGATCTATCCGGTGGTCCCCCACCTCATGAAAAGGCCCTCCTGAAGATGAAGGAGTCCCCCTGGGTCTCCGAGACGAAGGACCGAAAGCTCCGACGGTAGAAGATCCCGATCACCCGGCACGGGTACGGCTTCCCGCAAGATGGGCCCATTGGTGGCCGAATGATCACCCAGCTCAGGCGGAACTATCCCTGGCGTTATCCCACCTCCTAGGAGGCTGTGGGCATGAGCCAGATCGAGCCAGCAACACGAATCATAGAGCCGAATGCCGTGTCAGCGGCAGGCCCGTATGATCAACCCAAAGCTATCTGGAACCTCGAGAATGGCTGTACGCCAACCCGGGAGCTTCGACAAGATATCTCGTCGAGGTTTTAGTGAGCATCGGCAGGACACATGTTCACGGTGACTCCCGGAATCATCCCCGGACTCATCGACTGGCTCGAAGCTCGTAAAGAGCACTAGCCCGGCGCGCCCTTATCCCGGCGCGCCCCCCCTACCTTCCGCCCTTATCCCGGCGCGCAAGTTACCCTATCGGATGGCGCCTTAAACCGGCGCGATAAGTTGATGAAGCTTCCTCCCGGCGCACCAATCTCACGCCGGATTGGGGTTCGAACTCGCTCCTCTATATATATGGTGGCTGCTCAAGAAGAAAGAAAAAAAAAGGAGAGGGGGGATCGAGACATCAGAAGATACAGAGAGTCGGAAGAAAAAGAGAGGAGGGCTTTTTGAGAGGGCTTTCCTTTGAAGAAGAGAGGGAGCAGGGCTCCTTCGGAGGATCTTCCGCCGGCCGTCTTCCTTTCTCTACGATACCCTGTTTCAGGAACAGGTGGGCGCCGGTGCCGATCTTCCCTCTGCTTTCCGTGGATTCCTTCTTCTGAGCTTTCCACCCATCAGATGTAAGCGAGAGGGGGAGGAGTGGCGATGATATGAGCCGATTCTACTCCCCCTTCTATGCGATTTTCTCTTTTTCCCCTTCCTCTATTGTTGTGCTCTGCACGTCCTCTGCCTCCGCTATTGGCGAACGGGGACCGAGCAATGGTGCCGGTGCCATGTTCTTATCATGTAAATGCTAAACCATTCCTGTTTCTGGGATGGTAATACATATATGTATGAATGCTTAGATCAACGGGCCGAATGATTGATCTTCAGCCCCCCTTCTATCTATGCCAATGGGTGTGTCTGAGTCCTTCTTTGCGTAGTTCTCTGATTCCGATTTCCCCAAAGTCCCTATCATGCCCCGAATCATCGTGGGCTACAGAAACACCCCTCCCCGGGGGCTTTTCCTTCGATCATTCTCGTGTTCGGTTCAAGGGTCTTCGCACCCCCCTTTCATGGACAGAGATGTGCTTCTGCGCATGCCTCTCTCTCTGCCATGCTATCAAGGGTTCAACTCCCATTAATCTCTCTCTTCGCACCCCCCTTTCATGGACAGAGCTGTGCTTCTGCGCATGCCTCTCTCTGCCATGCTATTAAGGGTTCAACTCCCATTAATCTCTCTCTTCGTGCCGCCCTATTGCTCGTGAAGTGAGGATTTCCTTTGGGATTGCAGGGTCCATCCCCTGAATGTCGCTTTTTAATTGTTCGAACATATGCTCCTGCGATGGGCTCGTCTCGTTTATGCATTTACTACCTCTATGCATCATGATAATTCGAACTGTTCTGAGATTTTCTCATCGTTTTAATCACCCGGGGAGGGGGACATTCCCCCGTGGTTTCACGAAATTGTTGGGCAACTAAGAACTCTACTTCTCGATGGTAGATGTTTCCCCAAGCCTACAACAGATAGCAACAGGGGGTCCTAGCTCAATGAGCTCAGCCCCAACAATCTAAGACCCGATCGAGACCGGGGGATGTGTGCTCCTCGTAGGCTAGCCCTCGGAGCTCCACTCTCCTAATGGTCAGTTTCTCTGCGGGATGAGTCACAAACTGTGGGTTGTCCACCCCTCGCAGGCTAGCCCTCGGGGTGCTACTCCCATCATCAATGGCTTCATCTCTCTGTCTGTTCCCCTATGGAACCTTGGTGCTCCTAGCAGGCTAGTCCTCGGGGTATCCTATCCAATGGGGTTTGCTGGCTGCCTTCGTGCATACCGGCAGTTTAGGGGCTTACTCCACGAGTGAGTATGACCCCGATTCTCCCCTGCAACTCTTCATGTTCAGGGGAGATGCTACCAAATTTTGGACAAATTCATAATGACTGAGCAATGATAACTTGCTCGTCCTGGGCTCAATCAATTCAGTGCTCGAGTATGAACCTCGCACTGACTTATCACATCATTCCTGAAGAGTTTTGGACTTCAATTCAACAAGCAATTGGCCTCAAATAATTTCAAAACTCTCAACAGAAATTTAATAAACTTAAATGGTTCAAAATTCATCAAAAATAGGTTTAAACGGCGCGGCCTTAAACTCGGCGCACCCTAATACGGTGCGGTACCCCCCACCCCCCCCGCGCCGGATTAACCCTAGACTCATAAACTAAAAAATTTTCCTTGCGCCTTTCCGGCGCGCCATGAACCAGCGCGCCCCCATTACCTGCGCGCCGTTTTAACCAGCTATAGGGCTGTGCCGGGTTAACCTCCTATACCTACGTTTTATCACGCCGTGGAAGTTATCTCTCGTGTGTTCGCGCCGGTTTTGAACCCCTCTTGCTATTTTAATCATTCACTCACCCCCAGAGCGATTCTCGTCTCTCATGGTCGGTGTTAATAAACAGAAATTGGTAATAAATTGAATAAAGGAATGGCCAAGCGAGTCCAAATTACCTTGTTACCATGTTTTCATTACCATGACCATCAGCACTTCGCTTTCGCTATCACACTTGTGTTGCCTTCCCTCCTCTTGATGGGGAGTAATAAACGTGGTTGATCACCATTTGCTTTCATAACTCTATTGTCATGCTTAATATAGTCATGAACGTTACGCATGCATGCCTGCATAGATCCTCGGGTATATCAAATGGCGTCGACAGAAGGTCGGGTTACGCCCGGTCGGAAGTCTTCGCTATGCGCGACGGTGGTCTTCGGACCTACGTCCTCTGCCACATACCAAGGGTCTCTAATTCCATGAACTATGCATCTTATTCATGATAGATAGACGCACCTTGCATGACCCCGTCATGTTTGTAATGTAGCACCTTTTACTCCGACATTGACAGCCCGCTATCTCAGCAATTAATCAAAGGTGTTCCCTCCTCGTGGGGGATGTAATCAACGCCATAACCTTTATGGTATGGCGGACTGCTGGTCCCGACCGAACCTCACATTCGTCTGACCAAGTCAGAATGAGCGCATGATAAATTCGTCACTCACGTGACTGGCACGTCGGCGTCGTCAATCAGTCAGTTAATTACCAATTGGTTAATTGGTTGATCAACGCGCGAAAGAAAAAAAAAGGGTCGCAAACAAGTCTGGCACGCCCGGTGGGACCAGTGTCACCTTTCCTCTCTTTGCCGAGATTCTTGGGCTTCGAGGCCCTCTCAAAGGTTACTGATCGTTGGCTTGTTTGTCTTTAACAGGCGAATGATGGCATCAATTGGATTGACCGGCGTCGGCTTCGGCCCTTCGATCGTCGCTAGACATGCACAAGGGTACCTGGCGATGCCCATGGAATTCGGCAGCTTCCCTGCCGCTGTTGGCTTCCCCAACTTCTTGGGGTTGGCCTTTGTCGATATGCTAGAAGTCGAAGCCCCGGAACCCGTTAAGGAAGTTGGGGAGAAGATGGAGCCTCTGAAGGCTCCCTGCTGCAACGACTCATCCAAGAGTCTGGCCCCGGCCGCCAGCTGTTTGGTGCACCACGTCATATGTGGGATCCGCCCCAATATCGTCAACAAACACCCTGGAGGACGTCAGCGTCGCCAGGCCCACAAGAGTGCTGTTGTGATTACTGGGACTCTGTCTCAGTCCGAGAAATCTATGATGGTTGGAGGCATGCGCGTTTTCCTCAACGGACGCACTGCACGGTGATGCGGGACGAGATCACGGACACGACAAGCTCGTGACTGCCCCTTAACGAGGGAAGCGTCGGACGTGCGCGGTTGAGAAACCGGCAATGAGCTAGGGTGGTCGGCTCTCACTTGTGCCGGGATCGGGTCATGGGACGGTCTCGCTCACTCTCTCGCAGCAGCGGTGATATGAAAATAAAGCAAGCTACGATCCTAGAACATGCTCTCTAGCAGTGGCATAAACAAGCATATATGGAAATAAGCGAAATGCCAAGCAAGGAGTGAATACGATATCTCCACGCGCTCGGCGTGGGGACGACGGACCCGGCCGAAGTCGTACTCCCGGGACAGTTAATACATAAAGATTACAGCAATGAGTTACAGCCCACTCCACGCAGGGAGGTAAAGGGCGACACAATGGGGTCCGGGAGGACCGATTTCGGGTTGACGGGCGGCTTCTCGCGTAGCTTCGGCCGCACACGTACTCGCGCCTGTGGGGCCCACGTGCTGTCCAAGGGGGCCGTGTGGGACCCGGTGGCACCGCTGTGGTGGTGGATGCCTGGATGAGCGCTCCCTGGAGTGGAGGCGAGCTGGTTCACCGGCCGGAGGCCGGGCGGCTCCGATCGACACCGGTCGGAACAACCGGCCACAGATCTGTAACTTCTGGTTTTCAGCGCGCGTCCCGGCGAGAACGGACGCTGCGATCAGTCCCAATGTCGGATGGACACGAAACTGGCACCGTTGGAAAGCTAACTTCAAATACTTCAATCTAGGCTTGAAGATCTGGCCTGGATCTGCACGGATCTTGGCTTTAATGAATTGTTGAGTTGCTGTTGTACAGTGTTCTGGCTCTCAGATCTGCAGAGAACTGTCTGAGAACCGCCTTTGACCGATATGTGAACGTCCGAATCTGAAGTTGTGGTCTTCATAGAAGTTGTAGGAAATCAAGAGAGGAAACCGATACTATTTTGTATGAAGGATTTGGAGGTGGCTGTGATTTGTTCTGAGTTTTTAGCTGGAAGGTGGTCGGATCTGGGAATTAGCTGAAAACACTGTAGCAGAGATAGAACACGAATTTTGAAAAATGGATAGAAGGCGGATCAAAAATCATGAAAAATGGTGCATGTAGGGGATGATGGAAAGAACTCCTAGTAAAATGGGGAGGGTTTGGAAAATTTAAAAAGGTGGTCGGAGATGGGAAACTCAGAGCTGTTGTCACTGTAGACAGAGACAAAACAGATCTGGGAATTGAAAATGAACGAAAATGGAAAATTACTAAATGGAGGATTTTGGATGTGAAAATTTAGGTGGAGGTGTGGATTCAAGGTAATAACACACCCTAAAAATTTCAAATCCATCTGAGCTCGTGGCTGGCAGCAAGAATTCATGAACTACACCTCTATCTAGCAAGATAGAAACTTGAAGACAGCTCCGTGGCGGCTCGAAGGCGGCACGAACGGCAGCGGCGGCACCGATGAAGATCAGAGGTTGAGAGGGGGAGATAGAAGATTGATACACTCTAGAACTGGAGGTTTGAGGAGAGGAACCAGAGGGAGAGAGACAAGGAGGGGGGCAAATGGCCTCTTGGGCAATTTTTCTCAAAATTCATTCAATAATTCTTCATTAAATTTACAAATGACACTATACACACTCTTAAATAGAGAATGGCAAGGGGAGGGGCTGAGAATTTCGTGGGAGCCAAGTGGGAGAGGTATGGGGACCAAGGGGAGGCCAAGGAAGCTTCCTCCCTTTGAAAATTCAAAGGAAGGAAGTCCAAATTTGATAGGTTGCCTACCTTGGACCAAGAAAGGGGGCTCCCCCTTCTAGAAGCCTACAAGCCACCAAGCCCCTTTCACACTAGCCCATGGGCTTGGCCCATTTAAAAGCCCAATAACTCTAGATCACTATTCTAGCCCATTACAAGACCATAGGCCCATTAGTCTTATTATAATAGTACAACCCAATAAGTGTCCAATATGACACAACCCCCTAAATGGACTCTACTAAATGAAACCCATTGATGGACTCTACATAAAATGTGGCCCATTGGCTGGTTAAAAGCCTTACAAAGGGGTCCAAATGAAAAAAAACCCAAATAAACATACTAATACAAGCCATTCCACACAAATATAACTCATTAGCCTTTTATGTCCCATCAATTCTCCCCGGGTGGGAGGAACTCGACCCCATCGAGTATGGGGTGTTGCTGCTCGAATAGTACCGGCGGATCCATCATCGAACCAAGTAGCGAGGGTATGCTCCACTCCAAGTGATCGTCACCTGCTCATTCCATATATACTCGATATGCACAAGCTGTTGTGGGCTAGAGGTGGACACTCCGGGTGGGGCACTCTCAAAATGGGAGGAGGCGGCTTGAAGACTCACTAGGAATCACCGCTAAGTCCCTGTAGGTGACTGATCCGGGTATAGATGTAGAACCGATCCCATACTCATCGAGCGAGTCCACTCGCCTCCCACTCATAAGAGACTGACATCGATGAGCTTGCACAAGACACATGCAGACAGATATACCACACAAAGAAAAAAAGCACATCGACTCATCTATGACCCTAGACACACCTAATGTTAGTCCGACCCGTACATGGGTGACGGCGGACCAGGACACCCGAATATGTGCCATGCATGCATGTTATGCAACTGGGAATGGATGGCATGGGGGACACCTATACGTCGGGTGTGGTTATGCGTGGGTGGTCTTTTGAATGTGGGCGACTCTGGTGGTTTAGAAGAGCCGGGTGTAGGTGGGTCGGGATTGGTGGATGTAGATGGCCCATCCCGTGGGAAAGGGGCGTAAAAGTGGGCTTCCTTGAAGAAGGGGAGTACGGGTGGTAACTTGGGAAACCTACTAGTGAAAGGGTCAAAAGGGTCAAAGAAGGTATGACCCCTAGGTTCCCCCATTGCATAGTCCCACGTTTGACATTCGGGAAGGTGATGATCTCCTCCATCCACCGTGGTAGATGGGACCGTGTATAGGAAATATGACTCCTCCCTCGGAAGCAAGGTAATGAAGTCGGGTTCATCCGGTAGCGGGAGAAGTAGAAGAACCTCCGTGGTAACACAACCCACGGTGCATACGGAGGTAATGGACCCTAAGACGGGGTGGGTGAAGCTACGACACGTGGGTTGGTCGAAGCCTCGGGCCAACATATGTGTCAACTTCCATTGCCAACCTAAACCAAGAATAAGGTCACCCAATGTGTCAACATGGTGACTAGATCGGAATGTAGTATGGTAGGAGTTGACGGGCACCAAAGGTAGGGTAGGGTCTATAGACGGGTAAGGAAGTGGAACCAAGCCATCTTTGAGCCAACTAAGAAGTGGCTCGGCTATGTATAGCGTACCCGTAAGAAACACGGGCGGCTCGGGATGAGGTGGCTCCAAGCGCGAATCCGAAGGTGGAGTGGGCCGTTGGGGTTAGGTGGCTGGAAATACGGGGGTGCTCGACTGAGCCCCGTCCTTAATGATGATCTTGCCGGGTAGGTAAGGTGGGTATAAGGTGCAAGTCCTCTTGTCCCAATCAAGATTGGCTCTTCGTTCTCCTAACCACGTTTGCCCTAAAATGATGCATGAACCAGCAAGTGTGCCGATCCTACACCATGCACCATCAACGTAAAGAACAGAGCCGATCCGCCTATAGAACTCAACACAAGCAAAATCACCATCGCGGACAATCTCGCCTGTCTTGGAGAGAGACTCCACGATGTCAAGAGAAACCCAATTATCCGACTCCCTATCGGTGAAATGGAGTTCCATTGTGGACCCGTTGGGTAGAGTGGCTTTCATAATGAGAGGGGTAAAACCAAAGGCTCGGGCCATGTGGACATTGAATTTGGCCACAAAGGTTGACCACTCGGACGTATGGTCTTGGGGAACGGCCATGGGTAGTGGACATGGACATGCATACACACGGTGACAAGACACTAGACCGACTATGCAAGTTTGGAATGCATGCACACTAAGGACCCTAGACGTAAACCAAGACTCGGTACGTGGTGGAGATAACCGATCCGAAGATCACTCGCGCAAGTGTGCGGCCTTCCCGATAGGCGTAGCCTAACGTTCAGACAACACCTTTTGATATACCGGGTTATTGGGATGCAATTCAAAAAGACACACTTTTTTTTTTATTTTAAAACAATGATGACCCTAGACACGACTTAGACAATGACTAATGGCTAGACGTAAATGACACTCTTTTTTTTTGACACCCTAGACTCAACCTCGCTCTGATACCAAATTGATGCGGGACGAGACCACGGACACGACAAGCTCGTGACTGCCCCTTAACGAGGGAAGCGTCGAACGTGCGCGGTTGAGAAACCGGCAATGAGCTAGGGTGGTCGGCTCTCACTTGTGCCCGGATCGGGTCACGGGACGGTCTCGCTCACTCTCTCGCAGCAGCGGTGATATGAAAATAAAGCAAGTTACGATCCTAGAACATGCTCTCTAGCAGTGGCATAAACAAGCATATATGGAAATAAGCGAAATGCCAAGCAAGGAGCGAATATGATACCTCCACGCGCTCGGCGTGGGGACGACGGACCCGGCCGAAGTCGTACTCCCGGGACAGTTAATACATAAAGATTACAATAATGAGTTACAGCCCACTCCACGCAGGGAGGTAAAGGGCGACACAATGGGGCCCGGGAGGACCGATTTCGGGTTGACGGGCGGCTTCTCGCGTAGCTTCGGCCGCACACGTACTCGCGCCTGTGGGGCCCACGTGCTGTCCGAGAGGGCTGTGTGGGACCTGATGGCACCGCTGTGGTGGTGGATGCCTGGATGAGCGCTCCCTGGAGTGGAGGCGCGCTGGTTCGCCGGTCGGAGGCCGGGCGGCTCCGATCGACACCGGTCGGAACAACCGGCCACGGATCTACAACTTCTGGTTTTCAGCGCGCGTCCCGGCGAGAACGGACGTTGCGATCAGTCCCGATGTCGGCTCGACACAAAACTGGCGCCGTTGGAAAGCTAACTTCAAATACTTCAATCTAGGCTTGAAGATCTGGCCTGGATCTGCAAGGATCTTAGATTTAATGAATTGTTGAGTTGCTGTTGTACAGTGTCCGGGCTCTCAGATCTGCAGAGAACTTGTCTGAGAACTGCCTTTGACCGATATGTGAACGTCCGAATCTGAAGTTATGGTCTTCATAGAAGTTGTAGGAAATCAAGAGAGGAAATCGGGACTATTTTGTATGAAGGATTTGGAGGTGGCTGTGATTTGTTCTTATTTTTTAACTGGAAGGTGGTCGGATCTGGGAATTAGCTGAAAACACTGTAGCAGAGATAGAACACGAATTTTGAAAAATGGATAGAGAGCGGATCAAAAATCATGAAAAATGGTGGATGTAGGGGATGATGGAAAGAACTCCCAGTAAAATTGGGAGGGTTTGGAAAATTTCAAAAGGTGGTCGGAGATGGGAAACTCAGAGCTATTGTCACTGTAGATAGAGACAAAATAGATCTGGGAATGCAAAATGAACGAAAATGGAAAATTACTAAATGGAGGAGTTTGGACGTGAAAATTTAGGTGGAGGTGGGGATTCAAGGTAAGAACACACCCTCAAAATTTTAAATCTATCTGAGCTCGTGGCTGGCAGTTGATGGGACATCACACGGGTGACCCCAGATCGAGCCATCCCCACCATTCCTGTCCACAATACGTACCAGGCCCTCGCTGGAAGGAGGGCAGAAAGAGAAGAGGCCGGCCACTATGGCCAAGGAAGCTCGGCCCCTAGACCGAGGAAGTTCAAACATTTGTGGATTCCCAAGCGGACCCAACCTGCCCACCAGTTGACACCCGTCCACCGTCATCCTGTGAACGGCGAGGCGGAAGTGAGAAGAGAAAGGGGCTTGCCCCCGAGGAAGGAAGAAGAGGTGGTCACGGATCCTCCGGGCCGCAGAAGTTTTCGGGCTGCTGCCCGTCAAGCCAACGTCCCAGTCAAGGGACGAAGATTCCAACAGCCTGTCGACAGAGCTCGGCTGGCTTATATCCCTCCTGCGGGAGGTCGACAACTATCCCCCGTGTTACACCAAGAGCGGGGTCGAGAAGAGATGACCTGCTTGGTCAGAAATTATTTTCAAGGGTTGGGTAACCCCTCGCTTGGTCAACAGCGACTGATGCAGACAGTCGCCACTGATGAATACTACTGCCCATCAATGGCAGATGAAGAAGATATGGGAGAAAGAATGATGGTGTCGTCAGTCGACGACAATGGATATGATAATGGCTTTGAGATCGAAGCCGATGAAGATGTCCCTGAGCGGGAGGAAAGAAGAAGAGTTTCTATGTTCGAAAGGCTGACCTTCCCGCAGCAAGCTAGAAGGAGGGTCCATCGACAGAGGAGAAAGATGCAGGTCTTCACTTGCAACATGGCGGGGGTATCCAACCGATATGGGGAGCTTCCCGAAGACCCTCGAGAATTGGCTCAATTGGCCGCACGGCCGGAGCCAAGTACTCGCAGAACAGAAGCAGCAAGGTAGCTCCTGATGATGATCAAAGGGAAGCAGCCCCAGATTTACCACCAGTGGGATAACAAGGCCCCCATCCTGACCGCTAATGTGGTGACGGCAGAGGAAGAAGACGACGTTCCTCTCGACATCCTGCCCGAGGGTACGTCCGGGGATATAGCAGAAGTTATCCCCACTGCAGCCGCTATAGACCCCTCGGTCTTGATATTACTTCAACAATATCAGAAAGAGATAGACTTGCTGAAGAAGCGGCTGATGGAGAAAAATGAACAATCCTCAGCTTCCAAGCCACCCGAGGTCCAGGGTGAATCGTCTCGGGGAGCAGTCCGTCGTGACGGCCCTCCACCACTCTACACACTGCCCCAGTCGTCAGAGCCAAGCCTGGCGACAATGCAACAGCGGCCACCACAGCTCCGGCCGCTGCTACCTCCGGTTCTCCCTCAAGCGCACCAGACTCCTCCGCTGCTGCGTCCTCCACAGGCGACCACCCTGGTCACCCCGTACTTGCAGCCGGCGCACTTCTATCCAGAGCCGGTTGACCCCACGGTCATGAACCGGATGATGGTGGAAAGGATGCTCGAACTGAAGCTCGCAGAGAAAAGTGAAGGCGACTATGTCGCATTTGATGCCTATCGGGTGCCCTACCCACAACACCATGCGGCTAAACGACTTCCCTCGGGGGTCAACAAGCCACCTAAGTTTGATAAATTCAACGTGAAGGGGTCCCCGAAGGAGCACATCGCATATTACATGACCGTTATGGGTGATCTGGCCACCGACGAGTCATATTTACTGAAGTTCTTCGAGTCCTTGCTGACGGGACTCACATTTGAATGGTACTCCAGTCTCTCGGTCGGGTCAATTAATGACTGGTCGGATATGCAGAGAAAGTTCAGAGAAAGGTTCCATGTTACAGAGAGGGAGGTCACAGTGGCCGAACTCTATTCAACAAGGCAGAGGGCCGATGAAACAACCCTCGATTATATCAAGAGGTGGAGGAACCTCGGAATGAGGTGTAAGCGGCCCCCGCATCAGGAGGATGCTGTGCAAATATGCAAACAGAATCTCAGGAGGGAGGTTCTGGAGAGAATGATCGGAACGGAAATACGGTCGTTCGACCGACTAAATAATGTCGTGGCCGAAGTGGAAGCCTTCCTGGCCAGACCTACCCCTACATCTGCTGCCAGCACGACCAAGAAGGGCAAGGCAGTGGACCGGCGCTCCTCGCCCAAAGAAGCGAATGCTCTAGACATAAAAACGTTCGAACAACAAAAAGGTGAAGGCGAGAAGGGAGTCACCCCACAGCCTAGAGAAGCCCTAGATGGCAAAGAAGGTCCTTCGCTGAGGGACAAGATGAAGAAGGCCTATTCCTTTTCAAAAGACAAGACCCTGGTTCTATTCGACTGGGTAACAGAATACAACATGGTCATCCTGCCTGAGCCAAGGAGGCCAGAGGACCTGAAAAGGAAAGACAGTCCGAGATTCTTCCCCTACCATCAGATGTTGGGGTATCCAATCGAAGACTGCTATGTGTTCAAGGACATCATCGAGGGGATGGTGAAAAAGAATGAAATTGAGCTGGGAGAGTACAAAGTAGACCCTCCTCAGCCACATGAAGCCCCTCGGAGGAGGGTAGCAGTCAACATGATCTCCCTCTACCAGGCATTGCCCGAGGAGATCTCTGAAGCAAGCACGCGGAGCACCTATGAAACTCATCTCTTGGAGCCTGCGAAAGAACATCAGGGATGGCAGCAAGCCCCTATAAAGCACAAGAAGAAGAGGGCACCTCGCCCGAAAGAGGGGGCACATATCCGTGGTGCTACACCTCGGCCTGCTCCGCCAGTGGCAGCACCCGTATGGGTCACTCCACCTACAGCTATCAGAATACATACACATAATCGGAGGAGACAAACTCCGCTGCCAGTGATTAAGGAAACCAATCTTGGAGTCCTTCGACTGCAAAACCTCATTGAGGGGCTAGATGACTATGTGCGGCCCAAGTTGAAACCCCTACTGATGCGGGACCACGTCCCGTGGCAAGAATTAGAGTAGCTCTCACTTGAACAAAAGGAGGAAGCTGAAGAGGTACCCGACGGAGAGGGCAGTCTATTCTGGGGGCACCCGCCCACAGAAACTAAAAAGAAGAAGAAGCAAAAGAAGAAGAAAAGAAAGGCCGCTAGGGCCAATAAAGTGCAGGTTATCTCCTGCAATACCCTATCAGTGCTCTTCAACCTACCCGGGAAGGAGGAAGAAGAGGAAATTTGCTTCACACCCCATGCTGGGGGAGGCAAGGCCGAGGCCGCAACTGCTGCACATGCCACCCGATCAGGCCGAAAATGGGGGCGACAGCCGCCACCCAACCACAACATCATGTTTAGAGGGGAGCAACCCTACAAGACACCTCCGTCGGAGGTCAAGGGAGTCCAAATCCCTCCTCCGTCAGGCCTATACAACAAGAGTGGGGGCAAGGGGGTCCCTTCATTTCTTGAATTCATGAAGATGTCCAAGGGGAAGCAGCCTTGTCAGGAGGCTAACCCTACACCCGGGGCCATTCACCCGTAGCCAGCGCAACCTGCTGAAGAGCCAAATACAGGCAGAGCTTGCCCCGCAGCAACTAACAAAGAAGACCCAGAAGTCAGTACCAGCCAGAAGGGCGCCGAATCTGAGGAAGATGAAGCAGGTCCGTCGGGACCCGCAAATCAAACCCTCCCCAAGTCCAGATGGGCTGAAGAGATGAAGCTCTCCAATGTCCGAGCTGGGAGCCAAATAATGAAGCTACTCAAGAAGCTCCCTGCTCGATTCACAATCTGGGAAATCCTCTCTCTAAGTGAAGAAACTCGACAGGCGATCATCACTACCCTGCAGACGCCTGCTCATTTTGAAACCTGCATAGCTGAAGCTGTACCAGAAGCCAGTATGACATTCTCTCCAGAAGACATGCTACTACCTACCATCAGCCACAACAGGTCACTATACATGAAGGCGCACCTGAATGGAAGGGAGCTGAACAGAATACTGGTTGATCCCGGTGCAGTAGTCAACATCCTGCCATACAGAATATATGAGAGGCACCACTTTAACGTGCATCTCTAAAAGGTCGGGGATATGCGTATCACCGGCTTCAATCAAAAATGTGAAGTGTCAATAGGAGTGGCAGAGTTCACACTGACCCTCGCAGATTTTACTACAACGGTGCAGTTTCATGTCATTGACTCCCGCACCTCTTACAAGGCACTACTCGGCCGCCCATGGCTGCATGAAAACATGGTGGTGCCCTCCACGCTCCACCAATGCATCAAATACAGTTTCCAAGGGAAAGAGGAGAGGATATTTGTAGACCCCCACCCGTTCGAGGTGTTTGAGTGTCATTTGGCAGATGCCAACTTATATACAGGGCCTTCCCAGAAGACCTCTGAAGCTAAGACCCCTGTGGGGGCATCCAGAAGCACGTCCGACGACAGTTGGTATCCACCACCGCCACGCGGGCATGTCAAGCCCAAGGTGGTCTCCCATATCACAGCATCCGGGGACGTGGGCAGAACAGCACCTCCAGCATTCTATCCAGAAGCTAATGAAGTGCAGGTCAATCGACAGCACAATTACATCGGAGTCCCAACTGGCCTCATCAAGCCAGTCCTCGGCCTCGATGACCCCACTGTCGAGCCTTTCAAGACTTGGGAGGTGACACAGGAAGATGGACCCAACAGCTTGTTCTATACAGCTGAGGAACATCCCACTCGGGAAGACACAGACTGTAGCCTCCCCGAAGATCTAAGCAACCCGCCGGTTCCTGTCCAAGGTCTGGCATTTACAACTGATCGGATGGCCAGGATGTTTCAGAAGCAACACATTCCTCCCGATCAGTCTCAAAAGTGCAAAGAAGCTTTCCAGAAGATGTGGTATCCCACAAATCTGGATAAGGAGATGAGACGTGTCTCTCAACATCCGGGGTTGGGCTTCACCCTGGAGGAATATTATTACAGTGGGTGGTACGAGGTGGACACTATCTCCACCTTCTATCCTACTGAAGATGGCCCTCTGGGGGCAACCTTTGATGAATATCCGGTGGAAGCCGAACATGTTGAACTGGCTCGATCCGGAAATCAAGAAATAGAAACCTCGGCCCCCTGTCGATGCTGGGAGCAGGTCCACCCTGAAGAAGCGGCCCTTCAAGCCAAATTTGATACGGCTAGCAGCAGCGAAGCCGAAGACATTGAAGAAGCAGGAGTTTCTCCCTCCATCGGAGTCCTACTAATGACGACTTCAACACCTTTTCTGCCAATCAGGGAAGCCTTGGTCGGCCCCGATCAAGGGGAGCAACTACCACGAAAGAAAAAGCCACTTCTACGGAAGATACAACTGCCCCGGAAGGTGAGACCTTCTCAATTTCTGCTACAAGACCGGGATGCCGTCCAAGCCCGGCAATAAACAACTACCAGCCTGTCGCGGCTGCAATCTCATATACAAACACTAAAGCTGCTCTCTCGCCCTTGGGAGCCACAACGATAATGGATTTGCTAATAGAACAATCCACCCAGCCGCTAGCACAAGAAATAAAGAAACCTCAAGAATCTCTGGTGGTGTCTGAAGAGGAAGTCAAAGTACTCGACCCTCAAGATGGTATTCCAGACTTCGTTCACCTCCAACCGGCACCTCCGGAGATAGAAGACGGTGGCCAAGCCACAATCGATGAACTGATAGAAGTCAACCTGAGAAATGAGAAGGACCCTAGGCCTACCTTCCTCAGTGCCCAACTATCCCCAGAAGAACGGGAGCTGTACATCCAGCTGCTACTAGAATACCGGGATTGCTTCACCTGGACTTACAAAGAAATGCCAGGTCTAAGCCCCGCTATCTCATAACATGAGCTAGCAATCAGCCCTGAGGCCGAGCCGGTGAAGCAACCACCGCGGCGCATGAGGCCAGAACTCATCACCCAAATTTGTGCTGAAGTCGACAAGCTCATTGACGTGGGATTTGTTGAAGAAAACCAGTACACCACATGGCTGGCGAACATCGTCCCCGTGAAGAAGAAGAATGGACAAATCCGGATATGTGTCGACTTTCGAGATCTAAATAAAGTCTGGCCTAAAGATGACTTTCTGGTGCCAATAACCGAAGTCATGATAGATGCTACGACCGGCCATGAGGCCCTGTCATTCATGGATGGGTCGTCCGGTTACAATCAGATTTGGATTGCGGAGCATGATCGGGTCCATACTGCTTTTCGAACCCCTAAAGGCATATATCATTACAAGAGGATGCCGTTCGGACTAAAGAATGCTGGCGCAACCTATCAGCGCGCAACGACCAAAATCTTTGATGAGTTGCTCTACCACAAGGTCGAGTGCTACATAGATGACCTGGTGGTCAAAACCAGAAGAAAAGAAGACCATCTGCAAGACCTCCGGATTGTTTTTCAGAGGCTGAGGCAGCATGAGCTGAAGATGAACCCTATGAAATGTGCGTTCGTAGTGTCGAGCGGAAAATTCTTGGGCTTCATCGTCCGATATCGGGGAATCGAGATAGACCCCGCAAAAATCAAAGCGATTCAGGAGCTACCTCCACCAAGGAATATCTCCGAGCTGAGATCACTACAAGGCCGCTTGGCTTATATCCGGCGGTTCATCTCTAATTTGACAGGGCGATGTCAGCCTTTCCACAAGTTGATGATGAAAGATGTCCCCTTTTATTGGGATGAAGACTGCCAGACAGCCCTCAACAAGCTAAAGGACTATCTGAAGACTCCTCCAGTGTTAGGCGCACCGGTGAAAGGATGACCATTGATACTGTATATAGCAGCTACACATAATTCTCTGGGGGCAATGCTGGCCCAGAATAATGAAGAAGGGAAAGAGTAAGCCCTCTATTACCTCAGTCGGAGACTGGTCAGAACTGAAGAGAAATATACTTATATTGAGAAGATCTGTCTGGCACTGGTCTTCACAGTTAAGAAGCTCCGACACTATATGTTGTCGCATGAAGTCAGCTTGGTATCCAAAGAGGATCCCCTGAAGTATATCATGTCCCAGCCGGTACTCAAAGGTCGCCTGGGCAAATGGGCGGTAATCCTTATGGAGTTTGACGTCTCCTATGTACCGCACAAAGCCGTCAAAGGCCAAGCTATTGCAGACTTCTTCGCCGAGCACCCAGTGCCTGGGGACTGCCCGTTGGAATCGGAGCTTCCTGAAGATGAAACCCTAGAAGCCGTCCAAATACAGCCCTCCTTATGGCAGCTATATTTTGATGGCACTTCCAGAATTGACACTTCTGCCACTGGATCGGCCAGAGTCAGGGCAGGAGCAGGCATAGTCCTGAAATCCCCAGAAGGAGAAGTGGTGCACACATCCTGCTCCATAAACAAACACTGCACAAATAATGAAGCAGAATATGAAGCCCTGATAATCGGGTTGCAAATTGCACTATCCATGGAAATTCAGATGCTGGAAGCATTCGGAGACTCCCTGCTAGTTATCAAACAGCTAGAAGGAGAGTTCGATGTGCGAAAGCAAGAGCTTCTCCCCTATCACCAGCTGGCAACCCGTCTGATGTCAAGATTCTACTTCATCAGCATTAAGCACATTAACCGAGGCCAAAATGCTCAGGCAGACGCCCTCGCTAAGCTGGCCAGTTCACTGGCAGTCCCGCCAGACACAAGCCTGAATATAACAGTGATCAACCACCGGCAGGTCCCCAGTGTAACGGATGTCTTGGCCGACGAACAAGAGATTGAGGTGTCAGTCGTCGAAAAGGTTCAGCAGCCCGATTGGCGAGAACATCTCTTGCGATGGTTTCAACATAAGCAACTTCCAAAAGAAAAAGAACAAAGAATGAAGCTCCTGAGGGTCAAGGACTCTTACGAGATGAGAAGCGGAACCCTGTTCCGAATAATGGCAGATGCCCGAAGGAAAGTCCTACTTCGTTGCTTGTCTTCAATAGAGGCGGGACAGGTAATGAAAGAGATCCATGCGGGATCAGCTGGAGCACACCAGGCTAGCCCAAAGATGAAAATTGAGATAAAGAAACTGGGTTACTATTGGCCCACTATGTTTGACGATTGCTACAAGTTCGCTAAGGCTTGTCAGAAATGTCAAGAACACGCCAATGTGGCAAGGAGACCTCCAGTGCCATTACATCCGACCCTACCAAGTTGGCCGTTCGCTCAGTGGGGCACGGACGTAGTAGGGCCGCTACCGGCATCTTCATCAGGGTGCAAATATATCTTAACAGCTACAGACTACTTCTCCAGATGGGCAGAGGTGGTAGCACTAAGAGATGTAATGGGAGAGCTAGTTGCAAGATTCTTCCGGCAAAATGTAATATTCCGGTTCGGGATCCTCAGCCGAATCATCTCTGATAATGGCAGCCATTTTAGAAACTAGAAGGTTTATCGGCTGGCCGACAAATACAAGATTGACTGGAGGACATCGTCCCCCTACAACCCTCAAGCCAATGAACTTGCAGAGACCTTCAACAAGACACTATGCACATTGCTGGCAAAGACTGTCAAGTATAATAAAAAAGATTGGGAAGAAAGGATGTACGAAGCGCTCTGGGCCTATCGTACTGTCTACAAAACCCCAACCGGCTGTTCACCTTTCTCCCTCGTCTATGGATCAGAGGTTGTGGTGCCGATTGAACTGGAAGTTCCTTCGCTGCGAGTCACCATCCAGCATGGACTAGTCGACGGTGAACAAACCAATGCAGAAAGAAGATTACAAGAGCTCGCTGAGCTCGAAGGAAAATGCCTCCGGGCACAACAAAACATCCAACTCTACCAAGCTCGCATGGCCCGTGCTTTTGACAAGCTGGTCAAAGGGCGAGAATTCAAGAAAGGAGACCTGGTGATGGTCAAAATAAGAGAAGTAATGGCCTCCAACTCCAAAGAGAAACTGGTCGAAAACTGGGTCGGACCGTATATTATCCGCCGAGTATACGAAGGGGGTGCCTATGTCCTGGTGGACCACAAAGGAGTCATCCAGTTCTCCCCCCTTAACGGAAAACATATAAAGCTGTATCATGCAGCGCAACCAACATTCCCCGAGTGATCGTTCGGAATACCTTTCCTCGGTCCAATGGCATTCCGCCCTGACCGAGCTACCTTTCCTCGGTCCAGTGGCATTCTGCCCTAGCCGAGCTAACCTCTCCTCGGTCCAGTGGCATTCCGCCCTGATCGAGCTACCTCTCCTTGGTCCAGTGGCATTCCGCCCTGACCGAGCTACCTTTTCCTCGGTCCAGTGACATTCCGCCCTGATCGAGCTACCTCTCCTTGGTCCAGTGGCATTCCGCCCTGACCGAGCTACCTTATCTTGGTTTAGTGACATTCTGCTCCTGATCAAGCTACCTCTCCCTGGTCTAGTGGCATTCCGCCCTAGCCGAGCTACCTTTTCCTCGGTCCAGTGGCATTCCGCCCCGATCGAGCTACCTCTCCTCGATCCAGCGGCATTCCGCCCTGATCGAGCTACCTTGCCCTCGGTCCAGTGGCATTCCGCCCTGATCGAGCTACCTTTTCCTCAGTCCAGTGGCATTCCGCCCTGATCGAGCTACCTCTCCTTGGTCCAGTGGCATTCCGCCCTGACCGAGCTACCTTATCTTAGTTTAGTGGCATTCTGCCCCTGATCAAGCTACCTCTCCCTGGTCTAGTGGCAATCCGCCCTAGCCGAGCTACCTTATCTTGGTTTAGTGGCATTCCGCCCTGACCGAGCTACCCTTTCCTTGGTTTGGTGGCACTCCGCCCCAGCCAAGCTACCTTTCCTTGGTTTAGTGGCACTCCGCCCTAGCCGAGCTACCTTTCCTTGGTCTAGTGGCATTCTGCCCTAATCGAGCTACCATTTCCTTGGTCTAACGACATTCCGCCCTGATCGAGCTACCTTTCCTTGGTTAGTGGCATTTCGCCCCGGCCGAGCTCTCAAAAAGATACACCATATTGCCGTTCTGGGCCTTACGCTCGAATTGGCGAAAGATCATTCCTTTGCGTTAGCATTCAGCCCTTGCTAACGAATATACCGTTCTGCTCGGCATAGGGTCTGGTAAGCTGGCCAACAGCCATCTACTATCAGCCAAAGGTCGGACATCACGCTTTGACCGACCACCTTTTATAGCAAAAATTATATATATATATAAGAAAAGAAAAATGGGGTTAAAAATAGAGATACCCCGTCAGACTTGCTCCTATATTAGGACAAGTGCAAAAATGACTATAACCCAGCTGTGGCGAAAACCCGAAAGGGCGTCGTAGGCAAAATCGGGTATCCCGCCACGTGAAAACCTGAGAGGGCGCGTGGGCAAAAGCAAGAGGGGGCTGGCTTTGGTGAAAACCCGAAAGGGTGCTTAGGTCAGTAAATTGGTAATTTCCAAATTCCTCTTCTATTCTCCACCCAATTAAACTCCACAAGGGACAATCATCAAAAGTCCCAGAAATTCTTGGAACAAACCTATGTTTGACCCTCGTCATCATTGGCGAGATCGATCGATCTCTACCCTTAACTTGGACCTTCCGTCCCTGTTAATAACCCTACCTTTGCTTCGGCATATAACCTATGCTGATGTATAAACCTGTGATTGACCCTCATCATCATCGGCGAGATCGGTCGATCTCTACCCCTTTACTTGGACCTTCCGTCCTTATTAATAACCCTACCTTTGTTTCGGCATATAACCTATGCTGATGAATAAACCCGTGTTCGATCCTCGTCATCATCGGCGAGATCGGCCGACCTCTACTCTTAACTCGGATCCTACATCCTTGTTAATAAACCATGTCCTTACTTCGACATTTAACCAGTGTCGACGAAATAAACCCAGAATCAATCCTTGTCATCATCGACAAGGACGGTCAGCATCCTAGCGGTCCAGTTCTTCTGTACTCCGAATTCGAAATAAAAAAAAGAGAAATAAAAATGGGGTTAAAAATAGAGATACCCCGCCAGACTTGCTCCTATATTAGGACAAGTGCAAAAATGGCTGTAACCCAGCTGTGGCGAAAACCCGAAAGGGCGTCGCAGGTAAAATCGAGTACCCCGCCACGTGAAAACCCGAGAGGGCACGTGGGCAAAAGCAAGAGGGGGCTGGCTTCGGCGAAAACCCGAAAGGGCGCTTAGGTCAGTAATGAGAATAAAAAATTGTAAATGAATGATGAATGGTGATGATCCATCCTCCGTCCTGAAGACCCTTCACAGGGTCGAAGCGGAGTCGTCATCCAATGTCCCACTTATATATATATACATATTTCTACCCTTTTCGACCCTTGTCACCATCGGCAAGATCGGTCGCTACCCTTTCCGGTTTTTATCATCATCGACAATACCGTCTACCCTTTTCGACCCTTGTCACCATCGGCAAGATCGGTCGCTACCCTTTTCGGTTTTTGTCATCATCGGCAATACCGTCTACCGTTTTCGACCCTTGTCAACATCGGCAAGATCGGTCGCTACCCTTTTCAATTTTTGTCATCATCGGTAATACCGTCTACCCTTTTCGACCCTTGTCACCATTGGCAAGATCGGTCGCTACCCTTTCCGGTTCTTGTCACCATCGGTAATACCGTCTACCCTTTTCGACCCTTGTCACCATCGGCAAGATCGGTCGCTACCCTTTTCGATTCTTGTCACCATCGGTAAGACCGTCTACCTTTTCGACCCTTGTCACCATCGGTAAGATCGGTCGCTACCCTTTTCGGTTCTTGTCACCATCGGCAAGACCGTCTACCCTTTTTGACCCTTGTCACCATCGGCAAGATCGGTCGCTACCCTTTTCGGTTTTTGTCATCATCGGCAATACCGTCTACCCTTTTCGACCCTTGTCACCATCGACAAGATCAGTCGCTACCCTTTTCGGTTTTTGTCACCATCGGCAAGACCGTCCACCTTTTCGACCCTTGTCACCATCGGCAAGATCGGTCGCTACCCTTTTCGGTTCTTATCACCATCAGTAAGATCGTCTACCCTTTTCGACCCTTGTCACCATCGGCAAGATCGGTCGCTACCCTTTTCGGTTCTTGTCACCATCGGCAAGACCGTCTACCTTTTCAACCCTTATCACCATCGGTAAGATCGGTCGCTACCCTTTTCGATTCTTGTCACCATCGGCAAGACCGTCTACCTTTTCGACCCTTGTCACCATCAGCAAGATCGGTCGCTACCCTGTTCGGTTCTTGTCACCATCGGCAAGACCGTCTACCTTTTCGACCCTTGTCACTATCGGCAAGATCGGTCGCTACCTTTTTTGGTTTTTGTCACCATCGGCAAGATCGTCCACCTTTTCGACCCTTGTTACCATCGGCAAGATCGATCGCTACCCTTTTCGGTTTTTGTCACCATCGGCAAGACCGTCCACCTTTTCGACCCTTGTCACCATCGACAAGATCGGTCGCTACCCTTTCCGGTTCTTGTCACCATCGGCAGGACCGTCTACCCTTTTCAATTCTTGTCACCATCGGCAAGATCGGTCGCTACACTTTTCGACCCTTGTCACCATCAGCAAGATCGGTCGCCACCCTTTTCGACTCTTGTCACCATCGACAAGACCGGTCGCTACCCTCTCTCGGTTCTTGCCATCCTCAGCAGGACCGCTTACCCTTCTGTTTTGATGCTTGTCTCTTATATACCCTCTTGAGTCCTCCGAACTCTCGACTAGCATAGGCCGTTGTTTAGTCTCGAGAAAAGTCACGGCGCAGTGGAGCGAACACCTCACCCCTTTGCTGAAGGCGTGAGCGCTCTCCTGCCCTAGTGACTCACACACTCGGACTAGAATCGACGGACGAATGGAAGAGAAAAGAATAATGACAAGATGGAGTTTTCATTCAAATAGCAGGATGGAGATTTTTCATTGCTATGAAATAAAAGGTACATGAAGTCCACCAAAAGGGAGCAGATAAAAAAAAGAGACGAAAAAGAAGAAAGACTACGGCAAAGGGCGACAGAAGATGTCCTCCAGTGTCGGAATACCTAGGGAAGGGTGACGGATCAGTTCCTGCAGCCTGAACTCGGTAGCCTCCAACTGGGATAGTCTCTCTTCGAGGGAAACAGCCTATCCCTCAGCCATCTCTGCCTCCTCCATCCTCTGGACTTCTAAGCACGCCACCTCCTGAAGCTCGGCCTCTGCCCTCGAAAGTTCGGCTTGCAGTTCTGCTATCCGGGCCGTCAGTGAGCTTCGACGTTGCGAGGAGGCATTGGCGTTGTCCCTCAGCCTCGTCGCAGTCCCTTTCAGATCAATGAGGGCTGTTCGGCATTCGGCCCGCTCCAGTGTTATGGCCGCCAGCTGGTCAGCTGCTTCCAGGCCTAGAAATTCCCTCCTGTTTACATACTTCAGGAGCAGGATCACCCGTAGAGTCCAATCGTCCATGGGGCAACCAAAGGCCAATAGCGAGCGGGATAGATGCTCTATCAATCCTCTCAGTTGAACATAAGTTAGATCTCTACTGGCTGTTACAGTCTGCTGGAGGGTCCCCAGAAACTACCACACGAGGTCACTCGAAGACTGAAGACCGAGCGGCGATGTCTCGGGCAGTTCGAACTCCACTCTGCTGTCCACAGCAGCCCAGATATCATCGGCCGTCCCGGAAGATGACGACGGCATGAGCTGCAGCCCGCTGTTATGGGGAACAATCGCGCTGGTAGATACGATGGCTGGAGCCTCAATGACAGCGATCTCTTTGCCTGCCCCCTGGGATGGAAGTGCAACAGGAACATCGAGAGCCGAAGACATCTGCTCTTCAATGATCTCTCCGGCTTCTATTTCAGGAGGACCATCCTTTTCCAGAACTGACCGCTGTGCAGCCTCCATTGGCTGAGAATCCCCGGCTGCCGCTGAACTATCAACTTCCACAAGCGCTCCGGGTCTGACTGGAACCATTGCCGCTGCATAGTCCTTGGGGTATCGCAACGCGATAGGCCGTAGGACGGACGGGAGAGTTGCATGGCCCATTCCCAGAGCCGGGAGTGGTATCTGCACCGTCATGGTTGGCAGCACCACCTCAGTCTGCATCAGAAATATGTGCATCAGAAAACTAGAAGAAGAAGAAGTAAAGCGCAGCGGGCACCGACTACAGGGATCCTTACCTCGGCCAGTACTAAGCTCAAGTCTTTGAAAACAACTTCCCCGGCACCAGCCTCTTCGCTCACGAGCGATCCTGATGGTCCGAGACCACCCCATGACAGCCGGGGTGGGCTGAAAGTCAGATAATCGCTTTCATAGGCCGAAGATGCCCCGGCATCATCGGTCTCAAGATCAATTAGTGAGAGCTCCTCGTCACTGGAGCCGCCACCATAATCTACCTGCTCAGAGGAAGAGGACCCCTCTGCTCTTTCGGGACGTTCCACCATCGGAGCAGGAGCCTCGCCAGTAGGGGCATCACCCGCAGCAGAAACTTCCCCTGTGCTCTCCACACCAGAAGCAACGGCGGATGGGATCTCGAGGACAGGTTCACCCTGCCCCTGGATAGTCGCTTCCTCTGCACTCTCTGAGCCCGGAAGCAATGACGGTTGTACATCAAATGGAAATTACGGCGAGAAAAGGTCAAGCTGGCTGAAGACATAAAGATTCGCAGTGACATCGCAATTAAACTATGAATTACCTTCCATCTCCTGCCTGGGTGTTGGAGAGGGCATATCTCTTCCTACGGGAGCAGTAGGGATTTCCTCTGCCCCCTCCCTAACCGCAACATCTACCGTTGCCTCCAGCCCGACGACCGCGCCAACTGTGCCGACAAGCCGTCAGCATGGACTAGCCAAGGCAGTCAAAGCAAGCTAATGAACTTTAAAGAAAAGAAGAGCTTACCTTCAGCTTCCGGCCTCTGTGTGCGAGAAGCTTCAAACTCTTCGAAGGATACAACCGAGGGAACGACGGTTGCCGAGTCCTTCTCTGCAGCCTTCTTTCGGCGCGCCAGTGTCACACGGGTCACTGCCGCCTTCGCCTTTCCGACGGCTTCTCTCAGCTGAGATCGAGTCCACTTTCTCGAATCTCCAGGAGGCAGTGGCGTCGTGGTCGGGGCCAGTTCGGGAACTTCAAAATATGCTGGCTTCTGGGCCTTTATTATCAACTCCCTAAAGTGCCAGGTCTCCTCCGAAGTCGGTCGGACTGCACATACACACAGGTGAGAATGATGCACCACAATGAAAGAAAGAAGCTGGCCAAGGGGCCTGAATGAAGAAATCGTACTTGCCGGCCCCGTATAGAAGGGGAAGAGAGGCCAATAAAACAACAAAGGCGCTTTGTCCCTCGAAGCTGCCTCGCGAATAAGCCAACATAAATCCCCGATCTTCTCACTCGACTCGGTCAGCAGCGCCAGGTCCTCATGACCACGAGAAGATGAAAGATAATACAGGCTCAGGTGGTCCAGCCCCCATCTGTCAGCATATTTGAAAGAGATATGAAGAGGTCGGTCCAAGATGGCTTCACTGGGACCACCCACTGAAAGGCCTTGCGACCGAAGAAGCGCAAACAACCAGGGAGTGTTGTCATACAAGGCATCCCGCCTGTCCTCCCTGCGAATGAAGGTCCGATAGGGATATAACCTGTCCACCTCGGGACGCCAGTTGGCCACAGCCGAGATAGGCTCCTCTACTGGCAGAGGGAGTTGCTGAAGAATCACCCTCTCGCTGCTTACCCGGCATAAACCCCGAAGGGTTTTCACATAATCATCTTTGTTAATCGGGGGCAGCTTCGGTTCAACTTTCGTCTTGTTGACTTTTTACAACCTTGCGGGCCTCCAGATAGGCCTTCACTTCTGTATTGGTCCAGGATTTCAGCTTCTTCAAATAAGAAGATTCAATATCAAGAGCTGGCTCTGGCTGGGAATCCAGGAACCTGTGCTCTGCCACATCCCAACACTCTCACCGAGAGCTCCTGTAAAACCCCGTCCGCGCGTTCCACCACTTGATATATTCAGGCGTGACGCGGGGGAAACGGGCAGGGGTTGGCACCCTGAAAGAAACATCCTCTCAATGATGGAAGAAGTCCCACCATATCCGGGCATCATCATTTGAAGCTTGCCCGGCCCTGTGCCTGTTGGGCAGCGCAAATTGAGAAGAAGAGTGTGGAATGTGCTGGTCGTAGCCGAAGTTTCGACTGAAGCGGAACGGGTAGTACGGCTCCAACCACAAAATGCCGCTCTTGCGGAATACAAGGACACTCGGCCTGATAGCCAGCGCCCAATCAACCAACTCCGGCTCTAGAATAAGCCTGGTATATTTGGCCTTGGATATCGGATGGATGTACTCCTCAGTTTCAAAAAGCTTGCACTGCCTCGTCCTGTTCACCAGCGGGCTCGAATGGGCAGCTAAGCTCCAAAAATGAAGAACCCCGGGCGAATCCATGGGAATACGGGCCAATTTGCCCCGAATGGCGTAGAGTTGCTCCGCTAGTAGAGATGGCTCGGCGCTTGCAAACTCTATCATTCGCGGAACAAGAGGAACCGCTTGTAATGCCCGAGGAGCCACCTCCGGGAACAGGGTGCAGACCCAAGCATTGAAAAAGTGTAACGGATCAACCGTCCGAAGACTTCTGGGGAGACGCGTCTTGTGCAAGTCTCCCAACATCTTGTAAATAAGGCACAGGGCCACCGGGCAAAGAGATAGCTTGGTACCCCAAGCCATGAGACAGGCCGGATAAATGGCCTCCGCCCTGATCACGCTCTCGTCACCTTGCGGAAGAGTGAAAGAATAGAGCCAATAAACCAGATATGCAGCACAGTGAGTGACTGCATCAACACCAGTAGGGTTTGGGTTTTCCCCATGCCCTCCTCTCTAAGAAGATGATGAAGTGGCCTGGCGTCGCACCCTCTTCTTCCGCTTCTGGGCCACTGGCGCTATAGGAGGAAAGTCTTCGTACTTATTCTTCCCATTGAAGAAATATTGAAGCCAGGTGCCCATCCGCACCCTTCGCTTTTCGCCCAGCTTCCGAGCTTCCCTCATGTCGTGCGACGAATGAAAGAGGGTGGGGTACGCCTTCATCAGATACCGATAGGCATAACCCACCAGATATCGACCGTCACCGTCGGTCTGATCTTTCAGCCAGTCTGGCCAACAAACTTCTTCATACGGTTCCCCGTCAATGGGTAGGCCGCTGAGCTGTGATAGACTCCACAGGTCTAAAGAGGTCTCTCCCTCTGAAGTGTAGAAAGTGTTATATTCGGGGCAGAATAGCTCGATCATACCACAGCACAAGCCCCGGGAGATTGGATACCGGTACCTTGAAGCATATACGCTGTGATATATGCCAGCTCTGGTCAGAATTGGAGCATAATGATGCAGCACGTAGTCTGTGAACTCCATTGCTCCGGGCCTGAATGCGTGGGCGTCGGTGGCCCTCAGCTCGGCAAACCACCCCATAGATATCTGGTGCTTGAAGCGGACTGCCAAGCAATCCAGCAAGAATGATTCTTCTCTGTACCCCCACTTCAGCGGGGCAAGAAATAAGCCAAAGATCGACTTCTCCCGGTCTACTCTGCCCGTGGAATCATTCCATCGAGCGAGTACAAATTCAGGGGCCCTGGTCAGCAGCCCATCTTCTGGAGCCAAATCTTGCAATCCCAGCACGACGCTCCATTTCCTGACCTCTCTGGGGAGATAAATGGGTCTTCCCCGCACCACGTAGTCCGTCAGACTGTCTCTCTCCACCAGCAGGGCCTGCTCGACTTTCTGAACAATGAACACGTCCCTCTTCCCTTGAAGGTTGAAGCGTTAGAAGAAGGGACATTAGGTGCTTGTCTTTGGGGTAATCCCTCCTAGCTACACCCTCTCTGTCATAATGAAAGGAGTCACCCCCAAGGATAAGGAGACGACTGGTGTCCACAGTGTCTGTCTCTGAATCCGAGGACTCCCCAACTATGGCCACCTGACCGTGCCCTCAGTCGAGGTAATTGACGTTCTCCCACGTCACTACGGCGCGAGAAGAAGAGGTGGATGCCATGATAGCTGCAAAGAAGCACATCAAACAAAAGCAAAAGTCAGAAAATAGCTGATCAAAGGCGGATTTCTGACAAAATTTCGGCAGAGCCTCCCCAGCATGGGAGATTGCCAAAGGAAAGCGGGGACGTGTCCACTAAGGGAACGGCCCCTAAAAGCAGCCATCGGCATTACACCGAGGCCAAAAGGAACACCCGGGGGAATAGCTCCGAGGGCAAGCCCTACTAGAAGCCTCCCGGGGCCCAGAGAAAGGGTTCGAAACCTAAAAATGAGGGACGGCATCTCGCTTACCCGCTCGGAGGGGACAACTCCGGCCACTCTCAACTCACTCGGCGCCGGAGGTGGAGAGGGGAAGAGCAGGAAGAGAGAGAAAGAAATTTTGCAAATGAGGAAGGATGAAGAAAAAATTGAAGGAAGAAGAATATATACGGGAGCCCCCTTCGGTTAATCCGGCGCACTATGTAGCGCGCCGAATTAACATGCCCTAAGGAAAAAGGCGTGCCGTTTTTGGGCGCGTCGAACTAACTCCCCCAAGAACCAGGCCGCGTCGGATTAAAAACGCTGTAAGCAAAAGGCGCGCCGGATTAACGTCAAAAGCCAGGGGCGCGCCGGATCAACCCGCGCCGTATTAACGTCTAAACGGTGCCGGTTTAACGTCCGTGTCAGATTAAGGGCCACCTAGGCTCCTGTCAATCGAAGAGGAAATCATTCCGGGTGAAATTCATCCATCGGCCTTGCGGCACTCGTGCCTTGCTCGCAACACCCACGTCTGGGGGCATTTGTTGGCACCCAAAATATGATCGTCGGCGACCAAGCCACAAAGACAAAGGAGCCGGCCCGCTGAAGCACGGAAGCCGATAAAGATCCACATATTGAAGATTTCTCAAGCTGCCAGAGCCTCGAGTCACTCCATATGTACACGGGGACTTCACCTCAGGAGAGCCGAGACAAACTCACAATTAATCGACAGTGCGACCAAGCATGCCCAATGAACCGGCATCGACTCTGTCATGCCGCATACGCTACGCCCGTTGTTCGATCAAGGATGACGGTCTATCCGGTGGTCCCCCACCTCATGAAAAGGCTCCCCTGAAGATGAAGGAGTCCCCCTGGGTCTCCGAGATGAAGGACCGAAAGCTCCGACGGTAGAAGATCCCGATCACCCGGCACGGGTACGGCTTCCCGCCAAGATGGGCCCATTGGTGGCCGAATGATCGCCCAACTCAAGCGGAACTATCCATGGGTTATCCCACCTCCTAGGAGGCTATGGGCACGAGCCAGATCGAGCCAGCAGCACGAATCATAGAGCCGAAGGCCGTGTCAGCGGTAGGCCCGTATGATCAACCCAAAGCTATCTGGAACCTCGAGAATGGCCGTACGCCAACCCGGGAGCTTTGACAAGATATCTCGTCGAGGTTTTAGTGAGCATCGGCAGGACACATGTTCACGGTGACTCCCGGAATCATCCCCGGACTCATTGGCTGGCTCGAAGCTCGTAAAGAGCACTAGCCCAGTGCCCCCCCCCCCTACCTTCCGCCCTTATCCCGGCGCGCAAGTTACCCTATCGGATGGCGCCTTAAACCGGCGCGATAAGTTGATGAAGCTTCCTCCCGGCGCACCAATCTCACGCCAGATTGGGGTTCGAACTCGCTCCTCTATATATATGGTGGCTGCTCAAGAAGAAAGAAAAAAAAAGGAGAGGGGGGATCGAGACATCAGAAGATACATAGAGTAGGAAGAAAAAGAGAGGAGGGCTTTTCGAGAGGGCTTTCCTTTGAAGAAGAGAGGGAGCAGGGCTCCTTTGGAGGATCTTCCGCCGGCCGTCTTCCTTTCTCTACGATACCATGTTTCAGGAACAGGTGGGCGCTGGTGCTGGTCTTCCCTCTGCTTTCCATGGATTCCTTCTTCTGAGCTTTCCACCCATCGGATGTAAGCGAGAGGGGGAGGAGTGGCGATGATATGAGCCGATTCTACTCCCCCTTCTATGCGATTTTCTCTTTTTCCTCTTCCTCTGTTGTTGTGCTCTGCACGTCCTCTACTTCCGCTATTGGCGAACGGGGACCGAGCAATGGTGCCGGTGCCATGTTCTTATCATGTAAATGCTAAACCATTCCTGTTTCTGGGATGGTAATACATATATGTATGAATGCTTAGATCAACGGGCCGAATGATTGATCTTCAGCCCCCCTTCTATCTATGCTAATGCGTGTGTCTGAGTCCTTCTTTGCGTAGTTCTCTGATTCCGGTTTCCCCGAAGTCCCTATCATGCCCCGAATCATCGTGGGCTACAGAAACACCTCTCCCGGGGGGATTTTCCTTCGATCATTCTCGTGTTTGGTTCAAGGGTCTTCGCACCCCCCTTTCATGGATAGAGCTGTGCTTCTACGCATGCCTCTCTCTCTCTGCCATGCTATCAAGGGTTCAACTCCCATTAATCTCTCTCTTCGCACCCCCCTTTCATGGACAGAGATGTGCTTCTGCGCATGTCTCTCTCTGCCATGCTATCAAGGGTTCAACTCCCATTAATCTCTCTTTTCGTGCCGCCCTATTGCTCGTGAAGTGAGGATTTCCTTTGGGATTGCAGGGTCCATCCCCTGAATGTCACTTTTTAACGGTTCGAGCATATGCTCCTGCAATGGGCCCGTCTCGTTTATGCATTTACTACCTCTATGCATCATGATCATTCGAACTGTTTCGAGATTTTCTCATCGTTTTAATCACTCGGGGAGGGGGACATTCCCCCGTGGTTTAACGGAATTGCTGGGCAATTGAGAACTCTACTTCTCGATGGTAGATGTTTCCCCAAGCCCACAGCAGATAGCAACAGGGGGTCCTAGCTCAACGAGCTCAGCCCCAACAATCTAAGACCCGATCGAGACCGGGGGATGTGTGCTCCTTGTAGGCTAGCCCTCGGAGCTCCACTCTCCTAATGGTCAGTTTCTCTGTGGGATGAGTCACAAACTGTGGGTTGTCCCGTAGGCTAGCCCTCGGGGTGCTGCTCCCATCATCAATGGCTTCATCTCTCTGTCTTTTCCCCTATGGAACCTTGGTGCCCCTAGCAGGCTAGTCCTCGGGGTATCCTATCCAATGGGGTTTGCTGGCTGCCTTCGTGCATACCGGCGGTTTAGGGGCTTACTCCACGAGTGAGTATGGCCCTGATTCTCCCCTGCAACTCTTCAAGTTCAGGGGAGATGCTGCCAAATTTTGGACAAATTCATAATGACTGAGCAATGATAACTTGCTCGTCCTGGGCTTAATCAATTCAGTGCTCAAGTATGAACCTCGCACTAACTTATCACATCATTCCTGAAGAGTTTTGGACTTCAATTCAACAAGCAATTGGCCTCAAATAATTTCAAAACTCTCAACAGAAATTTAATAAACTTAAATGGTTCAAAATTCATCAAAAATAGGTTTAAACGGCGCGGCCTTAAACTCGACGCGCCCTAATACGGTGTGGTACCCCCCCGCGCCGGATTAACCCTAGACTTATAAACTAAAAAATTTTCCTTGCGCCTTTCCGATGCGCCATGAACCGGCGCACCCCCATTCCCTGCGCGCCGTTTTAACCAGCTATAGGGCCGCGCCGGGTTAACCTCCTATACCTACGATTTATCGCGCCGTGGAAGTTATCTCTCGCGTGTTCGCGCCAGTTTTGAACCCCTCTTGCTGTTTTAATCATTCACTCGCCCCCAGAGCGATTCTCGTCTCTCATGGTCGGTGTTAATAAACAGAAATTGGTAATAAATTGAATAAAGGAATGGCCGAGCGAGTCCAAATTATCTTGTTACCGTGTTTTCATTACCATGACCGTCAACACTTTGCTTTCGCTATCACACTTGTGTTGCCTTCCCTCCTCTTGATGGGAAGTAATAAACGTGGTTGATCACCATTTGCTTTCATAACTCTATTGTCATGCTTAATATAGTCATGAACGTTACCCATGCATGCCTGCATAGATCCTCGGGTATATCAAATGGCGTCGACAGAAGGCCGGGTTACGCCCGATCGGAAGTCTTCGCTATGCGCGACGGTGGTCTTCGGACCTACGTCCTCCGCCACATACCAAGGGTCTCTAATTCCATGAACTATGCATCTTCTGCATGATAGATAGACGCATCTTGCATGACCCCGTTGTTGACACCCGTTTTATACCCAATAAGTCGGGTCATCTCCTTATTCATTCTATATGATGCTCCGAGTTATTCACTCTTCATTGAGTCTCTTGATTAGTTGAAGCCTATTTCTTGGATCTGAACTCTTTGATCGGATATGGCTCCTGGTGGCGTTTTATTGGATGAATCTTAGCAAGCCCCTTCATTTCATTTTTGAACCTCAATGATAATAATGGTCGGCCCTAGGTGCGTTATTTCATTCTGACGGATTGGTTCTAGACCGTTACTCTTTGAAGAGTCCTAAGGCTTAAGGCCTCGTTTTAAAGCTTATCTTTTTGATTAATAACGGCCTGTCGTGAAGCCGTTGTTTCACTCTGACGCCCTATGCCTTGATCGTTGCTTCCTTGAAGAGTCCAACTTGTTGGGTCTTCTTCCCGTTGATCTTATCTTTTAGGGATAAGGTTGATAGTAACGGATGTTCCTTGGAGCGTTATTTCCAAGTGGCGGTCTGTCGTGTGGCCGTTACTTCCTTCAGAGAGTCCTAACAGTTCAAACCTTTTCTCTGCTACTCCGTGGTCGAGATAAGAGTTTGGATTGATGATATCTCTTTCAAATCTGATTCTCAGGACCTTCTGTTTGATTCTATGGACTCTTGGTGATATTATCTTCGAGGATTTGCTAAGAGTTATCCCTTTATCTTGCTGGATTATCCTCTACTCGACCTGAGAGTTTGAGGGTCTATAAATAGAACCCTTGACTTCATGACCCGGAGGAGGAGGATTTTGAAATTCACGACGAAGTGCTGCCGAACTCAGGAGCCATCTTCATCCAAGAGGAACTGCTTCCCACGTTCATCCATCTCATAATCAAGGGAGTACTTTGGTTTTAGTCTTTCAAGTTCATCATTGCATGCTTAAGTTCTTCCCTGGTTTTTCCTCAATCAAAGCATTGTCCCTCCTCTTTCTCCACATTTTTCACTGTTCTCTAAGTATCCAAACATCTTCCCCATCTTTTAAAAAATGCCCAGAGGGGTTAAAAAAACCAAAAACTCCCCGGTAATCCCCTCTCCTTTTGATGTCCTTAAGCTCTTTAAGAATTGATGCTATATTATTGAAAGGGCTAATTTGGGTTGTTTTATTCTTGTCTTCTACATCTTTGGCAGGTTTACAGGTTCACCAGCACGATGCCCAAGTCTTCTAGCCAGCTGGAAGAGTTAAAAGAATCTACACTTTGCTGCTGCAGGTTATCTGACGGTCTGGTGAAGGCGTGTCATCTTCTTCTGGCGGTCTATCGGGTGGCCGTTACTTTTCAAGTAACGCACAGGGTTCTGGCCGTTATTTCTAGCTGACCTGCAGGTTTTCTTTGGTTTTCTCTCCCGTGGGCGGGTGCTTCATCCACCTATTTCTAAGGTATTTATAGGTCTTTTACTTATTTTTACTTTGGTGGCGATCACATCTTTCCTTAGTCTTGGGCATTAGCTGACTCATTCATCACATATCTCTTTTATTTTCTTGTTTGCTCCACCCCTTGCGGTGTGTTTTTATTTACTCCTTGCTCCACGCCCCGGCGTGTGTTTTCCCTTTTCTTTAGCATAGTTTGATTGAGATAGCATGCCCATGCTAGAGCTAGCTTTGATTGCCTAGGTTCATGATCACATGTTCATAGGTTAAGAGCAGATCTTTGATTACTTGCTTGTCATTTCATCATTCAAAATCCCAAGGAAAAGATAGATAAGCAAAATAAAATCAACAGATAATTTTTTGGCGATCACGGTGGGACAACTTGTGCCAATCGTGCTTTTGATTCCTGTTTAGACCTGCCATCATCTGCTTGTTGAGTTTCCCTTGGTTTCCCCCTTTACCTCCTGCTGATTCTGGTTTTCTGGGTGCTCCGACGGCCCTATGTTACAGTTCTCTGACGCAGGGGCATTAGACCGCCACTTTGGTTCTACTGTGTGAGCTTCCACGGGTTTTCCTGTTATTTCTGTCCGATTTTGGCTCTGGCTCATTCGGCGGTCCCATCCCCCTGCGTTATATCATTTCTGGCGGTCTGGCATTCGACCGTTATTTTACTCTGACGCAGGGTTCTTCGACCGTCGTACTCCTGGCAGGTACGCATCCGAGGTGCATTTATTTCCGCAGTTTCTGTTGTGATTTATTGCTTGGGTGATACCTGACTTTCTCCTTGCTTTGTTCATATATTCATATCATTGGGTGCATCATTGATTGCTAGATCTTAGGTTAGACTTTGCATGCACTCCGGTGCACATAGGGTCATTCATCTTGTCACATCTTAGATTGCATTTTCCTACCTTGTTGTGAGGACCTCTCGTCTCCATATTCCTTGGAGCCGACCAGGAAATCATAGCAGGGACCTCCATAAGCCCCCGCGAGCCGTGGATTCCCACACGGACGCCGGGCCGGTTGTACCTCTCCTACCCCGTGTCTAGGGCTGCACAAGTGAAGGAGTGATTACACTTAGAGTCAAACCAAGTCCCATGTCCATCTCCTACTAGGAACCCATTGTTGAGAGCACATATCAATCAAATCCACTAAAGTTCCAAAGGAGAAATCATAAGAACCCTGCCGCATCATTCTAAACAACTTGGTTGCCTTTGAGTGCCATCATCTTTTATCACTTGCATCTTGTTAGAATCACCTAAGTTTGGTTGCTTATCGTGTGTTTTTGTGTTGGTTGTTTTTTGCATTTTGTCAAGGTTATCAGTTGCATGTGGAGTTGTTTTCGTCCGTTCGAATCATCTCCTCAAATCAATCCCTTCTTCACATTCTATTCCAATCCTCTTTTCGAGTCCGCCATGGCATCCTTTAATCCTCCCCGTTCCCAAGAGGACTCTCTTCCTCAAGGGCTTCTTGAAAACCCTCCTAGGGTTGTTACCTTCTCCTCCGGGGAGGGGACTACCCCTCTTCCGTCCTCCACTTCTATGGAAGGTGGTCATGCTACCCCTTCTTTCTCCACTCCTTCCGCGGGCTCCGTCCTTCAGATGATGGCCCAATTGGATCCGGCCCAACTCCAAGTTCTTTATCAGGCCATGCAAGGGTCCAACGCATCTCCTCCCACCATCATCCAAAATCAATCCAATCCTTCCGTTGTTGGGCTCCCCATTCAGCCCACTCCAATTGATCTTACCCCGGTCCAACCACGGACCATCACTTTCACGGGCATGGAAACGGGCCAGTCTTCCAATTCGGCCCAACAATCTTTCGATAAAGGAAAGTCGCCCATCCCCTCTTTTGTTTAACTGGATCATCACGTATCTGCTCCGGTAGCTCCGCAAGTTCTCATGGGCCCTTCCGATTTCTTGCACCCTCGGCCAGGGGTGGCCCAAGCTCCTGCTAATCTGGGCCAATCTCAGGCCCAATATCCTTCTTATGGGCCCTCCATCTCTACTGTCTATCCCCTCACTCCTGCCTATGGGCTTCCACCTTCTGTCACAACCGTTCCGTCTGCTCCTCAAATCCAATCAGCATCCTTCACTACCCCTGCTACTTCCCGAGAGCAGGACTTGCTTGATAAGTGGGCCGCCATGCAGCAGCAACTCGATTTCCTCTAGAAGCGGGTTGGCCCACAATCTTTGGCCGATATTCCTGTTCCAAGCTTCCAGAATATCCGATTCCCTCCTCAATCAGAGCTCCCCAACTACCGCAAGTACGATGGGAACAGCAATCCTTTTATCCATGTGAGGGATTTTCTATATGAATCGGCGCAATTCCAATATGATGATCGCCTTATGGCGTATTTATTCCGCCGATCTTTAGATGGTGTTGCTCTGGAATGGTTCTATTCTCTACCACTGGAAGAGGCTGAGAGTTTCAAGGTAGTCAAGGACAAGTTCATCCAGCGGTTCCAAGACAGGGTCGGCCCATAATACTCGTTCACAGATCTGGTGGCCGAGAAGATGAAGACAGACGAGGAGTTTGCCACTTATGCAGACAGGTGGAGACAGATGGCCGCTAGAGTGCCTGGCCACATCCCGGAGGAAGAGAAGGTCAAGCTATTGATTTCAAATGCTACTCCAACCTTCCGGAACATCCTGGCAATGAACGACATAGCCAACATGCATCAGCTCTACAGCCAGGCGCGCTTCATCCAGACCCAATTCAAGGACTCCCCAATCCATTCCCTCTTCGAAAACCAAAAGCCCAAGTACCACAAGAAGCCACAAGGGCCGGTTACCGAGGGGGTCCAAACAAATGAGCAAATACAAGCCGTTGCCTTCCCATTCCAGGTCGCACCATTCCGCTTCCCCCAAAACCCCCGCAATCCACAAAACTCCGCTCCACAAAACTTCCAGGTCACTCCGCAAAGCCCTCCGCCTACCTTTGCCACTCCACAAAACATCTTCATCGCTCCACAACAACCACCACCTTCGCAATACCACAATGTCCCTCCACCTAACGGCTACAACAACAACAACCCTAACAGCAAGTGCCCGGCTCCCAGAAGAGCTCAATACCCTCCATTGCCAGAGACACTTACAGATATCTTCTCCGCCCTCATGTCGGTGAATGCGATCCAACTTCCTCCAGAGCGGCCTACTTGGAACCCAGCCGTTGATCAGACTAAATATTGTATGTTCCATAGGCAGCCGGGCCATACCATAGAAGGATGTTTCCAGTTCCGGGATCTGGTATATGATCTCCATGAAGGGCAAAGGATAGATTGGGCCGCAATGCATCGGGCCATTGTTGAGATCAAGGAGAAAAGAGGGCAGCAGCCGAGGCCGCAAGTGCAGCAGCAACAGGCACCGCAGCCGCAGCAGTTACCACAACAGCAACCACAGCAGCCACAGCAAGTATAGGACCTGGGCATCCACCAGAACCCGATGCCGAATCATCCCCCCACTCCTCAGCAGCAGCCGCCAGCACCAGCACAAGTAAACGTGGTCCAACCACCGGCCCCCAATGCCGGGTGGTCTTTTGATGATGATAGTGCCACACCACAAGTCATGGCCCTCCACCATAACCACCGCAATCCTCTCACTCCCTCCTTCGTCCTTCCTGCACACCCAACATCCCATCCATTCATCCTCCCAATTACACCCACTTCAGCAAATTCCTTACCACCCACCGTTACATCATACCCTCCACCACTTAACCCCGTCACCGTCATCACACCACCATCCAACCCTTCATCCATCCTTACTCTTCCGCTAGCCTTCCCTCCACCCGCGTCAACACTTATCACCACCCTGCCTTCCGCCAACCCTTCGCCCATCATCTGCTCACCACCCACTACCACCACCAACCTTACGCTCCACCAAACCGTCTCCCCCTCACCACCTGTTCCATTCATCCACCCCGCAGGGCCCATCATACTATCTTCAGATGCCGCGGCGAATTGTGCTCTAAGGAGCGGGAAGATGTTCCATCGGAATTACCCCACTGCTTCTAATCCCCAGTCCTCTCAACCAACGGCCGAACAGGAAGAAGCTGAACCACTGCCAGGTACTCAATATGACTTGTTACATCATCTAGACCGGGTGCCCGCTAAAATATCTGTGCTAGAGCTGATCAAAAGGTCTACCCTTCATCAGGATGCACTAAGAGACTTTTTACAGAAGGTAATGGTCAGTGAAGATATGGCAGTCGACAGCTTACCGACCGCACTAGCAACCATCTCCAAAGGGCCGGCAATTACGTTTTCAGAAACTGAGCTAGCACCTCCGGAAGCTCGGCAGATGCCGCTCTGCATCACGATCACTCTGAACAAAGTCAGCATTGAAGCGGCGCTGGTTGACACAGGGGCTTCAATTAATGTTTGTCCACTTAGCACCCTCCGAGCATGCAACATATCTGAAGAGTTATTACGGCCTACCCCCACCACTATAGCAGCATATGACAACTCGAGGCGAGCATGTCACGGGGTGATCACCATTTAGGCAGAGCTCGGGCCCCTTACAATGGCCGTAGAATTCTATGTGCTCGATATCGACCCTATGTTCAAGGCTATCCTGGGTCGTCCGTGGATTGATACACTCGGTGCCGTGCCCTCCACCGCACATCAGTGCGTCAAATTCCCCTTCCAAGGGAGGGTCGTCAAAGTTAAAAGCTTGTCCGCGGTGCAGACAGTTAAGGCCATATCAGAGCAGGTTCTTCCCACACTTTGGCCAAGCAGCCGGCCCGTCATATCAGTGCTGGACTTGAACTTCCCCTGGGCATATGCACCTCCCAAGCCCGCCGCTACTCCAGTCAACATCAAAGTGAAGCCGCAGATTCGAGATTCCAAGGGCTGGAACATCATACTGAAACTGGGCTATCAACCGGGGAGAGGCCTCGGTGTGCAATTACAAGGAATGACCAAACTCATACCTAAGGGAAGAAAGATGGGCAGGAGAGGTCTTGGTTACCGAGAGACCGCATTGTCTATGATGGGTGATTCTGGGCCACTCACCTGGGATTATCGCCAGCATTTTGTCAGAGGGCCTCTCCAGCCCGGTACATTAGCTTCAAGACCAGTTCAGCCAGAAAGAGGTTCAGCATGTCCGATTACCAACCCGCCCCCATTGCCGGGGGGGTCAGATGATGATATGCTCGACTATGGTCAGGCCTTACAGGGGCTCTTTCATGAGGAAGAATGTCAGAAGCAACAAGAGGTTCGGCTTGTGCAATGGAGGCCGAAGAAACGGCCTGTTGTTGATTTACAGAAGGAGGGGAACTCTCCAATCGTCTTTTCTTGGTCCCCCTCACGCTTTCAAGCTATTTTCCAGCAAAGGGACTTCATACCCCGCCTTCCTCCCATTATAGTAGATCCATCTTTCATTAATCCACCTGAGATTCTATTTATTCCTTGTGCTTGCGGGAGGTGCCCACCCATTGATCTATCCACTCTCTTCACTCCTCCTCCTCCCAATGCCCAACTCCACGTGGTGTGGTTCTCTTCTTCCGATCCTTTCTTTGACTGCATTTTCCCCGAGCTGTTCCCTATGCAGCTCCCACCTCCTCCATCTTGCTGTGTAGTCTCCGCTGATCTCCAAAAAAAAATGTCAAATTTGAAGCGGAGATTTCAGTGGAAGATTACGCTATCCTGTCGCCATCCTCCTCCCAGGGGCACGAGTCCCCTGCTCCTTCCCTTCCACTAGGCTTCCTCTCCCCTAGGTTAGGATTAGGGTCCGTCGAGTCTAGGGAATTAGAGTCAGTTAGATCTAGAGAAGTAGGGTCTTGTTCTAGGTCGTCCAACCCTTCCTCTTCTGAGCCGCGCTCGCTTGCTCATCCTTCCCGATCTATTCCTGATAGGTTCTTGTAAGATTTAGCTCAGCGTTGCCATGCTCTTTTGAAGTGCCCGGAATTTGTCGCTACAGCAATTGTGATTGAAGATGACGAGGAAATAGAAGGGGTGTGGAGCGACGACGGATTAGGCATCTATGAGATTTTGAATGAGAAAGATCCAGTTAATGAAGACAGCAATGTAGATGACACTGTCGATCTGTATGCACAAGGACTAAAAAGATTCGACGAGCCGTCGACGGCAGTGGATGAACCTACAAAGGAAATCAACTTGGGAACGGAGGCAGACCCCAGGCCCATCATTATTGCTGCTAATCTCCCTCCACAAGTAGAAGAGGAATTAATCAAGGTATTAAGGGAGTATAGCGATTCCTTTGCCTGGTCTTACGAGGACATGCCAGGTTTTGACCCCTCCTTAGTAGAACATCGACTCGTGCTTAAACCAGGGGCAACACCTGTGAAACAATGGTCAAGAAGATTTCATCCCCACATGGCCTTGAGGATCAAGGAAGAGGTCGATAAGCTATACAAGGCCAGATTCATCAGAGTTGTTTTATATCCTCAGTGGGTGGCAAACATAGTCCCTGTTATCAAAAAGGATGGAAAAGTGCGCATATGCATTGACTTCAGGGATCTCAACAAAGCATGTCCCAAAGATGATTTCCCGCTGCCCCATATAGACGTCCTGGTAGACAACACAGCTGGGTATGAAGCTTTATCATTCATGGATGGATACTCGGGCTACAATCAAATCCGTCTCGCTCTGGAAGATCAAGAGAAAACTTCCTTCACCACGCCCTGGGGCACGTATTGTTATGTGGTTATGCCGTTCGGTCTGAAGAACGCAGGTGCCACCTATCAAAGGGCGATGATGGCTATCTTCCACGACATGATGCATATCTATATGGAAGCTTACGTGGATGACATCCTGGTGAAGTCAAGAACTAAGGAAGAACACCCCTCTATCCTGGCTAAGGTGCTGCAGAGAGCCAGGGAGTACAAGCTCAAGATGAATCCGAAGAAGTGCGTATTTGGAGTCTCCTCAGGGAAGCTGCTAGGGTTCATAGTAAGCAAACGGGGGATCCAGATTGATCCTAATAAAGCCCAGGCCGTCATGGACATGCCTCCGCCAAAGAACATCACGGAACTTCGAGGATTGATTGGTAGATTGCAATTTATCAGAAGGTTCATATCCCAGCATTCTCAAAGGTGCCGTCCGTTTTATGAATTGCTTAAGGCAGGGGTTGATAAGTGGCCATTTCTTATGACAATTCATTGCATGAACACCATTTTATGTGCATATAATTAGGCATTTATGCATATTTCATAGTTAACCTCAACTCCGCATTTAAATTAGAGCTTTCACGTAAATTGATTAATTCAATTGTCTTATTTAATAATAAATTAAAGTTGAGGGTCATGAGCATTAATTCTCCATTACATAATCATGAGCATTTGAGATTGATGTGCACATTGTGGTAATTTTTATGGACTAAAGTGCAATTATGTGTGTGTAGGACACCGAAGGTAATTACAAAAGAAGTCGGGGGCAAAAGGGTCATCACCATTTTGACCAAGTCAAATAAAGAATTCAAATTATTTTGGTTGGAGGGAAAGGAAAGTTTAAAATTTTGAATTCAAAGTTTGAAAAGGAGGAATCCAAACTTTAAGTTTGGAAAGGAGGAAAAGGACATTCAAAGTTTGAATTAAAGGAGAGACATGATGAGCCTTGGGAAATGGGGTGCCTAAAGTCCAAGAAAGGGGGTGCCCACCTACTTTTACTCTTCCCCATGCATCATATTCCATTTGAATCTCAGCCATTCATCTCCTTTTGATATAATCTCCACCCTCTATCTACCAAACTTTTCCTATAAATAGCCCATGGTAAGGAGGAGGAAAGGAGTCTTTTCTTTGAGCAATCTTTCACTCTCCCTCTTTCTCTCCCAACCTTAGGCCTCCAGTTTCTCCCATGTAAGTTCATTTTCTCCTTTTGTGTTCTTCATAAAAGTTCTTCGTTTTTACGTCTTCTACAACTTCTTCTTCTTGCTCAACTTCTAATTCCTTCTGGTTTTCAAACTATTTCGTATTTTTCACTGTGCTGTCCTGTTCATCTGTGAACCAGTGTTTCTCTCTGTTCTTCCCCTTGTTTCTCACCCTTCTAGTCATTTTCTCCTCTTACTTTCTTCATGAAAGTTCTTTATTTTTACATGTTCTACAACTTCTTCTTCTTGCTCAGCTTCTAATTCCTTCTGGTTTTGAAGTAATTTCTCGTTTTTCAACTTGCTGTCCTGTGATTTCACTGTTCATCCGAGGTGCTAGTTTCTATTATTTCTCTATTTTGAAGCTCTTTTGCTCTTCTTTTCTATCTGAGTTCTTCATCAAAGTTCTTCCTATCTCCCTCCTCTTCAACATTTTCTTCTTGGGCATCCCCTAATTCCTCTTGGGTTCAAAGTTATTCACCCTCCAAAGGCAACTTCAACGACAAAGGTGACTTCCTCCCGGTGTACACGGCGATCTCTTTCAAGGCGGAGCGATCCTCTCCAAGGCTCGGCGAGGAGGAGACGACGACGTCATCACCATTGCTACTACTATCTTCACATCTCAGGCCCCTCTTTTTGTCATTACTTTTGTGTTATGTTACTTCATTGTAATCTTGTCACCTCTTTGTTGTAAGCTTGTCTTGCACTTCATGTACTTTTTCTTTTAAGTTAATGAAGAGAGTTGTTCTTTTAATCTAGTTCTTGATCTTCTTCCATCTCTACCCCCTTCTTCTATCTCTTCTTTTCACTTCATGCAATTAATTTCTATAGCATAGGCGCATAATCATAGGTGTTTTTAATTAAGTGTTAGAATCGTTCTTTGTTTCATCACTTTTCTTCAAACAATCAAATCACAAATATTTTCCAAAGGAGTCTAAAGTTTTTAACTCTAAAAATCTCTTCTTCCTTGTGGATTCGACCCGTGCTTGTCCTAATACTACATTCTCTTTTGATCATTTTGTGCGAGTGCGGTTTTAAGATTGTTATACACGTGTTTTAAACGACGAACTTTCGCGTAATCAGGGGTCAAGTTTGAATGGAATGAAGATTGTCAGAAGGCCTATGAGGACCTCAAGGAATACTTATCCAATCCCCCGGTTCTGCAACCTCCTGTCCCTGGGAAACCCCTAATCCCATACATCTCGGTTATTGAGGACTCCCTAGGGGCGGTTTTAGCACAAGTAGATGATGAAGGGAAAGAGCGGGCTGCTTACTACCTTTCTCGGTTGTTTAATCCAGCTGAATCCAAGTACACCGCTATGGAGAAGACTTGTGCCGCCTTAGTGTGGGTAGCTCAGAAGCTGAAACACTACTTCCTTGGCCACCCAGTTAGGTTGATCTCTAGAATGGACCCGATCCGTTATCTCTTAGAAAAGCCTGTCCTTTCTAGTAGGTTAGCTCGCTGGCAGAGCTTCCTCTCTCAGTTTGACATCACCTTTGTTGTTCAGAAGGCAGTCAAAGGATATGCCATTGCTGAGCATCTTGCCCATCTCCCCATCCCTCACACCGATTCCATTCAGGACGATTTCCCTGATGAGCATCTTTCTGTTATCTCTCATCACCCCTTCTGGTCTCTGCACTTCGACGGTGCACTCAACTCTCAAGGCCGAGGGATCGGTGTTGTTCTGCTTACCCCGGAGGGGGTAACCATTCCCTTTGCTTATCAACTTCGATTTCCTGCTACCAACAACATCGCTGAGTATGAGGCTCTCCTGGCCGGCTTGAAGCACGCCTACCTCTTAGGTGCGCGTTATTTGAACATCATAGGAGACTCTCAGCTCGTCCTACGGCAAGTTCTGTCCACTTACCGTACTCGTGACCCCAAGCTCAAACCTTATCAAGATTTGGTCACGCTTCTCGCTAGGCAATTCCGTAAGCTGATCTATATCCACACTCCCCGTTCTCAGAACATTCTAGCAGATGCTCTGGCATCTCTTGCTTCCTCCCTATCCTTCCCTCTCAGTCGGAATACTGAGACTATCGTCGTCCAGAGATTGGACGCACCCTCCCTTCAGGATCCTTGGTACCTCAACCTTAGGAAATCCGTAGAGGCGAAGGCTGAGAAGGAAGATCTCAAGGAAGTTTCACTAGCGGAGCTAGAGGAGATTCTGGACGAAGAGGAATTACCTTGGTATCATGAAATCGAGTTGTTTTGCAAAGAGGGGTCGTTCCCAGAAGGGGCAAAAGCTGAGCAACGCAAGTCAATCAGAAGAGCCGCCGCAAGGTACACCATTGTTGCAGGAGAACTGTACAGGCGCGCTACTAATGGAATGCTCATGAGATGTTTAGATGATGTTGAAGCTTGGAAGGTGGCTGAAGCAGCCCATTCTAGCGAGTGTGGAGGTCATGTCAATGGCCAGGCTCTAGCAAAGAAGATCCTTAGGCAGGGCTACTACTGGCCCACTCTAGAGGAAGATTGCTCCCTCTATGTCCGGAGGTGTCTTAAGTGCCAACTCCATGCTGATAAAATTCATTCTCCAGCTTCATCTCTCCATCCTATGACTGCTCCTTGGCCATTCTCTATGTGGGCTTTCGACGTTGTCGGCCCGCTCGGTGATCCTAATTCTCAGATCAAGCAGAAATCCTTTATCCTTACCGCCACTGAGTACTTCACCAAATGGGCCGAAGCCTAGGCGTACGCAGAAATCAAAGCTACAACGGTGTGCCGCTTTATCATGAAGAATATCATCTCACGGTTCGGAGTGCCAAGCAGCATCATCACCGACAACGGACCCCAGTTCGTCTCCCAAGAGCTTAAGGACCTTTGTAAGAAGTTCAATATTGCATTGCATCATTCATCTCCATATTATCCTCAAGGCAACGGTCAAGCCGAGGCCACTAATAAAACCCTTCTTAAAATCATCAAGAAAACATGCGAAGCTCATAAGTTTTCTGATTGGCCAGAAAGATTAGTAGAAGCTCTATGGGCTTACCGCACCTCCGTCCGTACCCCTACGGGACAAACTCCCTATTCTCTTACCTACGGGATGGAGGCGGTGCTCCCATATGAGATCCTGATCCCTTCCCTTAGAGTGCAGCTCGATAAGGAACTTAATCTCGATGAGCGTCGAGAGGCGTTGCTAGTCCAGTTGGAACTCTTACGTGAGAAGAGGATGAACTCGGCCGATCACGTATCCGTTTATCAAAAGAGGGTTTCGCGTTATTTTCAAAAGAAGGTAATCGAACGTAAGTTTCTAAAAGGTGATATGGTTTTGAAACGCAAATTCGTTCGGTCTGCAGGTCCTAGGTCTAAATTGCAACCTAACTGGGAAGGGTCGTTTGTCGTAAAAGAAGCTTATCCAGGGAATGCTTATCGTTTAATAAATGCGGAAGGTGAGGAGCTCTCTCACCCGTGGAATGGGTTGTATCTTAAGCGTTTCTTTCCATAGAGTCTAAACCACGTGCTTTCCCGACAGCAGGAGGCTCCTTCCTATTTTTAAGAAGGATCCCGAGTAAGGCAATCACACACTACACGACATCTCTGGTCAGGTTTTCCGCTTTAAAAAAGACACCGTTTCTCCTCGGCCATGCTTTAGGGGAAAATCAAAGTCCCTGTCCGCTTCATTCTTTGGCTGAATCCAGGGGCAAGGAGTGAATAAGGAGGCGACAACTAATCCAAACACCCTAACGAGAGGATGTCTCAAATAGGGGCAAGTCCGTTATGACCTGACGCCAAAAGAGAAGAAAGGAAAAGAAAAGGAGTAATCTCTGTGATAAAATCAAAAGCATCATCTCAAAAGTCTACTATTCCAAAAGCTCCAGGAATGCAAGAACGGAAAAACTAAGCATGACAAGAGTGGCAGTATAGTTCCCCGCGGGACGTCATGAGCCCGGTCGAATGCATGCCTAGAGTGGACGAAGGTTCGATGATGGACACAAAGCCCCGGCGCAACAGACCAAATCTCTAACAGGGCTGTACGGTGAAGAAATCAAGTCCTAAAAACTTCCATATCTGGCCTAAGCTTACCCCATGTTCCTTTTTTCTTTTAGGACCAAGATTAGTACCTTGGGTGTGGCCTTGTTAGAAACACCGTCATGTGAATTGGGCCTTGGCCAAGGATCGTCACCCATGTTACATGCCAACCTCGGGACTCCTGATTCTGAACAAGGAAGGGTTCGCGTTGCTAGGGGAGACACTGGTTTTCAAAATCTAAAAACATCAAATATTTTCAAAATCCAAAAATATCAAATATTTTCAAAATCCAAAAAACACCAAAAATTTTCAAAATCCAAAAAACCAAATATCTGTGAAAATCCCACCAAAAATCAGATGTTTTCCAAAACTCCATCATGTGCATAGCATGCATCGCATTTTTATTATATTTTCCGCCTATTTAATAAGGCTCCACCCCTTGACCAAATATCAAGAAACGGTCATTATCTAACTTGCTTCAAGGCAAGGGGTTGAGTCTAAGAACAGAGCTAACTTATTTCATGATTGAGTGTGTGCAGGTAGCAGGTCAAGTTCGCAGTGATAATTCACAAACATGCAGGTCAAAGGCTGTGACGCATCAATTCAAGACCGCCGCGTGTATGTAACGGCCTCCCTTCGGCCGTCACTCTCCTTCAGGCGTGGGCCTTCCTCCTCTCAAACAGCCATCACTCTAACGGCCTGGTTTATGACCGTTACTTATCTATAATGGCCCATCGCCTATCCGTTACATCCTCCAGAGAATAGGGTTCTTCGTGCTTTCAGTCTGACGGCTCATCATCGGACCGTCGTTTCTTTATGGCGGCCCACTGCCCATCCGTTACATTCTCCAGAGGCTCTGCCTCTTCACGTCATTCTAGCCAATCAAGCCACAAAACTTATGCTCGTTCAACTGGGGCAATCTCACCTCATTCAAGCAAGCTTAATAAAACATTCATAAAAGTCCAGCTTTAATTGTCAATTACAAACAATATCTCTCATGAACAAAAGAAAATCAAGCTACATTCATTTTCTTATCCGCAAGAGGGCCGATCCTTCTCAGCTCTTTCACGTAATTACGGCGTGCTTCGTCGTTCTCTTCTACTTCTGCTTGCCACGGGCGCACCTTGCTGATCTCCCACATGGTCAGCGCATTCCGTACGGCTCTTTCATCTCCCTCAGTCCCCATCTTCCTAGGTAGAAGAGGAGGGTAGTGTGATAGTGCAGGAGCTTGGGTTCTTGGAAGTCCGATCTGAAGATGGCACCGGTGCAGGTTGTAGATCGCCATGGTGGTATTCCCCACTAGCTGGAGGTCCAAGCTTTGACGCCGCGGTATTCTAAGAAGAGTGCTTCGGAGGATTCTTGGTCGCATGATGAACTTATCTATTGGCAAAGTGTTGAAGAAGAGGTGCCATTCATCCCACGTTTTCTTGTCCGCCGTCTTGCATTCGACCTGAGAAGAATACCCAAACGCCCCTCCAATGAAGAAGAGAGGGTGGCTCCCGAAGATTCGGCTAGCTGAAGTTATGTCTTCCTTTTGTTGGAATTTGATTCTCACTCCCGTCCAACATTCAAGGAGTATCATGGAGCCGAACAAAAGTCCTCCTAAGCAAGCCGAGCTGAGTCCTTCATAGAGGTATGAGAGGATCACTTGAGAGATGTACATTCCCCGCCACAACCCACTAATAATGCTAAGATTTTAGATGTCTAAGAGGTGGTCGGTTGTAGTGAAAAGGAAGACTCCACATAAGCAAACCGCCACCGCCTTGGCTATTGCTTCGTGTCTCTCCCACTTGTTTTTACAATGAGACACTATCCACTGTGCCAAGGGTATCAAGTGAATGTGGTATGGGCTGATCATGGTCCTCACGTCCTTTGGATTATGGATGAAGTCGCTCAAGATCAAGGACGGGTCAATAGGCTCTATTGTGTAGTAAACCCGGTCTTCATCCCCCGCCTTAGTCTTAGGAAGGGCTAGGTAGGTCTCTACCTCTTCTAATAGGACTGTTGCTTCGAAGGAAGGGAAGATGAAGGTATGAGTTTGTGGATGCCATAACTCCACAAGTGCGGAAAGGCTTGGCCAATCTAAGGACAATTTCTGAAAATTTTTACCTAAAACCAAGAGAGGTTGAAGGTGCCATGCTTTAAGGATTGATGTGACCTCTATAGGGAGGGCCTTTACCATGGGAGCCACCCACTTCAGATTAGAGTAGCATCTTGGACCAGGAAGAGGCTTGAAGAAAGAAGGAGAAGAAGAAGTCATAAAAAGAATTGAAGTGCAGAATTTTCTGAACTTGGATGTGTTGTTAAGGGACTTACCACCCTTTGAACATTAGAGCTTAAGTGCTTGGGAATTGACGTCGGCCGTTGGAGCTCTCCATGTTCTTTTCTTGCAGCTTTAGGTCCAATGTAGACCTGCTCCTCCATAGCCGTCATCTCAAAGCTCCTCTTCATCTTGGTTTCTGCCCGTAGGAGTGGTTCTTCAGCCCTAGAGCAGAGGTTTTCAACAAAGCTACGATTTTGGTTGAGTTTCCAGGTTTTAAAGGCTTGATTTTGGCTTAGGAAGGATAAGACTTGAGTTGGAAGGCTTTATCTTCAATCTAGATAGAGATTAAGTGGATAAGTCTCGGGTTTAGGCTCTCACGGCTCAATCCGTCTCGGAACACAACTCAGGATCTAACGGTCTATCTTGGGGCCGTCATTTGACTCTAACGCGCCAGCCTTGGGCCGTCGCATTTTCTGTGGGTTTGATTTGGCCAAACCCTGTTCTGTGGAGCTTAACGGTCTGGTCTTTGGCCGTCGTTATCTTGTAACACGTGAACCATGATCCGTTACATTCTCAGTTGTTCAGATGGTGGCTTTTGGGTTCAAAATTTTCCTAACGGTCTTAGTTATGACCGTTATTTCACCCCGACGCGGCAGCCTTGGGCCGTCGCATTTTCTGCTAGTTGCCCTTACAAACTAGTGTTCTGCCATGACCAACGGTCTAGCATCTGACTGTTATTTGTCTATGATGCGCTAACGGTAGGCCGTCATTCTCCTGCAGCTCAGGTTACAAATTTGGCCTCTGTCATGTCTAACGGCCTTCAGTCGGTGCGTTATTTAATTATGACGGTCTGCCCCTAGACCGTTACTTTCTCTGCTGCTGAATTCGGGCAATTTCTTCTTGCCCTTGTTTTAGACCTGACGGTCTTTCACATTCTACAACTCATTCATCATCCACGCATTCTCATACATACATGCATTTCATACGTGCATTCACACACATCTCTCGCACTCAAATCATCTCAATCAATCGTTCCTTTCTGCATTCACCTTCAAACCTGCCAAACACATTCCTGCATATTCATTCATGCTCATGAAACAAAAACAAAAATGCCAAAAAAGAATTTTCATTTTCTCTATGTATAGTCATGTACAAGTAATAAGGAAAAGGAATACATCATTCGGCCGGCTCATTCGCCGGGCCGCCCTCCTCGTCTCCGCCCTCGGGTCTCCTAGCCGGTGGTGCTATGGAGGCACTCTCCTCCTGCTGACCTCTCTTCGCCCTCTCATTCCTCCGCTGGCCGGAGGAACTCGCCAGGAAATCGGCTACTGTCCCGCTGCGGGCGACGCTCCTCTGTGCTCCACTCTGCGAAGCGCTCCGATCAGGTCCTCGGCCTATCATCCGGACGGTCCTCTCGAGGGTCCTCAACTCGATCTTCATGTCGTAAGCCTGGCGCCGAGCCTCGCGTGCCTCGGTCCGGTATCGGTCCAAATCCACCGTCCCAATCCGGAGTCGCTCTACCTCAGCCCGTGACTGGGCTAGCTCCGTCCGAAGTCGCTTCACCTCTACATCATCTGAGCGTCGCGGGGTCTCCGCCCTCAGCCGGGCCGTCTCTGCCCGTGCTAGCTCTGTCTCTGCTCGGGCCCGCTCAGTCTCAGCCCGGCTTCTCTCTATCTCTGCCTGGAGACGCTCTGCCTCCAATCGAGTCTGTCTAGCCTCGGCCACCGCTGCGGCTAGCTCTCTCGCCTGTAGATTGCATGTCATGTAGTTGATCAAAAGGCATTTTTAGGCATACGCATGATCATGAGCATGAGCATTTAGCATCTTACCCGCTCCGTGAGGGTGGCCTCCGCCTCCTCGGCCCGGGCGACCGCCCGAGCAAACTCGGCATCCTGCCCTGTTCTGCCTCCCGCATCATGAGAGGAAGACGATGGGGCATCCGGTCCGGCTCGTTGGGTTCCCTCGGCCCGCTGCATTTAGAAATCATGGTTAGAAGTCGTGGTTAGTCAGCATTTTCGCATCATCAACATTAAGCATCATTTGCCTTGCATAATCATAATCATTTAAGGCTAAGTTTTAGAATTTTACCAGGAGCTCCAGGGCGGTCAGGTACTCGTCCCGCTGTTGGATGGTGGAGTGGAGTAGTCCTTGTTGAGTACGGACTGAATAGATCTAGAGGGGGGGTGAATAGATCTTTCCCCCTTTTTTCGATTTAATATCTATTGACTAAATGAGTTGCAGGTGATTGACGAATTACAGAACTAATGTTGATATCAATGAAGAAAACAAACACATAGAGAAGCACGCACACACATAAGCAAACCACAAGATAGGATTTTTAAGGTGGTTCAGTCTCTTCCCGAGACTTACATCCACCCCTTGCTTAACTCAAGCAAGGCTTCACTTATGAGAGCCTCTGATCTCAATCCAAAACACAAGACACCGCTGTCACACAGCTTGTTCCTGCTGACACACAGCTTGTACCAGCTGACACACAACTTGAATCCGCTGCCTCACAGCTTGACACTTGGTGTAAGGATGAATAGAAATGATGAGAAGGTGGGATGATGCAACAGGACTGAATATAGACTTTTGTAACAAAGTAAAGAATTCAGCCTGGGACTTAATCACATAAATAACAAGAGTAGACTCCCTGTAGAACTTCCAATCGGATGCCTTCAGCTGCTTTGCTGCTGGAGGTCGCACAGCTTCAAGCCCAGTCTTCCTTCTGCAGCAATGAGAATGCCTTTAGTCTTCTGCAGATTTCTGATTGATGGAGAGCCACTTCGTCCTGTGATGTAGGTGTGTTTCTTAGCTTCTGTTCTATGCTCTCTCTGTGTGCTTTTTTCCGCGATCAGTTGCCTTCTACTTTTTATGCAGATACTTTTTCAAGCCTGAAGCTCTTCCCGCTCAAATTCCAGATCGAGCGTCAATCTGCTAGAAAGCAGGGAGAAGGTTAAATCCGATCACTACAATAAGTTTGACCGCTTCTAAGCAAGATTCTCTCCTTGATTCCCGTGCGGAATCTCATCATTTGAACTACCCAACAACCTGCAACAACAATCTGCAGGTTTTAAGGAACCAAAATAGAATTCGGTTAGAGTTCGGTTCTGGACGCTATAACACCCGTGGTCGACCATGACACTGTCCCTGGTCGACAACGAGCAGTGTCCTGATGGCGGTTTCATTCTGGCTGACACTCGCGTCCCCCGTGGTCGACCACAGCCTTGTCGCTGGTCGACAAGGGGCAAATTCCAGATGGCCGTCAGTTCTGTCTGATGCTCTGTCTGTTCTGTGGTCGACCAGAAGTGGGGCTTTGGTCGACAGCCAAGGCACATGCAGAAGACGGATGACTTGAAGTGTTTCTGGCTGGGTTCGTTGGTCGACCATAACCACTTCCCTGGTCGACAAGCGGCCTTTGACACTTCTTCTGATTTGTTGATTCCACTTGGATTTCAGTGGACCTGAAATTACTTAACTTATCAGAAGTAACTTGAACTATCAGATTTATATTGAGTTAATCAAAAACATTGTTTGTCATCATCAAATAGTCATGAGTCCATTACTTTGAAGGAACAATCAAACCACTTGTATTTGTTATGAAACAAGATAGAACTTGATTAATCAAACATATCCTATTGTCATCATCAAAACCAAGGGATGCACAACATTCTCCCCCTTTTTGATGATGACAACCATGAGTCATTGTGACAAACAACAGATTATAGAATTCATTTGATATTGCATTCAAGGCTATCATAGCACAGATTTCATTCAGACAATTCGTTTGATGTGCCTTTCAAAAACTATAGCACTAATTACATGAGTGACTCAAAAAGGATAAAGACACTAAGGACACGTAGACAAAGTAAACTTGACATCTAGACACACATCTAGACACACAATGACACATAAAGTCCTATCTCCCCCTTTGTCAACAGCAAAAAGAAGATCATTAAAAAAAACGAGCGGTCAGGATTTAATCAGCATAACTCAAATTTTTGGAAGATATTAAAGTGTACTCCCTTTCTTTAATAGAACACTTATGGAACCTTTCCACCCTTATGCAAAGACCACCTTGTGACCAAATAGAGTGGGTCTTGTGGTTCAATGAATTTGAAAGTATTGCACCAATAAATTGACTCCCCATATCCAATTTCTTACACATGGCTCCTTGAACTTATAATATATTTCAAGAGATAATTTTACTAACTATGCTAGCTGAACAGTGTTTTGTACTTTTATTTGCATGCTATGCTTTAGGTCAACCATTTTCTCTGCCTTTGTGATAACTTTTTTTTCTTTTTGAATCATTTGAGAGCTGTGGTCAGGTTTATCACATGCTTTTCTACACGAGGAGACACGCTTTTTACACGCCAGAAACCCCGGCTACTTAGCATGCCTAACCATTCCACTAATGACTGGGACACACCTTTTATCCGTGAGGATATACGTTTATCAGACGCCAATATCCCCAGTTACTCAGTATGCCCAATCAATATTTTTGAAAGCAGCAGAGTTAGATTGGATCTTCATGACACACTTGTCTCCCATCTATTTTTCAGCCAATTTTTTGCTTTGAGATGGAGAACAGTAGTTTCTCAGAACTCAATCCATTGCTCTACCAAGAAGGCAGAATTATGGCGTATTCCATGTACATACATGTTATATTTGAGTTTATTTTTACTGTCCAACACAGACACAGGTAGAGAAACAGTCTCATTACTAAAAATCATAAGTCCTCAAAATCTTGTGACAGAGTCATAGTTATGGTTTGAATTTATTGCAGTAGTACAGTTCAAATTCTCATTACTACACTCAACCTCTACTCTTAATGATTACCTTGGTGATTTTATTGAAAGATATGGTTAGGTTTTTCAATGTTTTATCAAGGAATGAGTTTACACTTTTTCTCCCCCTCAATTTGTGAGTCCTTGCTGAAGATAAAAAAAATGTTGGCCATGAAGAGATATAGAGACACAAGGGATGGGAAGTATGGATAAGGATGAATGAGTGAAGAATCTGAGCACAAAAGTTCACTTAGTTCAGAGGATTTCCTAGCAGAGCCAGCAGCCTTTTTAGATCCATTTTCCCTTGTTCAGATCCTCTGTCGACCATAGAGTTGCCTTTGGTCGACCTCTGTGCTGTCACAGAAGCTGCCTGATGAGTAGTCACCTGTGGTCTGCTTTCTGACAATTCTGTTGTCGACCATGGGACCGCCTGTGGTCGACAGCTGCGAAGTCACAGAACCAACTATTTCCTGTCCTGATGCCTTGGTCGACCAGCGCCTTGCCTGTGGTCGACCACAAGAGATAATCCGTAGTAGAACCAGGATTCTGCAGAACTTGCTGAAGTAGCAACCGACACTAGACCTCCAAACTCAAAACTTGACCAGTACTAGAGACCTAGTTGACATAACTTAGTACAGAAATGACAGAATCTATACAGTGAACACATGAATATGATTATTTCAAGAATTTTCAGGAGAAATTCTACAAATTCCTAACTCCCTTCTTAGAGTTGAAAATCTGTCATTGTTAAGGGGTTTTGTGAAAATGTCTGCCAGTTGTTTTTCAGTTTCTACAAAATGAAGCATGAAATTTCCTTTGGAGACCTCATCTCTTAGAAAGTGATGACGGATCTCAATGTGTTTTGTCCTAGAGTGTTGAATGGGGTTTTTAGACAAATTAATAGCACTAGTGTTGTCACAGAAAATAGGTGCACATCCAAGATCTACATTGTAGTCTTGGAGTTGATGTTTTATCCACATAACCTGTGTACCACAGCTCCCTACTGCGACATACTCAGCCTCAGCAGTGGAGAGTGCCACAGAATGCTGCTTTTTAGAAGCCCATGATATTAAACATCCACCTAATATTTGACAATAACCACTAGTACTCTTCCTATCAATTTTGCAACCAGCATAATCAGCATCTGAATATGAAATCAAATCTAGTTTGCAGTATGTAGGATACCATAAACCCAATTCTTGGGTGCCGGCAAGGTATCGAAGGATACGCTTGACAGCCCCTAAATGTGATTCTCTAGGGCTAGACTGATATCTAGCACACATGCATACACTAAACTGAATATCTGGCCTTGAAGCAGTTAAATATAGCAGGGACCCGATCATACCTCTGTATTTCTTGGCATCTACCATGTTACCTTTTACATCAGCTTCCAATGTTGCATTTGTACCCATGGGTGACTCGATTGGTTTGCAGCTTTCCATGCCAAACTTCTTCAACATCTCCTTTATGTACTTGGATTGATTTATGAAGTATCCTTCTCTACATTGTACGATCTGCAATCCAAGAAAAAACTGTAAATCACCCATTAAACTCATTTCAAACTCATTGGTCATTAAGTTTGCAAATTCAGTACATAAAGAAGCTTCGGTAGACCCAAACACAATATCATCCACATAGATTTGTACAACTAGTATATGCTTACCTTGGGTCTTGGAAAACAATGTTTGATCAATTTTACCTCTTATGTATCCCTTCTTGGTGAGGAAGGAGCTCAACCTTTCATACCAGGCCCGAGGAGCCTGCTTTAATCCATACAAAGCTTTATGCAATTTGAAAACATGATTAGCAAGTTCATCATTTTCAAATCCAGGGGGTTGTTCCACATAGACTTCTTCTTTTATTATTCCATTTAGAAATGCACTTTTTACATCCATTTGTTGTAGTTTGATTCCATGAGATGCTGCAAAGGCTAACAATATCCTGATGGCTTCTAATCTAGCAACTGGAGCATATGATTCTTCAAAATCAACCCCAAATTCCTGGTTGTACCCTTTAGCCACCAGCCGAGCCTTGTTTCTCATTACAACCCCTTCTTCACTTAGCTTGTTTTTATAGACCCACTTGGTTCCAATAACGGGGTGAGATGAAGGTCTAGGGACAAGACTCCACACCTGATTTCTTTCAAATTGATTTAGTTCTTCATGCATAGCATTTATCCATGAGTCATCTTTTAATGCTTCCTCTACTGATTTGGGCTCTATTTGGGACACAAGTGCAAGCTGATCTAGTTCATTGATTTCTTTTAACTGAGATCTAGTCTTCCTAGGATCATGAATTCCACCAATGATGTTTTCTATGGGATGATCTCTAAGAAGTCTTAAGTTCTCAAGATTGTTACCTGAGATGCCTTCTCCTTCGGGTGGAGCATTAGTAATACCTTGATCTCTTTCCTGAGATTGTTCTTCTTCATTTGGTTCTTCGTTGTCTTCTAGAAATTCCCTATCTTCTTCTTCCTTGCTGACCTGCTCATTTTTGCCAAGATCATTAATTTCATCAAATGTAATATGAGGGGATTCTTCAACAATTTGATCTTTGGTGTTAAAAACTCTATAGGCTCTTGATCGGTCGGAATAGCCCAAGAATATTCCTGGATCACTCTTCGGTTCAAATTTGTCCAAGACCCTTTTATCATTGTTATGAATAAAGCATTTTGACCCGAAAATTCTAAAATGAGCTAGGGATGGTTTCTTACCTTTGAACATTTCATATGGTGTATTTTCACTAGCCGGTCTTACCATTGCTCGGTTTACAATGTAGCATGCTGTGTTGACTGCCTCTGCCCAAAATCTCCTTGGAAGTTTAGCTTCAACCAGCATGGTTCTAGCCATCTCGACAAGAGTGCGGTTCCTTCTCTCCACAACTCCATTTTGTTCTGGAGTCCTTGGTGAGGAAAATCTGTGGGTTATGCCCTTGTTTCTGCAGAATAAGTCAAAGTCAGAATTTTCAAACTCCCCCCCATGGTCAGATATGATTGTACACACTTTGGACTTGCCATCCTGCTTCATTCTTTTGTAGAATTCCTGAAACTCAGAAAAAGCATCACTTTTATGAGATAGAAATATTACCCATGTGAATCTAGAGAAATCATCAACTAGTACATAACCGTATCTCTTACCACTAAGACTAGCAGTTCTTGTTGGGCCAAAAAGGTCCATGTGCACAAGTTCTAGTGGTCTAGAAGATTGACTTTCAGTTCTACCTTTGAATGATTTTCTTGTTTGCTTACCTTGGGTACATGATTCACATACTTTGACATTTTGAGCAAACGAAATTTCAGGCATACCAAGAACCATTTTATTCTTCACAAGTTTATGCAACACCCTATAGCTAACATGCCCTAGCCTTCGGTGCCACAGCCAGGTCAGGTCCTCTTTCTTGGCGGTTAGGCACAGGTTGGAGTGGGCTGGATCATCCAAGTCTATTATGTAGACATTGTTTACTCTCTGGCCCATAAACTTGACTGTATCTGAATTTGGTTCAATAATCTTGCAGATCTTGGAGTCAAATATTACTTTATGGCCTTTGTCGCAAAGCTGACTGATGCTCAGCAAGTTATATTCCAGTCCATCTACCAGCAGTACATTTTCAATACTGTTTGAGGAGTTCTTACCTATTTTACCTGTCCCGATGATCTTACCTTTGTTATTTCCTCCAAAGGTCACATAACCTCCATCTTTTGAGCTTAGTTGGGAGAACTTGGTCTTGTCTCCCGTCATGTGTCTTGAGCAACCACTATCTAAGTACCACTTATTGTGCATGGCTGCCAGACATTCCTGCATCATGAATTACACAGAAATTTTTGGACCCCAATGGTACCCGGGTCCAAGATAACTTGTAAAATTGTGAAATTGCTGTAACAATCCTTTGGGAACCCAGATTTTGTTAGAGCAGTTTAATTTTTCGTCTCTGAACTTGTTCAGATTGGGTGGCTTTTGTTCTAATGTTTCTTTAATCTGAATCCACCTTTTTGATTTCCAATTTTCATTTTGTTTCACCTGAGAAAATCTGTGGTTTCTGTTTGCGTGTCTGGTCATGGTCGACATCTGGTGTGTCTGTGGTCGACCATTGCTTTTCCAGAAGCCAGCGCTTGTTCTGGCAGTTCCTCTGGTCGACATCTGGTATGTCTGTGGTCGACCACTGCTTCTCCAGACGCCAGCGCCTGTTCTGGCAGATCCTCTGGTCGACAGAGGAGGGGTCGGTTGTCGACCAGCCTGTCTCCAGACACCTTGTTTTCCAGATTTATGTCCTTTAACTTGATTTAGTACTTGGTTTGTTTGGTTATTTCTGTGAATTTGAGTTTCTTGTCTATTATTTTTAAGCTTATGTTGATTGACTGTTTTCTCTTTAATGTTTCTCTCTTCCTTGGTGACATTATTCCTTTTGGAGGAGCATTCAGCTACATCCTCTTGTTTGTCTTGATATAGATTGATTAGGGGCCCTTTTCCTTTTGAGTCAGCAATCCCAGTTACGGTTTTTATTTGGAATTCCTTTTTAGCCGTAGGATTGTATCCTAACCCTTCTTTTTGAAAGTTTACTTTTATTCCCAAGACAGCATTTAAGTTTTCTTGACCTTTAGTCATTTTTTCCAAGGTTTCCTGTTTGTTTTTCAGTTCACTCTGGATTCTTTCTATTTCTTCCAGAAGTTGACAGTTTTCCTCCTTGAGTGAGTTGTTTCTTTCTTGAGTTACCTTAGTTTGCTGTTCACTTTCTTGAGTCTTTAATTTTACCTCATCAATTGTGTTTTTCAGTGACTCATTTTCTTCTAACAGCCCTTTGACATTTTCTTCATCTGTCTCGTATTGTTTCAGCTTATTTTTCAAGGTGGTGATTTCTAATTCTAGTTCAGTTCTGTTGGCAAATGGGTTGCTGTCATTATTGACCTGATTAAGCTTTTTCTTCAAACTCTTATTTTCCTTTCTAATTCTTTCATATGCATCAAGTAAGTCTGAGTAGACTTCTTCCCAATCTGAGCTAGAAAAATCTTGAAACGGAGGGATTACCTCAAGATCATCTCTATCTCCTTTGGCCATCAAACAGATGTTTCCTTCTTCTTCCTCGGAAGTTGTTTCCTCCTTACTGCTTTCCTCCTCCTCGCTCCATGTGCTTATCATTGCTTTTGGTTGCTTGCCTTTCCACTTGAAGCTTGATTTCTTAGGAGTCTCTGGACATTCAGCCTTTATGTGTCCTAGTTTCCTGCAGTTGTAGCAGACAAGTTTGTTAGATGAAGTTTTATTTTTATCAAACTTAAACTGAGATGACTTTCTTACCATGCCCTTAGGATTCCTGAATCCCTTACCTTCCTTCCGCAGAAACCTTTTGAATTTTCTTGTTAACATGGCTAGCTCACCAGTTTCCTCACCTGTGCTAGATGAGTTATCAGTGTCAGATAGTTCAGAGGTGCCTATTTTAGTTTTTAGGGCGAGCTGGTTCTTTTTCTTGCCCTCATCTTCTTTTCTTTTCAGATTGACCTCATAGGCCATTAGGGATCCCACTAGTTCATCCACAGTCATAGTGGTGAGGTTCTTTGAGTCCTCAATTACTGTGGCCTTGGTATGCCACATAGGAGTGAGGGATCTTAGGATCTTCCTCACTAATTCCTGTTCCTTGTAGGTTTTCCCTAGACTCTTTAAACTATTCGTTAATTGCACTAGTCTAGCATACATTTCAGAAATATTTTCGTCAGTTTTCATTCTAAACATTTCATATTCTGAAACTAGCATATTTGCTTTTGACTCCCTTACCTCTGAAGTACCTTCATAGATTACTACTAGTCGATCCCACATTTCCTTGGCCGTTGCACATTGTGAAACTCGTGAGAACTCCGTGGGGTGTAGTGCGCATTGCATTACGTTCATGGCTCCCCAGTTGATGGTTGATTTTCTGACCTGTTCTCTGGTCCAGGTATCCTCATCTTCGGGCAGCTCGTAGGGTCCTCGGCTTACTACTCTCCACATCTCATGATCTTGTGCTCTCAAGAACACCTGCATACGATTTTTCCAGTATGAGAAATCATTTCCATCGAAATATGGTGGTCTAGTTACTGAGTGTCCCTCAGCCATTAGACTTCTAGAGTTCAGTCCGGCAGGCCTCTCCTGGTTGTTAGACCACATTTTTGGAGAGTCTGGCTCTGATACCACGTGTTGAGTACGGACTGAATAGATCTAGAGGGGGGGTGAATAGATCTTTCCCCCTTTTTTCGATTTAATATCTATTGACTAAATGAGTTGCAGGTGATTGACGAATTACAGAACTAATGTTGATATCAATGAAGAAAACAAACACATAGAGAAGCACGCACACACATAAGCAAACCACAAGATAGGATTTTTAAGGTGGTTCAGTCTCTTCCCGAGACTTACATCCACCCCTTGCTTAACTCAAGCAAGGCTTCACTTATGAGAGCCTCTGATCTCAATCCAAAACACAAGACACCGCTGTCACACAGCTTGTTCCTGCTGACACACAGCTTGTACCAGCTGACACACAACTTGAATCCGCTGCCTCACAGCTTGACACTTGGTGTAAGGATGAATAGAAATGATGAGAAGGTGGGATGATGCAACAGGACTGAATATAGACTTTTGTAACAAAGTAAAGAATTCAGCCTGGGACTTAATCACATAAATAACAAGAGTAGACTCCCTGTAGAACTTCCAATCGGATGCCTTCAGCTGCTTTGCTGCTGGAGGTCGCACAGCTTCAAGCCCAGTCTTCCTTCTGCAGCAATGAGAATGCCTTTAGTCTTCTGCAGATTTCTGATTGATGGAGAGCCACTTCGTCCTGTGATGTAGGTGTGTTTCTTAGCTTCTGTTCTATGCTCTCTCTGTGTGCTTTTTTCCGCGATCAGTTGCCTTCTACTTTTTATGCAGATACTTTTTCAAGCCTGAAGCTCTTCCCGCTCAAATTCCAGATCGAGCGTCAATCTGCTAGAAAGCAGGGAGAAGGTTAAATCCGATCACTACAATAAGTTTGACCGCTTCTAAGCAAGATTCTCTCCTTGATTCCCGTGCGGAATCTCATCATTTGAACTACCCAACAACCTGCAACAACAATCTGCAGGTTTTAAGGAACCAAAACAGAATTCGGTTAGAGTTCGGTTCTGGACGCTATAACACCCGTGGTCGACCATGACACTGTCCCTGGTCGACAACGAGCAGTGTCCTGATGGCGGTTTCATTCTGGCTGACACTCGCGTCCCCCGTGGTCGACCACAGCCTTGTCGCTGGTCGACAAGGGGCAAATTCCAGATGGCCGTCAGTTCTGTCTGATGCTCTGTCTGTTCTGTGGTCGACCAGAAGTGGGGCTTTGGTCGACAGCCAAGGCACATGCAGAAGACGGATGACTTGAAGTGTTTCTGGCTGGGTTCGTTGGTCGACCATAACCACTTCCCTGGTCGACAAGCGGCCTTTGACACTTCTTCTGATTTGTTGATTCCACTTGGATTTCAGTGGACCTGAAATTACTTAACTTATCAGAAGTAACTTGAACTATCAGATTTATATTGAGTTAATCAAAAACATTGTTTGTCATCATCAAATAGTCATGAGTCCATTACTTTGAAGGAACAATCAAACCACTTGTATTTGTTATGAAACAAGATAGAACTTGATTAATCAAACATATCCTATTGTCATCATCAAAACCAAGGGATGCACAACAGTCCCTCTAGCTCGGCTATCCGTCCCTCAGGGTCTAGCTGCATGTAGAAAGCATGAGTCAGTGCATCTATCATATTGCATCTTTGCATATAGAAAGAGTTTAGATTTTGCATACCGGTCGTCGGGTACCTCGGTACACCCGGTCGCCGTAGAGTCGAGCAAAGGCCTTCAGGTATGCCTCATCGCTCTCATCTCGCTCCTTCACGGCTTGGCCCCGCCTGTTCCAGTCATGGACGTACTTCACCTTTCGGGCGCACCAATCCACATTGCCACTGATACCCCTTGCCGACTTGCCGGGGTGGTCATCGCTGTGGCATGGAAAGGTCACCTCGGGCTGGTGTAGTCCCCGAGTCCGCAGGATCAGACGGTAGTGCAGAGACTCGATGATGTGGATGCAGTGCAGCCATATGTCTCGTCCCCTGTACGACAAGGCCGCCTCTACCCACGGCTGTCCCGTGTAAACCTCACCGCGGTACGGGGTCCATCTCACCTAGAAACATTAAGTCCATTCATTAGCATATAAGTTCATCATGTAGAAGCATTTAAAGGCATATAGAAGCATTTAAAAGCATGTAGAAATCATTTCAAGTTCTGGACTTACCGACGTGTGTGGGTAGGAGTCCAGGTCGTCCTGGATCGTCCGGGTCAGTCTGATGATCGACCCTGTGTCCCTCGCTACCGTCCATCGCCTCGCGATCGGGATACGGCCGGGGTGGAGTAGTGTGCCTCTCCCGATGCCCGAGAGATACATGTAGCTCCAGATCTGCATTTTAGAAATCAAGTCAGTCAAAATTGCATAAGCATTTGCATAACATTTTTTGCATAATAGAAAGCATTTAAATTGCATTTACCTGTAGGAAAGGCGAGAAGCCGCCCAGCATCGTCTGCCGGTCCGTAGTGCTGAGGGACTCGAACAGGAACGCTAGTACTGCCGCTCCCCAGGCGTACCTCCCGACTCTGTGCAAATGCTCTATCAGCGGAAGTAATCTGTAGCTAATGACGTCCGCTCGAGTCGCGAGCAGGAGCTTCCCAAATAGCAGCATCAGGAAGCGTCTGAGCACTCTGTTGCCCTCTGGTCCCGCCTCCGCCGCCACGCGAGGGCGCACCTGGTCTATCACTCTGCCCAGATGCTCCTCTGGTAGCTCTCCTACGGCGATCGCCGCTCCTCTCAGCCCCAAGCTCTCCTGCAGTACTGATCTCGAGAGCTGAGATGAAGACTGTCCCGGCCTGATCAAATCTAGCCCGAGCAGCTGCTGTGCCATCTCCCGGTAGTCGCCGTATGTCCACCCTGTCACTGCAGCTCCGTGGACTCTCAACCCTGTAATCCTCGCTATGTCTTCTAGTGTGGGGATCATGTGGCCCCACGGGAAGATGAAAGCTCTACTGATCGGATCCCATCTCTCGTGCAGCGCGTACAGCAAAGGTGTGTCCATCCGGATCACCTCGATGCTGAGCACCTCGGTGAAACCCATGCTGGCTAGTCGCTCTCTCTGGTAGTCGGGCAGTGCTTGGTACACCGCCCGAATTTGTAGCCAGGAGATCCGTGATCTTCTCTTTCCTTGCATTGCATTTTAGATCATAAGTTAGTCCATTGCATCATAAATCATTGCATAAGCATTTTAAAATGAAAACAAAACAAAAATTTGAAATTGAAAACCCAAAAAAAAAAATTCTAAGTCCCTGGCAGATGTAACGGCCCTGGGGTAGGGCGTCACTTGCTTCTGACGCACTCAGGGTGGCGCGTCAGGCATGTGACGGTCGCTGGCAGGACCATCACATTGTCTGCGTTTGGGCGTTTTTTCCTTGCATTCCCGTGGCTCCCCACTTTGGCCAAATGGCCTACAATCATTCCTAATGGGTTCATGGACCCATTTTCTACCCTCAATCCCACATGCACTCATAATAAAAACATAAAAAAATCAAAAATTTGAAAATTGGGGCGAAGGCCTACCTCATGGTCCCGCCCTCGTTTCCTCTTCTCCACAGGTTCCTTGGGCTCTCCTTCACCCAAGGGGGCTTCTCCCTGATCCTCTGTGGCCGTGGGAGCTTTCTCTTTCTCCCTTGGCTCTTTTCTCCTTGGTTCTTCTTCCATGGTCGGTGGGATGACCTCCCGTTCGATCCGACGGTGGAACCGCCGTATGGCCATCCGTTTCCCTCTTTCCCTCCTCTGTGGTGGCGGCTGGGGTGCCTCGTCGCCGGCCATGGTGGTGGTGGGGATGGTGGTCGCCGGAGCTTTTTCTCGGTTGGGGTTTTGATTGCTTGAGTGTTGAATGAAGGCCGAATGACCGTTCGATTTTATTTTTTTGAACGCTCAGGAAATGTGACGGTCTATCGTTCGCCTGTTACATCCTTCTGACGCGTCTGGATGAGACCGTTACATGTGATTGGACTGTTTTATTGAAGAATGTGAACCGCCTGGTTTATGACGGACTAAGGATGGTCCGTTACTTTATGTAACGCCCTCGTCTCAGACCGTTACAAATTTGCAAGTTTCTTGATGAATTCAATGGCCTAATTGATGTCAAAATGGTTCCATGTTCTGTCAAGATGTTTATTAATGATGCTTCCCACACGTGCAAATGGTTATGCCCTGATTCATTATCATATCTATTATTGGCTAACCTATCTTTTATGAAGGAATTTGTGAACAAAGTCACGATTTGCCCTCCGTCCGGTAGGTAAGTCAGGTATTGTATCTCGTCCCTTATCCTTTAATGCATTACTATATGTTACTTACGATAATACCTCGAGAACCTGCTGGTCATTCATGTGTTCCAGGATCTGATGTTCCCCTTAAACAAAAATGATGATGATCTAAGTTCACATGTTTAATCGTTGGATAAGCCGTTAGATTGGAATAAGTTTGGGGACGATGGTTCTATCTTGCACGCCGTGATTGCAGATGGTGTCCTGACCCTAATTTCTCTGGTCTAGCAATATTATTCTAGAGTATTTTGCTATTTTATCTTTCTTCGCATTTATTTTGAAGATTTCTTTTTCCTTTAGCCCAGCATACATCATACGCATTCTTTGAGCATTCATGTGCTTCATCTGTTCGAAGTGTCTCAGTGATGGTGAATAGTTGTGTTCTTGATCTCGAATAAGGAGAATCATTCCACTCTGAATTAGAAGGTTTTCCTTTGATCTGCTCACTTAATCTGGTTGGCTGAATATCCATGTCTGGAGTTTAGTATCTTGTTCTTTCCGTTGCCTCCGGCAGCTAGCCGTGTTTCCTTTCCTTAGTTATCTAGCTCCTCCAGACTTGCATCCTTTGGTTGGCTATTTCCTTGTAATCAGTTTTGAAGCTTTCCAGAAAATTCCTATCACTTGTTGGTTGAGAACGGGTGTCGTTTACCTTAACGCCCTCTTTTTGATCCACTCCGCTTCATTTCCGCTTCATCTCCATGTTCCATTTCGCTTTCGCTTCACCTCCGCTCGTTCCCCTGCAAAGAGGATGTTAAGGAGGGGCATCTGTTGACACCCGTTTTATACCCAATAAGTCGGGTCATCTCCTTATTCATTCTATATGATGCACCGAGTTGTTCACTCTTCATTGAGTCTCTTGATTAGTTGAAGCCTATTTCTTGGGTCTGAACTCTTTGATCGGATATGGCTCCTGGTGGCGTTTTATTGGATGAATCTTAGCAAGCCCCTTCATTTCATTTTTGAACCTCAATGATAATAACGGTCGGCCCTAGGTGCGTTATTCCATTCTGACGGATTGGTTCTAGACCGTTACTCTTTGAAGAGTCCTAAGGCTTAAGGCCTCGTTTTAAAGCTTATCTTTTTGATTAATAACGGCCTGTCGTGAAGCCGTTGTTTCACTCTGACGCCCTATGCCTTGGCCGTTGCTTCCTTGAAGAGTCCAACTTGTTGGGTCTTCTTCCCGTTGATCTTATCTTTTAGGGATAAGGTTGATAGTAACGGATGTTCCTTGGAGCGTTATTTCCAAGTGGCGGTCTGTCGTGTGGCCGTTACTTCCTTCAGAGAGTCCTAACAGTTCAAACCTTTTCTCTGCTACTCCGTGGTCGAGATAAGAGTTTGGATTGATGATATCTCTTTCAAATCTGATCCTCAGGACCTTCTGTTTGATTCTATGGACTCTTGGTGATATTATCTTCGAGGATTTGCTAAGAGTTATCCCTTTATCTTGCTGGATTATCCTCTACTCGACCTGAGAGTTTGAGGGTCTATAAATAGAACCCTTGACTTCATGACCCGGAGGAGGAGGATTTTGAAATTCACAACGAAGTGCTGCCGAACTCAGGAGCCATCTTCATCCAAGAGGAACTGCTTCCCACGTTCATCCATCTCATAATCAAGGGAGTACTTTGGTTTTAGTCTTTCAAGTTCATCATTGCATGCTTAAGTTCTTCCCTGGTTTTTCCTCAATCAAAGCATTGTCCCTCCTCTTTCTCCACGTTTTTCACTGTTCTCTAAGCATCCAAACATCTTCCCCATCTTTTAAAAAATGCCCAGAGGGGTTAAAAAAACCAAAAACTCCCCGGTAATCCCCTCTCCTTTTGATGTCCTTAAGCTCTTTAAGAATTGATGCTATATTATTGAAAGGGCTAATTTGGGTTGTTTTATTCTTGTCTTCTACATCTTTGGCAAGTTTACAGGTTCACCAGCACGAGGCCCAAGTCTTCTAGCCGGCTGAAAGAGTTGGAGTTAAAAGAATCTACACTTTGCTGCTGCAGGTTATCTGACGGTCTGGTGAAGGCGCGTCATCTTCTTCTGGCGGTCTATCGGGTGGCCGTTACTTTTCAAGTAACGCACAGGGTTCTGGCCGTTATTTCTAGCTGACCTGCAGGTTTTCTTTGGTTTTCTCTCCCGTGGGCGGGTGCTTCATCCACATATTTCCAAGGTATTTACAGGTCTTTTGCTTGTTTTTACTTTGGTGGCGATCACATCTTTCCTTAGTCTTGGGCATTAGCTGACTCATTCATCACATATCTCTTTTATTTTCTTGTTTGCTCCACCCCTTGCGGTGTGTTTTTATTTACTCCTTGCTCCACGCCCTGACGTGTGTTTTCCCTTTTCTTTAGCATAGTTTGATTGAGATAACATGCCCATGCTAGAGCTAGCTTTGATTGCCTAGGTTCATGATCACATGTTCATAGGTTAAGAGTAGATCTTTGATTACTTGCTTGTCATTTCATCATTCAAAACCCCAAGGAAAAGATAGATAAGCAAAATAAAATCAACACCTGTCATGTTTGTAATGTAGCACCTTTTACTCCGGCCTCGACAGCCCGCTATCTCGGTAATTAATCAAAGGTGTTCCCTCCTCGTGGGGGATGTAATCAATGTCATAGCCTTTATGGTATGACGGACTGCTGGTCCCGACCAAACCTCACATTCGTCTGACCAAGTCAGAATGAGCGCATGATAAATTCGTCACTCACGTGACTGGCACGCCTGCGTCGTCAATCAGTCAGTTAATTACCAGTTGGTTAATTGGTTGATCAACGCGCGAAAGAAAAAAAAAAGGGTCGCAAACATATGCCAAACTTAATAGGTGTGAATTCTGGCTCAATGAAGTCTCATTCCTAGGCCACATTATTTCAAAAGATGGTATTGATGTGGATCCTTCTAAGGTATAAGCTGTCAGAGATTGGAGTGGGCCAACGACTGTATCTAAAGTAAGACGCTTTTTGGGTCTAGCTGGTTATTATAGGAGATTCATAAAGGACTTCTCAAAGATCGCGGTTCCTTTAACTAGACTTACAAGAAAAGAGAATCCTTTTGTATGGTCGAAGGACTGTGAAAAGAGTTTTCAAAGTCTTAAGAATCATCTTACAACAGCCCCTATTTTATCACTACCAATGGAGGGTGGTAGATTTGAAATGTATACAGATGCATCTGGAATTAGCTTAGGATGTGTCCTTATGCAGAATGGAAAGGTGATCTGCTATTCTTCAAGACAATTGAAGCGTCACGAAGAAAATTATCATGTGCATGATTTAGAATTGGCAGCAATTATCTTTACCTTGAAAATTTGGCGTCATTATCTTTATGGAGAAAAGTTCACTATCTATTCAGACCACAAGAGCTTGAAATATTTATTTTCTCAAAAGGAGCTTAATATGAGACAAAGGAGGTGGTTAGAACATCTCAAGGACTTTGATTTCGCTATTCAATATCATCCTGGCAAGGCGAATGCTGTAGCAGATGCACTCAGCAGAAAACCAATGGGTATGTTATCAAGCCTCATGATTAGTGTAACTAACCTTATTCCTCAATTTGCTCAGTTGAATTTAGATGTTGACATTAAGGAAGATGATTGCTTCATAGCAAATATCCGAGCTCAACCTACATTGATAGAGGATTTGGCCAAGTTACAAGAGGATGATCCAATTTTACTAGAAATTAAGGCCAATATTGAACAAAGACCGGATTTTTCTATTTCTAATGATGGAAGATTGCTATTCAAGGGCCGAATGTGTATACGGGATCATGAGGATACAAAGAAACTGATCTTAGAAGAAGCACATAAATCAAAGTACTCCATCTATCCAGGAGATACAAAAATGTATCAGGATCTCAAAAGAAACTTTTGGTGGCCCAATATGAAGAAGGAAGTAGCCGATTTTGTATCTCGTTGTCTCACTTGCCAACAAGTTAAAGCGGAACATTTCAAACCTACAGGAAAATTACATCCCTTAAGTATTCCGGAATGGAAATGGGAGAGCATAGGAATGGATTTCATCATGAGATTACCTAAGACAAGAGGTGGACATGATGGAATATGAGTAATCATAGATCGATTGACTAAGTCTGCACATTTCATACCAATAAAGAGTCAATGGTCTATGGATATTCTAGTAGCATTATACATCAAAGAAATTGTTAAACTACATGGTGTCCTTGTCTCTATTATATCAGATAGAGATCCTCGATTTACATCGTAATTCTGGAAGAGCTTACAACATTCACTAGGGACCAGATTAAATTTCAGCACAACTTTTCATCCACAAACTGATGGTCAGACGGAAAGGATGAATCAGGTAGTAGAAGACATGCTCAGGGCTTGTGTCATTGATTTTGGAGGAAGTTGGCATGATCACTTGCCTCTAGTGGAATTTGCATATAATAATAGCTATCAAGCAAGCAAGCATATAAATGGCACCTTTTGAAGCTCTATATGGGAAAAGTTGTCAATCACCAATATGTTGGAATGAGATAGGGGAAAAGCAATTTCCAGGCCCCGACCTTGTCAGAGATTCTACAGAAAAAATAAAGCTCATCCAAGAAAGAATGAAGATGGCACAAGATAGGCAGAAATCTTATGCCGACAATCGAAGGCGCGACTTGGAGTTTCAAGTAGGAGAACATGTATATCTGAAGGTTTCTCCGGGTCATGGTATTCGAAGATTTGGCATTAAAGGAAAGCTAACTCCAAGATTCATTGGCCCGTTTGAAATTTTTGAAAGGGTCGGTGAAGTGGCTTATAGATTGGCTTTACCTCCACAATTGGCAGGAGTTCATGACGTATTTCACATCTCTATGTTGAAGAAGTATGTGTATGATCTAGATTACATTATCACTTATGACAATATAGAGATTTAGAAAGACTTGACGTATGAACAAACGCCAATAAAGATTCTGGAACGAGAAGTGCGGCAATTAAGAAATAAGGCCATTCCTATGGTTAAGATTCAATGGAAGAAAGTATGGCCTTATGAAGCGACATGGGAAACTGAATCAGCTATGAAGAAAAGATTCTCAGAATTATTCAACTGTAAGTACACTCTCCACAATCTATGTATTGAATTTGGGGACCAAATTCTTCTAAGTGGGGGAGGGTGTTGTGCCCTAGAATTTATTTGATAATTTTGTAGCATTATTAGAAATTAAATGGACTAATTTAAATTTATTAATCAATATAAGGCCAAATGGTGTTAACCAATTAACCCAACTCACTTAATTAGAGTCCAAAAGGTTTTAAGACCAGGCCCATTTAATTTAGCCCATATTCTAGAAGGTTATTAAGCCTATCCACGAATTTCTATGGATAAATACTAATTATATAAATAAATATACGAATAGGTAAATAAAAGAGTTTTAATAATTAGAAACACTAGCTACGACGACTGTAACAGTCTATCGTAAGACCGCCACAGCCGTGTAACGCAGTAGGGTTCGACCGTTACACTCTGCGTATTCCGTGAGTAGAAGAAGTTGTAAAAAGATTGGAACTTGGTGTTCCTATTCACAAGAGACCTAAGTGGAACAATGTATAAAGACTCTAAGGACTCTTAGAGATTAGGTTTTGATAGATTAAGGACTCTAAACTCGATCTAATCTTCAAACCCTAGCTAAAACTCTATAAATAGGGCATAGTTCTGAACTATGCGACCCTTACTTTTTGGACATAAAGAATCAAGGTAAGGAGTCACTATCTCAGGTAAGTTCTTTGGAAGCATTTGTTTACAATACTTTAGACTAACTCCCCTCCAAATTTCACATCTTTAGGTCAAGAGGTCGTGGAGATAGAACTCAAGGAAGTTGCTGAAAAAATCACAGAAGAAGGAAATCTAGGGCAGGGTTCTCAATCCAAATCAGAAGCAACAGCCTAAGTTAAGAGGTAGGTTATCTCATGAACGGCAAAAACAACCTGATAGGACTAAAAGCCCTCTGGTTCAAGTGATTTTCATGCATTATAGATCGTTGATTTAATGATTTTACTACTTCTATGCATTACATGCATCCCTTAGCCTTAATTGGACATGCCAAAGATGTATCTTGTCTAATTCATTAATACCTAAGTATGTAGTTGGCCTACACTACATTATCATGTCTTGAGATTCATGGTATTTTTAATTATGGACATGATATGAATCGATCTCTTTATGTTTTATCTAGTTTTCTGTCAGCAGACACTGTAACACATCAGCGTAGGACCGTCGCACTCATGTAACGGCCCTACGACAGACCATCACACACCCTGTTGTTTTGGATTTTCACTGTTATATCTAACGCGCTTGGATAGACGCGTTACGTTTATGTAACGACTATTTTCTGACCGTCACAATCACTGTGATGCCCCACTTCTGGACCGTCACAGCCTGTGTTTTGTCAACCCTAAGATAGAATATAACTTGCCAATATTATTTATTGTTAAGCCTAGTTACCTAAGTTTTAACCTGATCATGTGACTTTAAGGTTATTTGATTGTTCATGATAGGTATTGCATGATTTGGTGTCTCATTGTTATTTTAAGTAATGTCAGTTTAATGAGCCCAATTCTATAGTTTTGTATTATAAAGCATGACTCTTTTTAACATTGTATTGACGGAGTTTTCATCATGATTTTCACATTGATTATACATATATCTCTCTATCAATAGAGTCATTTCTATAAGTGCATGGCACATATTCCGGTATGTTGTCATTAGTTCACACTTTGCACTATAGGCACACAATCTTGGACTTGAGGACCTCTCTATTGGATACTCCTTCCAATGGACTAGGAAATCATTGTTGCAAGGCCTCCGTAATTATCCGCGAGCATGGGATTCCCACTAGGATGCCGAGTTGGATGTACCATTAAAAGCCCATTAAATAGAATACATTATCATTGTTTCTGATTTTAGTAATGTAACGACCTTGCACTGGACCGTCAGGCTCACGTAACGGCCCAATGCGTGACTGTCACATTCCTCTGAGTCTATTTTCATCTTTCTGGACTCGCATCATTGTAACGGCCCATTACTAGCGCGTCACATGATGTAACGGCCCAATAAACGACCGTAACACTGCTGGCATATGTTAACCCAAGGTTTGACCAAAGGTTGATACTTCAATGATTCTAGATAACCCTTGATGATCTAGAACTTATCATATTACTTAATAGACTTAATGTAATGAATGGAAGTTAAGAAAAATACCATTATGCTGTCGATTTATTTCTAAGAGCATGACATTGTTTAAGTCATTTTCTTGACTCGTACATCCTTATGTTGAAGCATTCATTCATTTGATTATAGTTATCATGAAATTATTGGATTGTACATTCTTGGCCATACTTTACTGTTATATTGCGTGGAAGTAGCTTAATTTATAACTGAAGATACGATCGAGCACTGATTGTGTTCAAGGACTCTATGCTAGTCCCCTCGGCTAATTGTCGGAAACATACTATTTTATAAATCATGGGGTATGATGCTACTGGCGTCGCATTGCGCTGGGAGTACTATTTCTATAAATAAGTGAAGATCCACGATACGATACGACACGACATGACATTCTTGTACATGACTTTCTTGCTTGATATTCCACAGAAATTCACCAACTATGTACTCAAAAGAGACTAGTGTGATGAATATGTGGCTTGCTCGTTACATGCTTGCTCGTGAAAGGCCAAATATCATGTTCATGTTACATTCTTGCTAGTTCATTCTTAATCACTCTATCTTCCATGATTATCTCGTTACTATGATTTAATCGCATGATCATCGCATTGCATGATTTTATCTTATTCTCTAGAGCTAAAATGTTAATTACTTTAATAGTGCCTTCATGTTGATGCGAAGATACCTACTGGACAAGTGTGCTCATTACCTATTTCCAATATTTTACAGGAGATAGAAGTAGTTCGGATTCGGGCTATACTAGTAGCGAGTCCGGAAGTGAGTGAAAGTCTTGTAAAGCTACGAGTGAAGACTAAGGAAGTTTATCCTGTCTAGATTGAGTCAATGTAATTTTCCTATTTCTTGAGTCTAGTAGAAGGAAAAGATGATGAAAGGTGGTTGTATTATGAAAATTGATCATTTATGAAATAAAGTTGAAGTTTGATTAAATCCTGTGCAATTGCATTTATTTGTGTGATAGTCTTGCGCTCTGATTGATTCTTGCTTACAAGAGGCTTACCATGCCAGCTGTTCGCGCTCCCCGAGCGAGTCTTCCGCTGTAATAAAGGCTCGGGGCGTGACAGGCTAGATCTAGAAGGAATCGACGAGAGATTTTCCTACCCTTAGACTTTCTCCTAGGTACTACCCTTGACTCATTATTCCTAACCTGACTGACATGTTCTACAGACAAATAAGAAGCTAAAGAATGTACAGGAACATACCCCTTGGAGGAGGGGTAAAGAAGGTCGCTCAGGGGACCTTGAATGAGTGGCCCATAAGTCGGGGCACTCTCGTGAGAGATGTAGGAGGTCTCCTAAAAGGAAATGCACTGTTGGGGAGTTTGGAAATTGGCATTTTTTTTGTTTTCATTTTTGATAACACAACAATTAAAGACAGTTGTAGAAGAAGAGTAAGGAATTATAGCAAGGTGGTTGGATGGCTCATAAAGTAAATCATGATTGAAAATTTTATGCGGGTTGAAAAGCCCGCACAGGAGTGTAAGGAGAGAAGGGGACCTAGGAAGATCATCAGACAACCATCTGGCCCAGGAAGAAGATAGCAGCAAAGGTTGGGATGAGTGAATAGAGAGAATGACGGCTAATTAGCCGCTGATGGCATAGTTGGTGATGGATGCTGATCTGTCAATGACAAAGTTATCTTGGCGAGGATGGTTTGGAGTATTGGCAATAGTTATGGTTTCCCCTGGCATCACGGAGATCGAAGGTGGCCCTTCTAGATGCGAAGGCGAGAACATCCGCTGCAGTGCGATGGAGACATCTTGGATATCAAACCACTTATACCATTTGTATTCTAGGTCATCAATCTTTCCTCTTTTAAAAGCTCTCGAGTAGCCCTCAGCCATATATACAACCTGTGAATGTCCACGTGTTTCTTGTGGGTCATCCCCCATCTGAATAACAGACCCCTTCGTGAAGTGTGAATACAAAGACCATTCAAGAGGTTTCCTATCTTCCTCAATCGGACCTTCAAAGCCTAGGCCAACTCTAAGGATTACCCTTGGCTTCTTCACCAGCCTTAGTCTTCCTTGTAACTGTGCCCCTAGACCTTTGCCTTGCTGGTAGCCCAAGTTCTTCATGATCTCCCATCCCTTGGAAGGGGAAGGGGGACGTGGCATTGGCCCTGGAAGCGGCTTCTTTTGTGTTGGTGAGGCGCGACTGGGGTCACACACATCTAGTAGCGAAAGAATAGGCCTATGGGTCGGCCAGATAGAGGGCAATGAAGTGGTAATAGCATCCACCATAGAGAGCAGGGGCATGCTAAACACTTTGACGATCTGTCCCTTATACGGGAACTTTAGGCATTGGTGGTTGGTGGAAGGGATAGCATTCAATGTCTCTATATAAGGGCGACCCAGTATGCCCTTGAATGTGGGGTCCATGTCGAGAATCTGAAACTTTGTAGGAACGGCAGTAGGACCCACTTCTACATTAAGAGTAATCATTCCCTGTGGTGGCCTTTTGCTGTTATCATACGCTGTGACTATGATTGCCGACGGCCTTATCTGCTCTATGTCAACCCTACATAGCAAGAGAGTGTTCATGAAGATCACATTGATTGAGGCACCTATATCCACCAGGCACGGGTTCACGGACACCCCGTTGATCTTCACCGCAATGCACAAAGCATATTTCTGAGCTTCCTGGGGAGCAAGCTTGTAGTCCTGGAATGTGATGGCCGGTTGTGTGCTTGTCGGTGTCAGCACCGACGATATCTTCTCTACTAGGAGATCCTCGTTCACCATGACCTTTTAGAGATACTTCATTAGTGCCTCTTGCTGGGATGTGGACCTCTTAATCAACTCTAAGATAGAGATCCGGGCAGGCGTCTTGTCTAGGTGTTTCAGAAGATCATATTGCATCCCGAGGATGGACTCCTCTGGTTGCTCTTTGGTGTCCTTCTCTGGCTGAGACTGCTCAGGGGCTTGGCTATTCTGGGCAAATACCCGGTGAAAAATCCTTCCACTCCAGAGCACCATGGCTTGGGGTTTCAGCTGCACCTCTATGGAGTTAGGTGTGGGTTTTAGTAGGGATTTAAGGGGTAGTGATGGGGGAACAATTGGTGGAGCAGGGGTGATGATAGGTGTAGGGGTTTTGATAAGGGGTTTGTTTGGTAGAGGTGGAGTGGAAGTGGATAAAGCCTCGGATGGATGGTGGATGATGAGGGGTTTGGAGGGTAGTGGTGGAGATGGTGAGGTGAATGGGGTTTCGGATGGGTGATGGATGATGAGCGGCTTTGCAGGCATGGGTGGAGACATAGTGGAAGTAGATGGTGAGGTGGATGGGATTTCGCATGGGTGATAGATGATGAGAGGCTTTGCATGCAAGGGCGGAGGGATGGTGGAGATAGATGTTGAGGTGGATGGTGCCTCGGATGGGTGATGGATGATGAGCAGCTTTGCAGGCATGGGTGGAGGCATAATGGAAGAAGATGGTGAGGTGGATGGGGTTTTGCATGGGTGATGGATAATGAGAGGCTTTGAGGGTAGGGGTGGAGGTGGAGGTGTAATGGATGGCGAAGCTGGGGGATGAGAGATGAGGGGAGGCCTTGAGGGTAAAGGGGGTGTGGTAGATGGTGTTTGTTGGTGGATTAACGGGGAGTTAGCAGTAGGGATGCAGATGAGAGGGCGTGACGACTATGGAAATGGGGGAGGCCTTGTTACAGGTTGTAATACGGGTCGAGGATAGACAGATGCGGGACGGATAAGGCATAGAGGTTGGCTAGAAACGTGATTGGCGGCAAGAACGGAGGTGCCTTCCGTATGCCAACCTTGCCCTCTTCCAACTTGTAGGAAGGAAGAGATGGGGTTGACGTGGTGGTTAGGCTGTTGGTGCTCCGGAAGTGGGTTCTAGATGATGCCCATGTTCAGTTGCTGGTTTTGAGCCTGCTGACGTTGCTGTTGTGTCAGTTGTTGTTGTTGTTGCTGCTGCTGCTGCGGTTGCTACTGTTGGAATTGGGGTCTCGGAGGAGGTCTCCTGGCTTTTAACATGGTGATGTCTTGCCTCATTTCTTCCGAGTCAATCCCACCTGTGTCATTCGTATCATAAATATAGTCTTTGAATTGAAAAAAGTTTTCCACTGTATGACCTGGCTGTCTGTGGAAAACACGGTATCTAGAAGTGTCAACATTCGGCGGCCACACGAGCTTCTCCCTGGGCAGAGTGAGTGTGTTGGAGGCCATGAGAGCATTGAAAATGTCCGGCAATGATTCCGGCAATGGTGGGTAATGGGCTTTTTTTAGGGCCAATTGGCCTTCTCTGTTGTTGTGGAGGGCCATAGTTGCCAGGGGGTGGAACCTTATGATATTGAGGATGTGGTAGTTGTTGGTGTTGTTGTTGGGGATTGAATGGCTGCTGAGGCATGTTGTTTTGCTGGAGGTTGTTCTGGGGTGGAGGACAGTAGGGTTGTAGACCTTGATGATTTTGCTGGAGGGAAAGTCGTGACATTTGTGGAGGTCTTGGGTTGGCTAGCAGGTTAGGGCTACCAACTGCACTCACTTGCTCGTTTGTAACTACCCCTTCTGTGACTCTGCCTTGAGGACCAATGTTTGTCTTTCTGATCACCCTTGGCTTTGGTGGTTCAAACATGTGCAGAAGAGGGGAATCCTTTAACTGTGTCTTGACGTATCGAGCCCTCTCATACAGTTCCTACATAATGGTGAGATTGTTCATGGCTAATGCATGTCTAAATTACGGAGTGGCATTAGACATGGTCATCTTTACTAGTTCCGATTCCAAAATGGTGTCTCTCACTTTCTTTGCAAAGACCTCCATCTTTTGGCAAATTGGACGAAATCTTCGTCCGGCCTCATTCTTTCAGCCACTAGGTCGGTAATAGAAAGGGATGGACCGACCCTATCTCGGTACTTCTATAGGAATTTTCGTTGTACTACGTCGAAGTTCTCGGCCTCACTCGGCTCTAGGGAATAGAACCATTCTAAGGCGGGGCCGTCCAATGATCTCCGGAAGAGGTATGCCAGGGATCTTTGATCGTTCTGCCAAAATGAAGACTCATACATAAAGTCCTTTAGATGAATGAAGGGGTTGCCTGTGCCAGTGTACCGTCGGTATGTTGGCATTTCAGAAGGGGGGGTGGAATACCGAAAGGACCGGTAGATAAATCTCAGGTGTAGACTTGACATCCATGATCTTCTTTAAATCTCAGAATTGCTCATCCATCTTGTTCAGCTTATGAAGGAGGGATTGGGTGACCTCATTATAAGGAGCAGGTTGTGCTTGCCACTGAGGCCTCGAAGAAGCCTGAGAAGGGAATCCCGGATGAGAGGGATGTTGTGGCCTGCCAACAGATGGAACTGGCTGAAATGTTATATGATGAATTAGTGGAGTTTGAGACTTGGGAGGGAATTGGAAAGAGGGAGACTGTAGACTTGCCTGCCCGAGAGGGAAAGAGGAAGGAATCACCTGTGTAGGCTCTTGAGTAGGGATAGTAGTTGGTGTTGGGTCTTGGGGAGCAGAAGAAATAGATTTCCCTTTTAGAATGGCCTGAAAGGCTCGGACCTGCTCGGGATTGAGTTGTATATTAGTGAGGACACCTAGCAGGGAGGAGATGTCTTGCGGCGGGGATGCTTCCCCAACGGTGGTTCACACCTCATATGAGGGCTCACGGGATGAACCCGCGTCCTCAGCGGGGACATGTGTCTGCTGGTGGCTCAGGTTCGGATTCTGACCATTCCCAGACATTTTTTGGACTTTTTCAAAATACGAGATTTTGTCGGAATGTAATAACATACACACCCAAACAATAAGTAGAGATTAACAAACAAGTTGATGTTTTACACCTTTTTTGTTTTTGTTTTCTTTTGTTTTCTTTTGTTTTAAATGAAAAGTTATTTTTTTATTTTATTTTTTTATTGTTTTTCTTTTCTTCTTTTCTCTCTTTTTTTTCTTTCTCTTTTGTTTTGTTCTTTTGTTTTTATTTTTTGTTGTTTTTTTAAAGGAAAAGTGGTTTTTTTAAAACAAATATGACATTCACACAACAGGAGGGACCTTAGTTACAGTATCGATTTTCGCCGTGTCAACTAAGGTCACTTGCCTCACCATGAATGGGTTGACTATCTCCAGGGAACTTCAATGGTACAACCAGCCCAGTGAACGAAGAGGGAATCCTTCGCTGTCGGGGACTTACGGAGGTCCCGATGGAGGAAATCCTAGTATATTGAGAGGAATTCCCAACGAAGAGTCCTTCCTTCATCGAGAGAGGGTAACCCTAGAAAAGTGAAATAAAAGGGAAGATGGTATGCAATGCAATGCTGAATTTAACAAAAGGTATGTAAACACACAACAAATATATAAGAGAACAGAGACTGAATAAATATCACAAAGCTCCTTTTCCGTAATGACGCGAACCTCTTAAGATCTCACAAGGGACCGTGGGGTAATGCACGTGGTGCACGAGGGGTGAACTTAAAATTGCAAGAGTGCTATTGGGAGCACGAATGTAGCGCGTGCAGGCGCAATAAGGAGGGGCACATGCGAGTGCCAAGTGGAGGGGAACACGTGGGTGCAGAAAATATATGGGTAACCAAAGAAAACAAAAAAATGTCCCACCGTGATTGCCAAGAGATGTGGATGATGAAATCGCCACGGGAATTTGAGAGTGATATGAGAACACACAATACGACACGCACAGAAATTAACAAGAACAATGAGGAGAAAGATCTCTGAAGAGAGTTACCTTTACGAGATTGGAACGGTGAAATACACAGAATGGAAATAGTACAATATGGAATCGTCATGGGAAACTGTTCTCCATGGGATTTGAACTGAAGTGAAAAATAACGAAATAAAAATGATAGAAATAAAACCGCCGCAAGAAGTGATTCTCCACGGGATCTATTGACAGAAATGAAACTGATAGGAAATAAACCTCCGCGAGAAGTGACTCTCCGCGGGATTTGAACAGGAATGAAATAACGGAGATGGAAATAACAAGAATTAAACCACCGCGAGAAGTGATTCTCCGCGAGATTTGAACAGAAAATTAAATGACAGGAATGAAAATGACAAGAATTAAACCTCCGCGAGAAGTGATTCTCCGCGAGATTTGAACAAAAATGGAATAACGGAAATGGAAATAATGAGAATTAAACCACCACGAGAAGTGATTCTCCGTGGGATTTGAACAGAAAATTAAATGACAGAAATGAAAATAATAGGAATTAAACCTCCGCGAGAAGTGATTCTCCGCAGGATTTGAATAGAAATGGAATAACAGAAATAGAAATAACGAGAATTAAACCACCGTGAGAAGTGATTCTCCACGGTATTTGAACAGAAAATTAAACGATAGAAATGAAAATGACATGAATTAAACCTCCGCGAGAAATGACTCTCTGCGGGATTTGAACAGAAAGGAAATAACTAAAATAAAATGATAGGAATTAAACCTCCGCAAGAAGTGATTCTCTACGAGATTTGGGCAGAAAAATTAAATTACAGAAATAAAAATTGCTTAAATAAAACCACTGCGGGAAATTACTCACCGCGGGTCTTATTAGGGAATGAGACTGTACAGAAATTAAATTGCTGAAGTAGAATGACCACTGCAAGAATTGACTCGCTGCGGGTCTTATTGGGGAATATGAGTGTACAAAAATTAAATTGTTGAAATTAAATTGCTGAAATAGAATGACCACTGCGGGAATTGACTCGCTGCGGGTCTTATTGGGGAGACGGGAATAAAAAATAAAAAGGTGCGTATGTGTAGGAGGTGTGATCGTCAGGGGCTAAAGACCCCACAATACAGAGTGTGATCGCCAGAGGTCAGGGACCCTGAAATGAAAGAATTTGATCGCCTTCACCACGGGAGTAGGAAATGGTGTGGATCCTTTCTTCATCTTCTGTCGGCCGGCCGACAAAGAGGGTTTTCTTTTGAGTTATCCTTGTTGATATTCTTTGAGGTTCGCAGGCTTAAGAGTTGATTAGGTCGGGTTTCTCTTTTGTTTTTTTGTTTTTTTATTGTTTTATTATTTTTGAAGGCTAATGAGACCAACTTCGTGGGGCGTTTTATGGAGGAGAGAAATTATAATTACCACGGTTAATGTTTTTTTTTAGATGAGAGATGAATGTTTTTTTAGAAGTGATAAAAGAGAGTAATCTAGAAATATAAAAGAAATGATAAAAGAAAACACCAATAGAGGGAGAAAGTTAGAGAGAGAGAAATGAGGAGAGAGAAAATATATATAGATATATATATTGAAAAATAAATAAAAAATGAAAGATAAATATATATACAAAATAAAGAAATAAAATATATGTACTAGAAATACAAATCAAATAAATAAAAAATAAAAAATAGATAGAGATGCGGCGAATGTGTGTAAGGCGTGTGTGTGATTTGTTTAGAGAGAGAAGGGGAGGCGATCGTGAGGGGTATGTGTGGGTGTGTGAGCTAGAGAGAGAAGGGAGACCGGTGGTAATGTGTGTGTATGTTTGAGGGTCTGAGAGAGAGAGAGAGAGAGAGAGAGAGAGAAGGGGTGTGCCACAGTGGAGAGAGGAGTGTGTGGGGATGGTGTGTGGGGATGTGAATGAGTTAAACAGAGATAGAGAATGGTGAAGGGGGTGAGTGTGAACGAATGTGGGGGAGCCGTTGGGCTGTGTATGCGAGACTAGAGAGAGGGAGAGAATGGGAGATGGGGTGAGAGTGCATGGGCTAGAGAGAGAGGCGGAGAGTGGGGGGTGATTGGGTGGTGTGTGTGGCTGTGTGTTGTGTGTGTTAGCTAGAGAGAGGGGGGGCGTTGTGGGTGACCGTGTGTGGCCTTGAGAGAGCGAGAGGGTAAGGGTGCATGTAGGGATGGGTACGTGTGTGAATTAGAGAGAGAAAGAGGATGTGAGAGGGGTGGGATCAGTGGTGGTGGTGCAGGGAGAGTGAGGTGGCTATGTTAGAGAGCGGAAGAGAGGGTGTGGGAAAGAGAGAGAGGGAGTGCGACGGTGGAGGTGGCGAGTGTGAGAGAGAGATAGAGAGAGAGGGCGACCGCAGTGGGCGCGTGTGTGTTGTGGGGGTTAGAGAGAAAAAGGGAGAGGGTGTGGCTAGGAGTGTGCATGTGTGTGTGTGCATGAGTTGGTGTGTGTGGAGGGTTAGAGAGATAATGTGAGAGGGGGTGAGAACGAAGGAGAGGGCCAGCTGCAGGGGACCGCCATGGCGTGCTGTGTGTGTGTGTGAGTAGAGGAGAGAGGAAGAGAGAGCAAAGAGAGGAGAGGTGATAACGGTGAGAAGAGGGGGAGAGGAGGGGCGCGGAGGACGATGACGACGAGGGGACCGCTGCGGGCTACCTGCATGGGCTGCAGTTGGCGAGTGTGGTGCTGAGAGAAAGGGAGACCGGCGACGTGGGGAGGTGCGGAGTGGCTGGAGTGGCTGCTGATGATGGTGCAGAGGGAGGTCGCGGGCGGTCGGTGTTGCATCCACAGAGGGAGAGAGAGTGGGAGGTGCGGCATGAGGCGGGCTGCGTGGGTGATGCCACGGCTGCCGGCGGTGGGGTCCCGGTGTGCAGGGGGTGTGACTGGCGGGGAGGTGGGTGATGGGTGTGGGCTTGGCGTGGCCGCTCACGGGCGTGGCCAGAGGTGAGAGGAAGAGAGGGAGGGTGGAGAGAGGATAAGAGAGAGAGAGAGAGATGGTCGCGGGTGAGAGAGAGAGAGAGAGAGAGAGAGAGATGGTCGCGGGAGAGAGTGAGAGAGAGGGAGAGAAAAAGAGAGACGCGGGTGAGAGGAAGAGGGAGAGAGAGAAAGAGAGAAAGAGATAGAAAGAAAGAGCCAGGTGGGAGGGAGAGAGAGAGAGAGAGAGATAACCGTGGGTGAGAGGGGTGTGGTTTAAGTGCAGTGGTGTGTTTAGATCTCTAGGAGCCCCCTGTATATAACAAAGATTGGAGAGAGAAGAAGATGGTGAGACAATAGAGATTCATCGTAGAGAGACCAAATCCTAAAATCAAGGGGGTGGGGTAAGTAATTGATGGGAATCGACGCCGAGCATGTACCTTTTCTTTTGCATTTATGTCCTTTTAGTTTGTGTTCATATCCTTGGGAAAGTATATGCGTAATTGTACGACTTTTTAAGCCAATGCGTCATTCCCTTAGATTGTGTGGGTTTTTGTGTAATTGTGTAGTAGGTCCAGCTAGGGGGCCCTAAGCCCTTTCCCATTAGTCCATGTCACCTTGTGGGGCTGGTCAACCATCCTAGGTGGACATCTACAAGGTTGGACTAGTCATATGGACACATGGGAGACAAAGGGGTCAACATTCCAAAGGTTGGCCACCAACCCCCTCCCTTGGTCAATAGGCCGCCCCCTTCCCTTTTATTTTATTGTATTTTTTGTGTGTTGTTCACACTTCATCCCAGCCCTCCATTCACCATCCCTAGATCCAAGGGTCTACATTAGATTTGATACCAAGCATATAAAAGGTTGTATTTTCCATTTGTTGGCATTAATGAAGAGAAAAATTCTTGGAAAAGCAAAGGCTTCTTGCGCCCCTAGCTCCTCCCCTAGTGTTCATCTCCTCCAACCCCAAATTCTAGAGTGGTTCTATCTTCAATCCCCTCCCCTCTATCTCCGGTGATCATCTGTGCCGCCGCCACCGCCGTTCGTGCCGCCATCGTGCCGCCGCGAAGCCATCTTCAAGGTTCTGTCCTACTAGATAGAGGTGTCTTCCACGAATTCCTGCTCTCCACCACGTGAAGATCTGAAGCTGAAATTTTGAGGGTATGTTCTTACCTTGAATATCCACATTCACCTAAATTTCCACGTCCCAATTCCTTCATTTAGTAATTTTCCATTTTCGTTCATATTTCACTCCCAGATCTGTCTTGTCTCTGTCTACAGTGACAGCAGCTCTGAGTTTCCCATCTCCGACCACCTTTTTGATTTTTTCAAACAATCCCAATTTTACTGGGAGTTCTGTCCATCAACCCCTCACTCCATGAATTTTCTTAATTTTTTATCAGCCTTCCACCTATTTAATAAAAATCATGTTCTACCTCAACTACAGTATTGTCAGTCAATTTCCAGATCCGATCACCTTCCAGTATAAAAATCATAACAATTCGTAGCCACCTCCAAACTTTTCACAAAAAATATTACCGTCTTCCTAGTTCCATTTCCTACAACATTGATGAAGACCTCAGGAGCTGGATCGGACATCTTCCTAGCGGTCAACGGTAGTTCTCAGACAACTCCTCTGCTGTTCTGAGATTTCAGCCACTGTACAAGAACAACCTTCAAAATTCACCAATCAGAAGTACATACCCGGTTATTTTTATGTAATCCCATAGGGTTGAAGCCCTTCAAAGCAGCTTTCCAACGGTGCTAGTTTCGTCGCATTCCGACATCGGGGCTGATCGCAGCGTCCGTTCCAGCCCGAGCGCGCGCTGAAAATCAGAAAGTGCAGATCCGTGGCCAGTTTTTCCGACCGGTGCCGAATGAAGCTGCCCAGTCTCCGACCGACGTTCCAGCGCGCCGCCATCCCAAGGAGCGATCCTCCGAGCGTCCCCCACTACAGCGGTGCCACCGAGTCCCACACGGCCCCTCCGGACAGCACGTGGGCCCCACAGTCACAAGTTCGGGTGCTGCCGAAGAGACGCGAGAAGCCGCCCGTCAACCCGAATTCGGTCCTCCCGGGCCCATTTGTGTAGCCCTTTACCTCCCTGTGTGGAGTGAGCAATAATTCATTTGCTGTAATATTGTGTATTAATTGTCCCGGGAGTACGAGTTTCGGCCGGGTCCGTCTTCCCCACGCCCAGTAGCGTGGAGGTATCGTTTTCGCTCCCTTCTCGGCATTTTGCTTACTTCATATATACTTTTTTATGCCGCTGATAGAGAGCATGTTTTAGGACCTAGCTCGCTATATTTTTATATCACTGCTGCTGCGAGAGAGAGCATTGTCGTCCCGTGACCCGATCCGGGCACGAAAGTGCGAACTGACCACCCTAGCTCTTGTCGGTTTCTCAACCGTGCACGTCCGACGCTTCCATCGTTAAGGGACAATCACGAGCTCACCTAGAGTCCGAGGACTACATTCCTCATTCGAGTCGTGTCCGTGGTCCGTCCCGCATCAATTTTGGTATCAGAGCGAGTTTGAGTCTAGGGTGTCTAAAAATAAAAAAAAAAAGAGTGTCATTTACGTATAGTCATTAGTCATTGTCTAAATCGTGTTTAGGATCATCATTGTTTTAAAATAAAAAAAAGTGTCTTTTGGGTCGCATACATCCCTTTACTCGGTATATCAAAAGGTGTTGTCCGAACGTTAGGCTACGCCTATCGGGAAGGCCGCACACTTGTGCGAGTGATCTTCGGATCGGTTATCTCCGCCACGTACCGAGTTTTGATTAAGTCGAGGCACATCATTTTGCATTAGTGTGTTTGCATTAGTCGGTTTCACCTAGTCCGTGTGTCGTTGCATGCCCACTCGGCGAGGTACCCCATACCATCGCGCCACACCTATGGCCAACCCACGGGATAATTCGGGAGACCTTCTCTCCTTACGCGAGGCGATCATGACCCTCGTAGATTTGATGGATCAATCCGATGCCACCTTTAAGAGCTTTTCGGACCGCATAGATGGTCGGTTTAATGCCATGGAGGAAAGGATATAGTCATCCGATAGATCCGTCCAAGGCCTGGTCGGACGGTTGGAAAGGATGTCCCACGGAGACCCTCCTAGAGTGGTCCAAGACCCACCCCCACCTGCCCAGGCGGCTGCCCAAGGCCAAGCCATTCCCATAGCCCAGGCCCAGCCTGTCCATGTGGTCCAAGGCCCCCCCGCACTTGCTCCTCAGCCACCACAGGCTCCTCTACCCGCCCCTCCTCGGGTTCCCGAACTACCGCACCGTGACCTTGGTCTCGAGGACTATGGGTCCGACAATGCCTATGAGGGGTATGGTCAACGCCGTCGTAGTTTTCAGCCACAAAGAGATGAGGATGATGATAGGGTCCTTAAGACCGTGCGAGCGGACCCTCCCTCTTTTTATGGATCTTTGGATCCGAAAGTCTACCTAGATTGGGAGTTCGGCATGGACCGTTACTTTGAATGGTATGATATGTCGGAGCGCCGAAGGGTACGATTCGCCACCATGAAGCTCATGGGGCAGGCGCAAACTTATTGGAAGAATGTAGAGAGTCTGCTACTTCAGCGGCTAGAACCCCCGATTGACACATGGGCCGAGATGAAGAATAAGCTTCGGCAAAAGTACCTTCCTCCCACTTACCGCCATCGACTCATCGATAGATGGCAAAGTCTTAGCCAAAGAGACCGGTCCATCTCCGAATACATCGCTGAATTTGATAAGTACTTTCTACGATGTGGTGTCACAGAGGAGAGTACCATGCCCGTTTCCCGCTTTCGACGTGATTTGCGGCCACACTATCAGTATGAGCTTTTTCGCCGCAATGCCAAGACGTTGGAAGAGGCATACCAGGTTGCTCTCGAGTTGGAGCAATTTGAGGGAGAGTTCGAGTCTAGCCATCGGTTAGACCCCACCCCTCTCCGTAGTACCGAGCCCCGTCACTCGTTAGGCCCACATCAGTGGCCTCCCATGGCTCGACCTCAGGAGCCCACCCGTCAGGAGCACTTTGCTCCACGGCCTCGCCCTCCTCCACCCCGGGATCTATTTCCATCCCAACCACCGGCACCCGTTGCCTGTCCCCCGGCTCCTATAGCCCGTCCTCTGGCACCAGCACCCCCTCCACTATTGTCCAAAGCACCTACACCTTCACCATTGCTGCCTACACCCCCTACCCGACGGGATGATAAGGGTAAGGCCCCTTTTATCGGGGAGAGCAGTCGGTCACGAGTGCAGTGTTTCCACTGTCACGGGTTTGGCCACATTGCCAGTGAGTGTCCCGCTCGCGCCACCCTAGCGCTAGGTGTTGGAGAATCCGTACCTCCCGAGCTTGAGTGTGTCGATTACGTGGCCGATCCGGCACTAGCCGAGGAGTACTATGCTTTGGGGGGAGAACTGGAGGACTCTCCCGTAATGCAGGATGCAGCCACCTAGTGGGATTGATGCTACCACCTTAGTCTAGTGTCGTACATGAGTCAGTGTGTTTTCTTTGTGTGGTTTGTTTGTTGGTTTGCATACGTGTGTTAGTGCTTGGTGAGTCTGCATGTGTCTTGTGCAAGTTCGTTGTCATTCTCTTATGAGTAAGAGGCGATTGGACTCACTCGATGAGTATGGGATCGGTTCTATATCTACACCCGGATCTAGTCACCTATAGGGACTCAGCGGTGATTCCTAGTGAGTCTTCGAGCCGCTTCCTTCCCTTTTGAGAGTGCCCCATTCGGAGTGTCAACCTTTAGCCCATAGCAGTTCGTGCATATCAAGTATATATGGAATGAGCAGGTGACGATCACTTGGAGTGGAGCATACCCGCGCTACTTGGCCCGGTGACGGATCCACCGGAGTACTCGAGCATCCATACCCCTACTCGACGGGGTCGAGTTCCTCCCACCCGGGGAGAGTTGATGGGAATCGATGCCGAGCATGTACCTTTTCTTTTTTATTTATGTCATTTTAGTTTGTGTTCATATCCTTGGGAAAGTATATGCGCAATTGTACGGCTTTGTAAGTCAATGCGTCATTCCCTTGGGTTGTGTGAGTTTTTGTGCAATTATGTAGTAGATCCAGCTAGGGGGCCCTCATCCCTTTCCCATTGGTCCATGTCACCTTGTGGGGCTGGTCAACCATCCTAGGTGGATATCTACAAGGTTGGACTAGTCATATGGACACATGGGAGACAAAGGGGTCAACATTCCAAAGGTTGGCCACCAACCCCCTCCCTTGGTCAATAGGCCGCCCCCTTCCCTTTTATTTTATTGTATTTTTTGTGTGTTGTTCACACTTCATCCCAGCCCTCCATTCACCATCCCTAGATCCAAGGGTCTACATTAGATTTGATACCAAGCATATAAAAGGTTGTATTTTCTATTTGTTGGCATTAATGAAGAGAAAAATTCTTGGAAAAGCAAAGGCTTCTTGCGCCCCTAGCTCCTCCCCTGGTGTTCATCTCCTCCAACCCCAAATTCTAGAGTGGATCTATCTTTAATCCCCTCCCCTCTATCTCCGGTGATCATCTGTGCCGCCGCCGCCGCCGCAGTTCGTGTCGCCATCGCGCCGCCGCGAAGCCATCTTCAAGGTTCTGTCCTGCTGGACAGAGGTGTCTTCCACGAATTCCTGCTCTCCACCACGTGAAGATCTGAAGTTGAACTTTTTAGGGTGTGTTCTTACCTTGAATCCCCACCTCCACCTAAATTTTCACGTCCCAATTCCTTCATTTAGTAATTTTCCATTTTCGTTCATCTTCCACTCCCAGATCTGTCTTGTCTCTATCTACAGTAACAGCAGCTCTGCGTTTCCCATCTCCGACCACCTTTTTGATTTTTTAAAACCCACCCAATTTTACTGGGAGTTCTGTCCATCAACCCCTCACTCCATGAATTTTCTTAATTTTTGATCAGCCTTCCACCTATTTAATAAAAATAGTGTTCTACCTCAGCTACAGTTCTATCAGTCAATTTCCAGATCCGACCACCTTCCAGTATAAAAATTATAACAATTCGTAGCCACCTCCAAACTTTTCACACAAAATATTTCCGTCTTCCTTGTTCAATTGCCTACAACTTTGATGAAGACCTCAGGAGCTGGATCGGACATCTTCCTAGCGGTCAACGGTAGTTCTCAGACAACTCCTCTGCTGTCCTGAGATTTTGGCAGCAACCTTGAAAATTCGCCAATCAGAAGTACAGACCTGGTTATTTTTCTGTAATCCCATAGAGTTGAAGCCCTTCGAAGCAGCTTTCCAACGACACCAGTTTCGTCGCATTCCGACGTCGGAGCTGATCGTAGCGTCCGTTCCCGCCCGAGTGCGCGCTGAAAATCTGAAAGTGCAGATCCGTAGCCGATTTTTCCGACCGGTGCCGAACGGAGCCGCCCGGTCTCCGACCGGCGTTCCAGCACGTCGCCATCCAAAGGAGCGATCCTCCGGGCGTCCCCCACTACAGCGGTGCCACCGGGTCCCACACGGCCCCTCCGGACAGCACGTGGGCCCCACAGTCACAAGTTCGGGTGCTGCCGAAGAGACGCGAGAAGCCGCCCGTCAACCCGAATTCGGTCCTCCTGGGCCCGTTTGTGTAGCCCTTTACCTCCCTGCGTGGAGTGGACAGTAATTCATTTGCTGTAATATTGTGTATTAATTGTCCCGGGAGTATGAGTTTCAGCCGGGTCCGTCTTCCCCACGCCCGGTAGCGTGGAGGTATCATTTTCGCTCCCTTCTCAACATTTTGCTTACTTCATATATACTTGTTTATGCCACTACTAGAGAGCATGTTTTAGGACCTAGCTCGCTATATTTTTATATCACCGATGTTGCGAGAGAGAGCGTTACCGTCCCGTGAAAGTGCGAACTGACCACCCTAGCTCTTGTCGGTTTCTCAACCGTGCACGTCCGACGCTTCCCTCGTTAAGGGACAATCACGAGCTCACCTAGAGTCCGAGGACTGCATTCCTCATTCGAGTCGTGTCCGTGGTCCGTCCCGCATCAGTAATCAATGGGGAAATATTATTAGTATATTTTTTGTTTTGTTTTGTTTATTATTTTTTTTTTACTTTTTTATTTTTTGTTATATATTATTATTTTGTTTTGTTTTTATATATATAGTTTTTTGTTTTGTCTATATATATATATAATTTTTTAAAATAATCATCACAATTCCATGATTTATTATTTTTTTTGTAAATTTTGATTATATATAAAAAAAAGGTGCCTCATTGATCATAAAGAAAATTATTTTATGTGAACTCGTAATTAGCATAAAAAAATTTTTAAATCATTCAAATAACTCAAATGTGCAAGTCACTTCGGGACATCGTGGTGTAATGCGAGATTTACTCACTGAAATAATGAAAACGGTGTGTCTACCGCAGGTTGTACCCTGAAACCCTGAACCCCCGACTCGACAGATTCTCGTTTTAGGCAGTCCTAGTTCATGACCGTTCTTCCCTGTCTCAACCAGAAAGCGGCCCTTACTGGACCGCTACCTGATGGTAGCGGCCAAATCTCGACCGCGTTCTATTTTTGACCTAGCCCATGCACCAGTTCTGTCCAAGTTGGCCGACCCTTGATCTAGTCGACCCAGCCTTATTTAAGTCAACTTCTGACACCTCCAATTGACCTGGGGTACGTGGATTGAACCTTGTTTCAGTCTAGCCACGCCCTGGGCCGATTGAGGACCTAGATTAGTTGACTGAACATTGCCTTGTGCCTAACTTGACCCGGTAGCGGTCCTCCCTAAATCGTTACCATTAAATAGCGGCCCCCGATGGACCGCTATCTCCTTCCTGCCTTGCTATGTGTCGACCCGTTGATCCATCGAGTCGACGCAGGCCTTATGACTGTCCTCCTAATAGTGGTTCGGTCTAGAGCGCTATCTTCTTGTAGCGGTCCTATGTTGACCGCGACCCATTTCCAGATCTATTTTCCGTGGTTCTTGTGTGTGATGTAGCAGCCGTGTTAATGGTAGCCCTTCAGGCTATGATCTAGTCTTATTCATGACCCCTTTTAGTGAATCTTGACTTCCAAGTCATGTTTCTATGACTTCCTGTTCAAATTTTATTTGGAATAACCCTTGGTCTTAGAGATAGGTTACTTAAGCTTAAATTTGAACTATTGGGCCGAATTAAATGAATGTCTAGATATTACTTGGGATCTTTGATCCACCGTTCAATGCCAACGCATCATAAAGGGCCCGGTCTGGTCCTAGGAGGAGCGCTCGAAAGTACTTGTGTCCCGGGGAGTTTGTAATGACAAGGTGTGACATTGCACCGAGTACTTGCTAGCATGTTGTCTATGACACTCATTCTTACCTGGAAATCTCTCTACATGGCTTGTTATACGTGCGTGCTTGTTACGGCCAAATATATGAAATGGTCTCGTTATACTTGCACTTGTCCCCTACTTGCAATCTCTTGAAGTCTAATCTTGGTTTGTCATTTATCATCTGAGTATACTGTTGTTAGTTCTTTTTTCGGATTTTTCGTTATACATAAATAAATGATTAATTACTTAAACTATGCCAGATGATAGATATATAAAATCCTACTGAGCTCTCGTTCACCCCATTTTCTCCCAACCTTTTCAGGTAGCTCAGATGAGGACATGCATACGGATGGGGATGGGTATGAGTGAAGACCTCGAGCGAAAAAACTAGAGTCATGTCCTATAATTGTCAAAGATTATATCAGTGTGTCGATCATGTAGGCTGGTTAATGAGAAAGTTGTAGTCGATTAGCTTATTTTGTTGATTGGGTTATTTTATAACAATTGGTTTAAAAACTTGGTTGGATATTTATCATTTAATTAAAATTGAAGTTGGTGGTTTATTATGTATATCTATTTCCCCTTTTTGTCACATTTTATTTAATTACTTTTATTATCATGAATGATTATAACTGCCGCGTTCCGATTTTTCGCGTCGGGGCGTGACAGTTTTGTGGTATCAGATCCTAGGTTTTCTTAAGTCCCTAGGTTTCTAGAAGTGTCATTACAACTCGTGACCTTAGTATAGTCTAAGGATCCAACCCAGTGAGATCGGGTAGAGACTTGGGTTAAGTTAATAAACAAACCCTAAAAGAAATTTTGATAGGTCGTTCCTAATTAATTTCCCTACGTTGTAGGAATCTTTTTCCAATGGCGGCAGAGCGTGCGCAGTGGCGTGAGATGCAGCGTACCGTGCAGGGCCTAACCCAGGCACTACAGCAAGTAGCGCAAGGAGCCATGCATCATGGACTTTGATCTCTACCGAAATTTTTGAGGCTTAAATCCCCCACGATTCAGTGGTTTGCCGGATCCAGACGAGGCAAAACATTGGCTTAAATAAATGGAAAATATTTTTTGGGTGATGCAGTGCAGCAACCAAGAGCGAGTCTTGGTGGCGACGTTTCAGTTAGAGCATGACGCTCGTGCATGGTGGGAATCTATAGAGCCCACGCTCGCAAATGCTCAAGCGACTTGGGAGGAGTTCCACGAACGTTTTAATAGCAAGTATTTCTTAGATCGTGTGCAGGAAAAGAAGGCTGCGGAGTTCGCTTCGCTGAGAGAGAGGAATTTATCAATTGTTGAGTATGAGGCGCAGTTCGCCAGAATATCCCGCTATGTGCCGAATCTAGTATCCACTGAGAAAATGAAGGTCAAGCGATTCTTAAATGGACTGAAGCTTCAGTATATTAACTAGCTGGCGCCAATGGAGATCCACACTTATGCCGAGATTGTGAGAAAAGCCCAAGTTCTCGAAGATACTATGGAGATGACGGAACGGATTCGACGGAGAGATAAAAAGAGAGAACAGATAACCAGCACCGGAAATTTCAAGCCCACTAATGGCAAGACGAGGCATGTTGAACCCCGTGCGTGGCAATTTTGCATTAAGGAATTTTGATGATGACCAAATATGATGTGACTGTGATTCATGTGAAAATAAGAATGTTTGATTCAAGGTAGTCTGAATAAATGCTAAGATTTGTAAATAGATGAATGAGGTGATATGTGAGTTTTTGAACTTGTTTATGAATGATGGATTGATATGCTAGATCTTTTGATTGTTCGCACATGTGTGGGATCCCGTTATACTTTGACTCTTCTTTTAAAAGGACTAACATGGCTAAGGATTTTGTACAGGACACAGTTGAGGGAGACACTTCAAAACTCAAAGTCATTGGACTCTTTTTCTTGAATTGTGGATGAATGGCTAATTGAATATTTTTCTCTATATAAATGACAGGGGTATTGTGCAGATGTGTTAAATGAAGGCAGCATTGAAGTTGACCTTGATTGGCATTCAATATACAGGATTATGTAGTTAACACTTGAATGATGCTCTCATAGTGTTACTCCAACCAATCAATCATGAACTGAGTTATTTTGAGTTTAGCAGAAGGAGGATAGTGTTCCAAAATGATGCATTAATGCCAAAGGTAAGTTTGTGGATTTTGATTGTTGAATAGCTGTTGGAATGTGGGTAAGCTTCCTCAGACTTTCTATTGATCATTTGAATCCTTAGGTATATTGTTACCCCTTCATATATTGCATTTGGAACCCTAGGAAAAAGTGTCGACTCTCAGAGTCGACACTTTTTCCTCTACGCTCTGCTGTTGCATGTTCAGAAGGCCTAGGATAAAAATGTCGACTCTGTGAGTCGACATTTATTTCCAGCCGTTCTGGTTTCTTTGTTTTTGCGTATGCAGGCAGGAAGTGTCGACTCCTTGAGTCGACACTTTATCCTGATTACTCTGTCTTGTGCTTTCTTGTGTTGGCTGACTGAAAGTGTCGACTCTATTTTTCGGCGACCGTGTTTCACGCCGATTCGCTCGGACTCATTACCCTAAACATGATCTGCTTCTTTTGTCCCCCTCTATGATTGGTCTATGGTTGAATATTCCCTCCACATGTCCCTCCTTTCTTTTGGGTATTTAAGCCTCGAGATTAGGGTGACCTATCAAGAGCTTTTTGGGTTTTCACGTTCTATCTCGTTCTATCTGCTCTTGTGCACAGGGCGAGCAAAGCTGCGACCCTGCTACTCTCCCCATCAACCAAGGCACTGAAGATCGTTCATCTGAGGAAGAAATCGTCATCCAGTACCCTGATGTGCTACCTACTGCGTGTTTCATCAAGGGGACGCGGCTTCAATTCTGCATTCGACCCATTGTCTTTGACCTCAAGCAAGGGAAGCTGGAACTCCTAAACATGAGTTGACAGGGGGAGCTAAACTCATCTAGATTGCTTTACATTTTGAGTACTGCATACAAGATGCTTCAATCTTGAATATCATTTTGTATATCCGACATTTGAGATACCTTGTGTGTATGAGCCGCAAGTCAAGCGGCGTGTGTGTATGGTTGTGTGGCCAGGTTTAGCTACGTGTGTGTTTGTGTCGTCTTTGGCATGTGTGTGTGTGCCTCACTCTATAGTGGAGCTTAATCCTCACACTGTGAGGGGTGGACGTAGGGGACACGATTGTGGACCCGAACCACCTAAAAAATCTCCGTGTTCTCTCTGTGGTTTGTCTTGTTCTGTCGATCTCATGTGGGCTCTGCGAAAATTTTGAGTGAATCTTTTTATGCTCAAAACTTGACTATCGTCGTCCTTGTTACTTCAGCGAGTGTGATTTATATCCTGGCGAGTGCGAGTGTATGTTCATCTTTATTTCTTGCATTCTTTGAACTTGTTCTTGAGGGGTGTTACTCAGTTTATTTTTATAGTCAAGATGTTTATTGGTAATCAATTCACCCCTCCTCTCTTGATTACCATTCGCCTGGGTACAACAATTGGTATCAGAGCTTTGATCTCTGCTTACATTGACCTCACGGTCACAGAGTAAGATCCTAGCGAATGGCGAACAAGGGGATGTTGCCCGAAGGGCACTCAATTCATAGGCCTTCGTTCTTCGATGGGTCGAATTACGCTTATTGGAAGAATCAGATGTATGTATTTCTGAGGGCCCAGCAATTCGATGTTTGGCAAGTTATCAGTAGAGGTCCATACGAATTACCTGAAAAAGAGAATGAATGGGGAGAAGAACATATCAAGAAGTGTATAGCTAATTTAAAAGCAATGAATATAATTCAATGCGCAATTCACCCCAATGAGTACTCACGAATTTCTATGTGTGCTTCCGCACAGAAAATGTGGAACAAACTCCAGTTGATGTATGAAGGAACATCGGAAGTGAAAGAGACTAAAGCAAATTTGCTCGTCCGAGACTATGAATTATTCATGATGAAGCCAGATGAAAACATTTCAGAGATGTTTGCTAGAATGTTGGAGATAACCAACGGATTGAAAGTACTCGGGAAGGAATACTCCAACCAGGATCTTGTAAGGAAGGTATTAAGGTCCCTCTCACCACAGTGGCACACTAAAGCCATGGTCATTGAAGACTCAAAGGACCTTAGTACACTAACGCTTGATGAGCTCATAGGGTCATTGATGACTTACGAGCTGAATATAAAAAGGAATGAGGAGGACGTCAAGAAAAAGAAGTCGATCACAAGCATGGCCTTAAAGACCAACCTCCAAGGTTCAGATGACAGTGAAGGTGGATCTGCTTCAAATAGTGAGGACGAAGAGCTGGTGGCCATGATAACCCGAAGGGCCAGAAAATTCATTAAGAAAACTAGAAGTGCAGGAGCTCCATTCAGAAGAGCACCAAGGAATATGATAGCTAAGAAGGGTGAAAAGAGCAAAAAGCAAGAAGTCATCTGTTATGAATGTAAAAAATTAGGGCACTGTGGACGCATAAAATTACACGTCCATATGTTCTGCTGAGCCCCGCATTAATGTCAAAGTCAAAGGAAGAAGACTCGGAGAGACTGGTCATCCAGGGCTCCGGGAAGACACTACCGCCCGGCAAATCCCCGCATTTGCACGGGCGCATTAAAAGACCGAGAAGTCATAGGATGTCCTCCTGAACTAACATACTGCTACGGACCCACCCTCGGGCCCCTAACAGTGAAGAGATATCCCGAAGAATGCACAGCTTCAAGTTCCCGAAGCAAAAGCAAAGGCCCCTGTCAAAACGGCGTCTTTGGTGCCTCCAGCGGCACGGGCTTGAGGCCCTTCAGCGGCACGGCCCTTCAGCCCTTCAGCGGCACGGCCATTTGGCCCTTCAGCGGCACGGCCCTTCAGCCTTTTAGCGGCACGGCCCTTCAGCCCTTCAGCGGCACGGCCATCTGGCCTTTCAGCGGCACGGCCATTTGGCCCTTCAACGACACGGCCATTTGGCCCTTCAGCGGCACACTTTATTCAGGGTTTCTGTTGCACACCAAGTCTATACAACCGTCAGCCCAAGTCTGTACATCCACCAGTTCAACTTCCAAGTCTATACATTGGTGAAGTATGTACATTCACCAGTTCAACTTTCAAGTCCATACATTGGTGAAGTCTGTACATCCACCAGTTCAACTTCCAAGTCTATACATTGGTGAAGTCTGTACATTCACCAGTTCAACTTTCAAGTCCATACATTGGTGAAGTCTGTACATCCACTAGTTCAACTTCCAAGTCTATACATTGGCATTGGAAGTCTATACATTGGTAGCTTTACCGACGTTGCCCCTGCAAGTCTATACATTGCAGCTGAGTTGAAGTCTGAATAGCCCTTGCTTAGCCAAAGTCTATACATTGTGAACTCTCAAGTCTGTACAGACCTTCCTCGCTCAAGTCTATACATCGTCCGGTTGCCTTGCCAAAGTCTATACACTCATGTGGCAAGTCTGTACAGAGTTCGTGCAGAAGCAAAGTCTATACACTTGTGGAAAGTCTGTACAGAGTCCATGCCCCCGAAGTCTATACACTCACTTACCAAGCCTGTCTCCCAGCGGCACGGCCTCAAGCTTCCCAGCGGCACGGGCCTCTTTGCCCTCAACGCCCTGCGCCCTTTCCCCAGCGGAACAACGCTAAAAGCCTCCCGACGGCACGCACCGGCAGAAGATACAACGGTCAATAGACAGACCCATTGGCGCGCAGTCCAGCCACTTCGAAGTCAGCTAGCGCCTGTCTCCGTGTCACCTTCTGGCTGGAGGAGGGGAGATCTTCACCTGACGAGGAAGATACCGAAGTCAACCTCGGATGGCAGTGCCATCATGAGGCGACCTCATTAACCGTCCACATATAAAAGGGTCCTCCACAGACAGAAAAAAGGGGATCGATGGACTTTTGGTAGAGAGAAGTTCTTCGAAGAGAGGATCTGCGTGCGAAGAAACTCGTTCGAGGACAGCTCTAGAGAAGAAGAAGGTAGAAGAAAAAGAAGGAGAGGAAGAGAGAGTGTATGCTGTAAGGTGGAGAGGGGAAGGAATGAAGGGAGCGACCACCCTTCCTCATCCTGTCCCTCTCCCCCCGAGTCTTTTCTTTCTTTCTCTTGATGTTTTCTTGTTTGCTCGGATGTAATGGGCCACATTTGGTCCTCCGGCCATGGCCTTTGCCATTTTTGAGTTTCTCATGAATAGAACTCTGTCTGATTTTGCCTTCGTTTGGTATATTTGCAGTTCTCTTTTTCTTGCTAGTTTATGAGTTTGGCATCTGTCTCCGACTCCCCAGCTCCTTGCTTGATCCCCCCCCCCATGTCAGGGGTCTACGTGATTGAGAGGTTTAGCCCTTAGCTTGACGAGGCAAGGCTAACCTCTCCCTCTTCTTGGTGACACTCTGCAACGCAGTCCCTTTCTCTCTACCCTCGTTTGCAGCCCGTCGAAGTTTTGTGGACCTCTACTTGGTGTATTGCCCACCTATTGGCTAGAAGACTCCTCAGCCTTTCTTTCAAGGTCCATAACACCCTGCATCCATTCCAGTCTCCCAGTCGTCCCACCACTCAGGCCTCCAGCGGCACGCCTCTTCCATTCGGCCGTTTGGCAGTACAGTCTCCCTTGAGTTTGCCTGGCGACACACTCTCCCTAGGGGCCATTCAACGGTGCACCCTCTCTCTTCTGGTCAGCGGTACACCTCCCTTTCTTGGCCGCCCAGCGGCACACCCTTGGACTGTCAGCCTGGCGCCCCTTGGCCAGCACCTCCCCGGTGTACTCATAGTTTGCATCAGTCTACTGGTCCCTCGTTCGATGTTTTCTCCGAGTTTTCCGAAGTTTCCCTAAAGATGGCTGCTCATGCACCCCCTCAGCTGTTGGTTCATGCCACCCCCGTGGGCATGTTCCTCGTTATTCCTTTACCCCCCCCCCCCCCCGGGGTCAAGGGGAGGTGCTACCGAATTTTCGCCAAGAAAAACAATAAATTTAAAAGATGAAAAGAAGCAGTAAACAGATTGACCGAACAATAGTAAAAAACACTCTAATCAACTAAAAGGACTATGCAAGATTCAAGGAACTGAATTGAACAAGACTTCAAGCACTGCATTGCCAAATACGACTTGGGACTCAATCTCACGACAAGAAAATGAAAGCTTAACCATGTAAGATGCTTCATCTTGAACTGAACAAGGAACCCTCTCTTGAGTCCTGGCCCACCACTTCAGCAGTACGCTCTCCATTCTCCCAGCGGTACACTCCCCCTACCCATCTAAACTCCACTCCATTTGTCTTGACCCAGCACCTTCACCCTCCAACCTTCCAGCGGTACACCCTGGCCTACCTCCTCCAGCGGTGCACCCTAACCTCCTATTCTCCAGCGGTACGCTCCCCTCTGGCCCTCTAGCGGTGCACTCCCCCTAATTCCATTCCCAGCGGTACACCCCTCTTGCTGTCTGCGCGGTACGTATCCTCCCAGCATTCCATCAAGTCTATACATTGCTGCATACACCAAGTCTACACATCCATTAGCTTTGCCTCATCCACGCAAGTCTATACATCGCATGCATCATCTTTCAAAGTCTGTACATCGGTCAGTCTCACTCAGCGTCCCATGCTATCAAGTCTATACATCGCATGCATCATCTTTCGAAGTCTGTACATTGGTTAGTCTCACTCAGCGTCTCATGCCATCAAGTCTATACACCGCATGCACTACATACAGCAAGTCTGTACATCCATCCGTCTCATTCAGCGTCTCATGCATATGCAAAGTCTATACATCGTGTACATCTCGCTGCTAAGTCTATACATTCATTATATCACTTGCCAAGTCTATACATTACCTGTTGCATAATACACAAGTCTGTACAGTCCTCGTGGCTTGTTCACGCACCCCCTCCTCCAGCCCTTCCAGCGGTACGCTCCCAGTCCCCCAGCGATACGCTCCACATTCTCCCAGCGGTATGCTCCCCCAGTGCCTCAGTGGCACGCTCCACCCTTTACCCCTCAGCGGTACGCCCATCTTCAATCCTCAACGACACACTCTTAAATTCCCCAGCGGTACACCCTTCTTTACCCTTTGAACCGCACACATCATTCTTCTATCAGCGGTACACCCTAGTCTCCATCATCTCCCAACGAATACACATACGCATGTAATAAAAAAAAAGGGGAGGGGGCTATATGATAAAAGGAACGATGAACAGTAATAATAATAATGAGACAAAAGGGGTGGTCCCAACCAAGATAACAACAAGGGAAAATAATAACAAAAAAAGGGGTAGTGTTCATAAATAAATGATAATAACAAGCGTCGACAATCATCGTGAATACGATAATGTGGCAGCAGTCTCTCCTTCCTGGGTTCCGAACCCGGGGATATTAATGATGCTCCTGTAAGCCGGGAGCCACTCTCGGGAGTTCTCTCTCTTATCGTGGTGACCGCCCGGCCTTACCTCGGGCCGATAATTCATCATGGTCCCCTCCCTCGTCAGGATCTGATTTGCCTCCCTGTATTAAAATTGCCGTCCCTTGGCAGACATTTGTACAGATTCATCCCCCGGGTTGTCGTCTCATTTTCCGTATGAACTTGTGTCCAAACATGAAATGGTCCGTCAGTGACCGACATGACCCGAGCATTCATGCCCCCACCTCGGGCTCACCGCATAACCCGACGGGTGTTTCCTTCCTGCGTTTATCAGTATTCCTTTCGACCGTGGAGCCCTTATTTCTGGAAATTAATCAAGGGTATTCCCCTCTCCGAGGGGATGTAAATGACGTTGTGACCTTTATGGCACAACGGGTCTCAGTCCCGACCCGAACCACACAATCATCTGACTGAGTCAGATCGAGCACACCATGGGCTCTCCGGAGCCCGAACAAATCGTCACTTTGTGACTGGCACGCCCACGCACTTAATAAAACCAATAAATAGATAAATGAATAGAACGGAGATCTCTCGAAAATAAGTGCGTCCACAAGTCTGGCACGCCCGGTGGGACTAGGATCACCCTTCATCTTTTTGCTGGAACCAAGGGCTCCACGGCCCCCTTCTTGTAATACTGATTCCCTAATTTGCAAATGCAGGTTGCGTCACGAACGTCCCGATGGCACTCACTTTCGGCCGCCAACCCATCGAGAGTCACGTGCGGAACGGCTACATGGCCGTCCCTCTCACCTTCGGGAGCTTCCCTCCCTCAGTTGGCTTCCCCAACTTTTTAGGAGTGGCCTTCGCGCACCTGTTGGACGTGGAAGCGTCTGACGGGATCAAGAACAACGCCTCCATCCAGGGGGCCACCAAAGCTGCTACCGGCCGACCAATGGCCCAATCTCCCAGGGCTGCCCCTGTGAAGACATTGGGCTGCAACGTGCACTATATGCACGAAACTGCCGGCCCATCTCGCCCAGGCTCGGCTTCCCATCAGAGAAGGCTCCGGAGGAGCCATGCAACCACATCACCCCGAGGCCAGGTCTCCAGCACCGGCAAGTCAACTGTCGTCGGAACGTTCCGGGTGCATCTATCCGGGCGGCGCTCCGAAGTGATCTCGGATCGCATCATACCCTCAGTTCCAGTGCGCAACTCCTTCCAGCCACTGGGGAAGATGAAGGGCAGGATGACGTCCGCAGCTCCGGCCACAGTTCCACAGTACCGACTGGCCCCTAGGCCGACCAAGGGCAAGAAGATATGGGTTCCCAAGGTAGCCCGGGTTACTTCACCAGCCCAGGCGGGACCCAGCACCTTTCGCCCGACAAGGGCTCAACAAGTAGACCGGATCAAGACATCGGTCCCCGTCTATCAGCCGGCATCGGCCACACTGACCCCACCAGAGAACACCCGCCGTCGACACCACCGACGTCACTACCAGGCTGCCCGCGCGGAGCCTACAGCCTACATGCCTGTTACTATCAATAGGGCCACACCACCGGCTTCTCCTCCAGATCAAGACTGGGAAGGAGTGGAGCATGCCATGAGAAACTATCTGCGGGGCCCGGGGAGCACTCCCCTGGGTCGTCAGAGATTGCTGGGGGCAGTAGCCTCGGCATTTGAAGAAGAAGAGACCCGACCCGTGCCTAGTGCCGAGTCGAGGAACTGCTCTGAGGAGCGCTATCAGTCCTCGCCGAAGGAAGAGATGAGGCCGCGGGGGTCGGTCTTTGACAGATTGGTCTTCCCAGACAGGTCGTCAAGAAGAGCAACAAGAAAAGGCAGAGACCTAAGGGTCTACACTTGCAATATGGCAGGAGTGTTTGGCCGGTACGGGGCCTTACCAACCGAGCCCGAGGAAATGGCCAGACTTGTGGCAAGGCCAGGACCTCTCACCAGAAGAGGGAAGGCAGCAACCAAAAAGACACAAGCTCACACTGAAGGAACTGACTACGGGGAATCATCGACGGCCCTGGCCGCCAATGTCATTACTGAAGGCACCACGGGAGGACCGTCCACTTCGTCCGAAGAGGTGCCAGCCGAAGAAAGAGGGGGCACCCCCAGCCTTTCAATGAGCGACCCTGCTGTATTACTTATGATGTAGCAATATCATAGAGAGATCGAGTTGCTGAGGAAGCAGTTGACTGACAGAGCTGTTCAACCCTCGACATCCGGGCAGACCGAAGCATTGCCAGAGACCCCTGGGGGTAACGGTCAAGCCTCGAAAGTTTCTCCACAGGCGACAGTGTCTCCATCGATTCCCAGCTACACCGGGGGCATTCCCCTGCACCAGCCGCAGCAGGCAACTCCAGCCCTGCCGCCGAACCTGCCATTCCAGAGATCCACCATTGCCCCTTAGGCGACAGTGTTGACAACGCCACTGGTGCAACCTGCTCATTTCTACCCGAACCCAGTGGACCCGGCAATGGTGAATAGATTGATGCTTGAACAGATGATAGACATGAGGCTGGCAGAAAGGAGTGAGGGTGATCACACGCCCTTTGATGTCTATCGAGTGCCCTATCCGGCACACTACGCTGCCAAGAGACTCCCGGCCGACATCACCAAGCCACCGAAGTTTGAAAAGTTTAATGGGCAAGGGTCTCCCAGGGAGCACATTGTCTACTATGTGAATGCTATGGGGGATTTAGCCGCAGATGAAGCCTATCTCCTCAAATTCTTTGGCTCAACACTTACCGGGCTCGCTTTTGAATGGTACTCGAGCCTACCCACTGGGTCCATTGCAGACTGGCCCGACATGCAGAAGAAATTTAAAGAAAGGTTCTACATAGCTGAACGGGAAGTCACCGTGGCAGAACTCTACGATACGAGGCAAAGAAATAATGAGTCGGCACTCGACTATATAAAGAGGTGGAGGAACCTCAGCATGAGATGTAGACGTCCCCCGCATCAGGAGGACGCAGTGCAAATCTGCAAACAGAACCTGAAGAAAGAAATCCTTGAAAGAATGATCGGTGCCGAAGTAAAGTCGTTTGACCGCCTGAACAACATAGTGGCGGAGATCGAGGCATTCCTTGCTCGATACTCTTCCACTCCAACTGCATCAAGTCAAAGGGCCAGACAAGTCGAGAAGAAGCCGATGCCACCAGAAGTCCACACGTTGGACTTTCAAGCTTTCGAGAAACAGACGGAGAAGGTCAGAGAGACGGCCAACCCACCCCCAGCCAGGCCTACTGAGCGGCGGGAAGGTCCTTCCCTGCGGGAGAAAATGAGGAATAAGCTGTATTCTTTTCCTCGAGATAAGTCCTGGATCTTGTTTGAATGGGCCACCAGGTACAATAAAATTACATTGCCAGAACCGAAGAGGCCTGGCGATATAAAAAGAAAGGATGATCCTCGTTTCTGCCCGTACCACCAGATGTTGGGGCATACTATCGAGGAGTGTTATATCTTCAAGGATGTCATTGAATCCTTGATTAAGAAGGGAGAGCTAGACATGGGGGAGCACAAGGTGGACCCTCCGCAGCCGCATGAGATGCCAAACCTCGGCACTTCTGTTAACATGATCTCTCTTTACCAGCAGCTGCATGAGGAATAGGCAGAGGCCAGCATGACTGCAACATATGAAGCCTTTGTCATGGCACCAGCTCAAGACCAAGGAGGTTGGCAGGCTGTGCCGACAAGGAATGGAAGAAGAAGGCAAGCCCCCCGGCCCACGCCGGAGGTTCATATAAGGGGTGTCACACCTCGACCAGTCCCACCACCAGTGACGCATGTTTGGCACGACACCGCCCCCCTGCTAGTCATGAGGCGCTTCACTGACAACAAGAAGAAGCATACCCCGATGCGGGTGCACAAAGAGACCAGTCTCGCAGTGGAAAGACTCCAGGCCATTATTGATGGGCTTGAAGATTATGAGCAGCCCGAAATCCGGCCCATGGATCTGAAGGAATATGTCCCCTGGAGGGAGTTCGAATCACTCAAACTAGCTCCAGAAGCAGAAGCCGAAGCAAAGGAAGAGCCCCTCTTGTGGGGTGAGCCTCCCCAAGGCCAGTTGCCAGCCATTGAAGAAAAGAAGAAAAAGAAGAAGAAAAGGCCCAGAAACAAGAAGAAAAATGGGGTTGTTCTCTTCTGCAACACCCTGTCGGCATTGTTTGATACTGCCCTCTCCCTGGGGGAGGAAGAGCAAGAGACACCCATTGAGCCATCAGAAGTGAACTAGGCTGAAGCCTCCACCTCCCAGCATGCCACCAGGTCGGGAAGGAAATGGGGACACCCTCCTCGGGCCAACCATAACATCCTGCTCAGGGGAGAACAGCCATATCATATCCCTAAACCCAGGATCCAAGGCATGGAGATTCCCCCTCCCTCGGGTCTCAACCATGAAGAGCCGGTCGGCCAGAATATCCCTTCATTTATTGAGTTTCTCACGACTCAATGGGAAAGACAGTCATGCCCCCGAGAGTCTCGACAGGTCAAACAAGCAAGTAGCCTCTCGGCCCCACTCGTGGCAACTCCTCATCTGTCAAGGGAAGAGCCCGGCAGCATCCCGAACCTTACCAAGTTCATGCAAGAGCAGATAGAAACCCAATAGGCCCCGCAAGCCCAAGTAATACCTGACCCGGTGGAGAAAGCACCCCTTGAGCCGGCTCCCCAGGCCCAAACTGGGGGCAGGCGTAGCAGAGCCGAAGAAATGAAGTTGCTCGAGGTCCGAGCCGGCAATAGAATAGTCAAGCACTTGAAGAAGATCCCAGCCAGGTTTACCGTTTGGGAGATTCTATCTCTAGATGATGAGACGCGGTGGGCCGTTATTGTGGCACTCCAGATGCCAGCTTATGTGGAAGCTTGCCTTGCAGAAATGTCACCCGAGGTAGCTGTGGCTTTTACAGAAGAAGATATGCTCCTGCCTACCTACAGTCACAACAGGCCGCTCTACATGAAGGGGCAGCTGAATGGGCACCCCATCAATAGGGTATTGATTGACCCTAGGGCGGCAGTGAACATACTCCCCTACCGAGTATACCAAAAGCATTACTTCGATGTGCACTTGATCGAGGTCAAGAATGTTAAGATCGTCGGCTTCAACCAGAAGTGTGAGGTCCCCATGGGGATTGCAGAGTTTAACCTCTCTCTCGGTGATTTCACAACTAAGGTCCAATTTCATGTGATTAACTCTGGTACCTCCTATAAAGCATTACTCGGCCAGCCTTGGCTACACCAGAACAGGGTCATGCCGTCTACTCTGCATCAATGCATCAAGTACCCTGGCGATGGGAAGGAGGAGAGAATCTTTGCTGACCTCCACCCTTTTGAGGTGTTCGAGTGCCATCTCTCAGAGGCCAACCTGTATCTAGAAAAGCCGAAGCAAACGCCCCAAGTCACCCTGGACAAGGAAAAGAAGAAGGCGGAGCCGGACAGTTGGTTCCCTCCACTACCGCCGGGCTATGTGGCTCCCCGTCAAGTATCATTTATTTCAGGGGCAGAAGGAGTATTCAAAGAAGCTCCCCTTTCTATCTACCCTGCACCGGGGCTGCCACCCCTCGAAGACTTGCTGGAGGACATCAGGGTCCCGCTTGGGATCGTCAAGCCTCTCGCAGAAGTTGACTGCCAGGCGGTTGAACCATTGAAGATCTTTGAAGTGCCTAACCCCGGGGGACGGCCTACTATTTTTTATGTGACTGATGAGCACCCGATCAGAGGGGACGATGATTGTAAACTCCCCGATGAATTGCATGACCCACTCATCCCGATCACGGGGCTGCCTGACATAACCGGCCAAGTAGTCAGAATGACCAAAAAAAAGGGATCCCCTTTCGCCAGCTCTCCAGTCGGAAGGATATGTTCAGAAAAATGTGGAACCCACCAAACCTGGACCAGAGATTACTGCAAATCACCCGGCACCCAGGATTAGGGTTTGCACTGGAAGATTCCTACGAAGCCGACGCCATATCAGTCTCGGTTTCGGATAGTGACAGCCTTGTAGGTGCTACATGCCCGAGAGAGGTCGAAGGTCGCCAACACCTTAAGCCTTCAGCTAATGAAGAGCATGATGAAGAGGTATTCCTATGGAATCCACCTCCCTGTAGGAATAAGGGGAAGGCCCCATCCTCCTTCGGCGGACCAATCCCGAATGACCACAGTAGCAGTACGCCATTGCCTTCGTCTGATACTGATCCAAAGGATGGGGAAGCGGGCCGAGCCCCGGACCTCACTCGGTGCGACTCTACCCTACTTGCCCTATACTATCAGCAGTAGCGAGAGATCGAAATGCTGAAGGTTCGCTTGGCCGAAATGACTGTACTCATCAGAGGCATCCTCCGCCAATAAAGCATCAGCGCGCACCGGTCCCCGAGCACCGTCCCGAATGCCCCCAGCCACCTGAAAAGGGAGGCTAGGGATGTAGCTGCTTCCCCGGTCAGGCGATCGGCCGAGCGAAGCCCTACGCTGCGGGAGAAAATGCAAAGGCCCTACTCTTTCCCTAGGAATAAAACCCGAGGAATTTTTGAGTGGGCCTGCTACTATGGCAAGGTCTCCCTCCCAAGGTCGAAGAGGCCGCAAGATGCTTGCAAAAGCGGTGACCCCTCATTCTGCCTCTATCACCCAATACTGGGCCACTCCATCGAAGACTACTATGTCTTCAAGGACATTGCTCAAGATCTGATTGAGAAAGATGAGCTCAGAATGGGAGACTATGTGGTGGCTCCGCCACGCCCCCATGTCACGGGCAGCCACGAAAGAAATGTCTATATGGTGTCGATCCAGCATCAGACTTTTGAAGATGCAGCCGAGAACAGGCAACCTCGGTCGTTGGTGGAGAACCAGCCCCTGGTGTGACAATCCATTACTTCGCCTCCAGTTGGAGCCGTCTATGATGACTACCAAGAAGACCCCGGAGAAATTATTCACTTCTCCGCACAGGAGTACCCCTCGGAGTCGCGGCCCGCCAGACTGGGACGGGGGGATACCAGCAGAGCCTCACCGCCCAACGAGGTGAAGCAGGATGACATCTATGGTGTCCTTGAAGCAGAAGACGGTGAAGATCAAGATTTCGTTGACTTATTGCTAGCACTGCTAGAAATTGAAGATGGCGGCCAAGCCACAGTAGATGAACTTATCGAAATTAACCTGGGCACGGAGGGCGACCCCAGGCCGACCTTTCTAAGTGTCCTTCTTCCTCCACAGGAGAGGGAACAGTATATCAAGTTGCTACAAGAGTTCCAGGACTGTTTTGCCTGGAACTAAAAGGAGATGCCCGGCCTGAGTCCTGGCGTGACTCAACATATTCTTGCCATCGACCCCAAGGTTGAGCCAGTGAAGCAGTCCCCCCGGTGCATGAGACCGGCGCTGATAAACCAAATTTGCAAAGAAGTCAACAAGCTCATAGATGTCAACTTTGTAGCTGAGAATCAGTATACTACCTGGCTGGCCAACATTGTGCTAGTGAAAAAGAAGAACGGGCAAATCAGGATCTGCGTGGACTTCTGCGACCTAAATAAAGCGTGCCCAAAAGATGACTTCCCGGTGCCCATTACTGAGGTCATGATTGATGCAACCACTGGCCACGAGGCCTTGTCCTTCATGGACGGGTCGTCCGGCTATAACCAAATCTGGATAGCCGAGCACGACCGAATTCATACGGTCTTTCGGTCGCCCAAAGGAATATTCCATTACAAAAGAATGCCCTTCGGCCTCAAAAACGCCGGCGCCACCTACTAGCGGGCGATGACCAAAATATTCGACGAGCTGCTATACAACAAAGTCGAGTGCTACATTGACGACTTGGTTGTCAAGACAAAGAAAAAGGAAGATCACTTGAAGGACCTCAGAGTCATCTTCGAGAGGCTCCGGCAGTATGAGCTGAAAATGAACCCGATGAAGTGTGCCTTCGGCGTCTCCAGCGGGAAGTTCCTCGGCTTCATTGTCCGATATAGAGGGATCGAGATCGACCCTTTCAAGATAAAAGCCATCCAGGAGCTGCCTCCTCCAAAGGATCTGGGAGAGCTAAGATCCCTACAGGGCCGGTTGGCCTACATCCGAAGATTTATTTCCAATTTGTCAGGGCGTTGTCAGCCATTCCACAAACTGATGACAAAGAATGCACCTTTTGACTGGAATCAGGAATGCCAGAAGGCCTTCGATCAACTGAAGGACTACTTAAGGACCCCGCCTGTGCTGGGGGCACCTGTCAAGGGTAGGCCGCTTATTCTGTACATAGCCGCCACCGAATGCTCCCTGGGGGCAATGCTCGCTCAGAACAATGATGAGGGGAAGGAGCAGGCCCTTTATTATTTCAGTCGGAGGCTAGTGGGGGAAGAAGCAAAATACACCCCAATCGAGAAGGTCTGTCTTGCCCTGGTCTTCGTAGTCAAGAAGCTGAGGCATTACATGCTCTCCCATGAAGTGAGCCTGATCTCCAAGGCCGATCCAGTTAAACACATCCTCTCCCAGCCAGTCCTGAAAGGACGTCTCAGCAAGTGGGCCGTGCTGCTAATGGAATTTGATATCACCTACGTGCCGCAGAAGGCCGTCAAGCCGTGGCCGAATTCTTTACAGCGCATCCTGTGCCCGAAGATTCCCCATTGGCTACAGAGCTGCCCGAAGATGAAACACTGGAGGTGGACCAAGTCCAACAGATCACTTGGCAGCTACACTTCGATGGAGCTTCGAGAACGGAAACGGCCCCGTCTGGACATACAAAAGTACGGGCGGGGGCCGGCATCATCCTCAAATCCCCCGAGGGAGAAGTATTGCATACATTTTGCTCCATCAATAAACCTTGCACAAATAATGAGGTAGAGTATGAAGCTCTGATTATTAGTCTCCAAGTTGTGTTGCAGATGGAGATTAGAATACTGCAAGTGTTTGGCGATTCGTTACTAGTCGTCAAGCAAGTCCAGAGGTAGTTTGATGTCCGAAAACCTGAGCTGCTGCCTTACCATGCTAAAGTAAAGCGGCTCATGGAACAATTCTATCTTATTGAGATAGGCCATGTTGCCCGGGGAGAAAATGCACAAGCCGACGCACTGGCGAAACTGGCAAGCTTATTAGCAGTCCCGCCCGATGGATCTCTTAGTATCCGGGTGGTGAATCAGCGCCAGGTGCCTAGCATGATAGAAGAGCCAGAAGAAGAAGAACTGGAGGTCGCTGCAGCAGAAGCCATCAGCCTACCTGACTGGAGGGATTCCCTCATGCAGTGGTTTAAATACCAGCAATTGCCCAAGCAGAAAGAAGAAAAGATCAGGCTGATCAGAACAAAGGACTCTTACGAGGTCCGGAACGGGATCCTATTCCGAATCATGGCGGATGCCAAACGGAAAGTACTCTTGCGGTGCCTATCCACGGAAGAAGCTTGGAGGGTCATGAAAGAAGTCCATGCCGGGGCAGCAGGTGCACACCAGGCGAGACCAAAGATGATAATTGAAATAAAGAAGCTTGGCTACTACTGGCTAACCATGTTTGATGACTATTGCAAGTACGCCAAGTCTTGCCAGAAATGCCAGGAGCATGCCACAGTACCTAGGAGGCCGCCTATGCCGCTACACCCGACACTGTCCAGCTGGCCGTTCGTCCAGTGGGGAACATACGTCGTGGGCCCACTACCCGCGTCATCCACCGGGTGCAAATACATTTTGGCAGCAACTGATTACTTCTCCCGTTGGGCAGAAGCCGTTGCTTTGAGAGAAGTGACTGGGGAGATCGTTGCCAAATTCGTCCGGCACAACATCATATTCCGGTTTGGCACGCCAAACCGAATCATCTCAGATAACGGAAGCCACTTCCGCAACCAGAAAATATACCGGCTGGCGGAGAAGTATAAGATCGATTGGAGGACATCAACCCCCTACAACCCGCAAGCCAATGGTTTGGCCAAAGCGTTCAACAAAACTCTCTGTACCCTCCTCTCCAAAATTGTTAATTCTAACAAGAGGGACTGGGAAGAGAAAATATACGAGGCCCTGTGGGCGTATCGAACTGTATACAAAACTCCAATGGGCTGTTCGCCCTTCTCTTTAGTATACGGCTCAGAGGCGCTTGTCCCCATCGAGCTGGAAATACCCTCCCTTCGGGTCGCAATCCAACACGGGTTAGTCTAGGAAGAGCAAACAAATGTCGAGTGAAGGCTCGAAGAGCTCTCCGACCTGGAGGGGAAGCGGCTTCAAGCCCAGCAGAACATCCAGATCTATCAAGCCCGAATAGCTCGCGCCCTCGACAAGCTTATCAAAGAGCGCGAATTCAAGAAGGGTGACCTCGTTATGATCAAAAGGAGGGAAGTCATGGCTTCCAACCCCAAGGGCAAGCTGAATGAAAATTGGCTTGGACCCTATGTAATCCAAAAGGTTTATGAAGGCAGGGCATATGTGATAGTCGATCATCAGGGGGAGGTCCAGTTTCCACCCCTTAATGGTAGGCATCTAAGATTGTATCACGTTCCAATTCCTCCGTTCAATGAATAATACATTTTCCCACCCCACGGCGGGCGGATTTGCTTTCAATTGCTTGAATGGTTTGCTTGCCGCCTGTTACGAACTACAAGAGAAGCGACCAGAGGGAACACGCGTATACCAAAAAAAAGAAAAAAAAGAAAAGAAAGAAAAAGTGAGAAGAGAAAGAAAGAAAAGAGAAGAGAAGAAAGAAAAGAAAAGAAAAAAAGAGAAGAAAGAAAAGAAAAGAAAGGAAGAAAAGAGAAGAGAAGAAAGCGAGAAAAGAAAGAGAGGAAGAAAAAAAAAAGAGGAAAAGTGAAGAAAGAAGAAAGAGGAGAGGAGGAGGATTCAGCCCCCCTATTCCAATAAATGAATCAACCCTGTCAGCCCTTGACATTCTGTCGGCACTGACGGAAAAATACCCCACCCGGACCTTTCGTCCGAGATTGGCGCATCAACCCATCTCCTTGCGTTGGCACTCACCCATACCGACGAATATTCCAATAAACGAATCAACCCTGTCAGCCCTTGACATTCTGTCGGCACTGAAAAAAAATACCCCACCCGGACCTTTCGTCCGAGATTGGGGCATCAACCCATCTCCTTGCGTTGGCACTCACCCATACCGACGAATATTCCAATAAACGAATCAACCCTGTCAGCCCTTGACATTCTGTCAGCACTGACGAATAATACCCCACCCGGACCTTTCGTCCGAGATTGGGGCATCAACCCATCTCCTTGCATTGGCACTCACCCGTACCGACGAATATTCCAATAAACGAATCAACCCTGTCAGTCTTTGACATTCTGTCGGCACTGACGAAGAACACCCCAACCGGACCTTTCGCCCGGGATCGGGGAATCAACCATCTTCCTTGTGTTGGCACTCACCCGTACCAACGAAGACACCCGGAGACAAATAAACCACACCTGTCATCGGCACTCTGTCGGCGCAGATAAACAAACCTCTTTTGACCAAGACCTCCCGTCAGGGTCATTGGACGAACAAACTCTTCTCTCCGCCCCTCCAAGGTCGGATCAACCTACTTGGGTTAAACATACCGGCGACATCATTCGACTGATTCGCTTTATGGACATGGTGGAGTGGTCCCCTCGTCCCTCCTCTGGAAGGGGCGGGCACTCTCCTATGCTCATATGCGAATCTCACCAGGCTCTTCCCAAATAAACTGTTAGCGTGAACTTGTGTTCCATCGCATAGCGAGAAAAGATAAAAGGAGGGAAGAAATCGCCCGACACCACACGCATACCATGGACACATGAAATAATTGCATTATATTCTTTCAGAAAAAAATTTACATTGGCCTCGAGGCATACCCCGGTGTTACATGCAAAGAAAGGAACGGAAGGGGAACCGGCGGCTATTCCAGCCCTCGGAAGATGTCCTCAAAAGGGAGGATCTCGACGCAAGGGAAGCTTATCATCTCACGCAGACGGCCCTCCTGTGCATCGAGGCGTTCCAATTCTGTCATCACAGAGGCCACGACTGCCTCAGCAACGGCCAACTCTTCAGCCTCCTGGGCCTTACCCGTCTCTGCCTTAAGCAGGTCAGACTCCGCCTGGGTAAGCCAGCCCCGGAGTTTCTCTATCCGGTTCCTCAAAACGTCGATGTCGGCATCGTACCCATCCAAGGCTTCTTGATGTTGCCCCCGACTGTCTCTCCGAACAGCCAGCGCCTCTAGATATTCGTCCCTCCGGGCACCGATAGCTGTGAGCTCAGTCGAGGCTCGCGTCTAGAGGAACGTGCGACGGTGTACGTATTTCAACAATAAGAGAACACGTCGCGACCATTCTTCCAGCGGGCAGCCCATCATTTGCAATGCCTTGGTCAGCTGCTCCACAATAGCTTTCGCGCCCTAGTATGTAAGCGTCGGGTCGGCGACGACCATCGAGCGCAGTACCAATAGGGTCTGGCGGACGGGCAAATCCGAGCTCACATGGCCGACAGAAGGGACAACTGGTGGATCGAAGCTGACTTCGCTGTCCACAGCCGCCCACAGCTCTGTGCCGACCACAACCGAGCTACCCGGAAGGGCCACGGATGAAAGGGGGGGTCTCCCGGCCTCCAAAGATGACCCCTGGCCAGCCACTGTCGGAAGGGAATCAGACGCCGCAGCAGGAGCGTCCGGCTCCTCCATGATGAGCGGCTGCCCTAGCGCCATCGACTGCATAAATGCCGAGTCCGATGATGCCGCCTCCTCCATCATAACCAGAGCCCCGGCAGATAAAGTTGTTTCGAGCTCCGCCACCTCGGCTGGCAAAGTCTCTATGGCGGGTGGGTCCAGTGTCGCTCCCAGGAAGTCTTCATCTCCCCCTGCCTGGAATTCCTCCGAATGCTCGTGGAGGATAGCCAATATCTTCCCTAGAAGTCGGGCTTCCTCGGGTATCACCGACGTCGGGATCGGTGGTAGTGGGATCACCAAGTGTGGGACGGCTCCCATCTGTAGAAGAGACGTCAAGGACCCCGCGTCCAGCCCCAGAAGCATCTTCAGCCGTTTAGCCGCGTGCACGCGGAAAGATGAGCTCCACCTGGGGACGGCTTTACGAGCCCGAGGGGCACGCGCTCCGCGGGGCGTTGTTGTTACCTGGCCATGTGAAGAAAAGTTAGCCGCTTGCCAAGGGGAGTAAATCATTGAATCCTCAAGAAAGCCGGGCCTATTCCCCTGCTTACCTCGCCCGCCGGCACTATGCTGCTCTCCGGCGTTACCTCCCCTCGGGCATCGACTTCAAAAATTGTCTCCTCCCGAGTCTCGGCTTCGGGTACCACCGGCACTCGCACCTCGACCTCTGGTGCTATCTCTCCCTCTTCTAGGGCTTCGGTGGCTGGGGTAGAGGTCTCCACGGCTCCTTCAAAGGCACGAGCCTGTATTACCTCGAATAAATCAATAACTCCGAGGGAGGGCTCAGAAAGAAAGAAGAGGAAACTATGCACTCACAGCCATGGTCGCTTCTTCCCGAAGTGAGATCTTGGAGGTTGAAACGGCAACACCGGAGCTCGCCATGGCCTCCTCTCGCCGCACAGCCTCGACCAGGGACGCCAATTTATCCAGAGCCGCAGTAGCTGTCTCTCGCCTGGTAGCTTCTGCCCTCGGGACGTAGATATCTGCATCTTTCGACGGAGCATGTCCCTTTGAAGGCTAAAAACAATAAGAGCAAGAAGATTAGCCGATGTCCTAAAGAAACTAAACCCGAATTGCTGGGTCCCGCAAGGTGTAAACGGATCTAGAAGGGGGGGTTGAATAGATCCTTTCACAAGCTTTGGCCTATTTAAAAACTCTTAGCTAACAGAAACTTAAACCACTCTTATTAAGTGAATAAATCACTTAGGCACAATGCACAGCGGAATTAAGTAGAGTGGCTCAAATGAAAAGACTTGAATTATAAGCTATGAAATGTCCACACTTCTTTAAGCACATTTGTGATCTTGAAAGAAATAAGCCTTGTAGTGCATGGATCATAAAACATAACACTAGAGCATGCAATAGCTTGCAACAACAGTGCGTGTGTATATGTGCTATGTTGATCACTCAAAGTGCATATGTGTGTGAACAATCTAACCAAGTATGGAAGCACACAAACTTGTGAATGGGGTTAGAAGATATAGATCAATCACACACGATAAACAACCCACAACACAGGGATTTTTAAGGTGGTTCGGTTGCAACCCCGCAACCTACGTCCACCCCTCACCAAAACCCGGTGAGGCTTCCTTGCTGACTCACAGCTTGACCGGGGACACGCCCCAAACCACAGAACAGAGAAAGCCCACTTTCTATCTTCCTACACACAAAGCCGACAGGGACGGCTACACCGCAAATCGGAGAACTCCCGATTGCCTTCCTACTAACCACCGGTAGGGACGATCTTCAGTTTCAATAGATTGAATGAAATGGAAATATAGAACAAGATGAAAATGCTCAAACAAGATATGGAGATATGCAAGAATGAAATAGATCTTGTCTGAGATTGTTAGATCTTGAATCTGTTGAGGATTTGATGAAGAGCTTTGATTTTCCTTTGATCCCTTTGAGTTGATGGAGACGATATTGGATGTAGCTTGATCTTTGCTTGAATCTCCTTGAGTTGATGAAGAGGTGTATGGATGTAGCTTTGATCACCTTTGAGTTGATGAAGAGGTTTGGATGAAGATTTCTTCCCATAGTACTATTCACTGCTACAGTGCTCGAACTCCTCTTCCTTGAACACACTCTTGCAGCCTCCTTTGATCTCTCTTATTAGCCTTTCTTGCTTCTACTCTTCCTTGGAGGTTGCTGTATTGAGATATAAACTTAAATCACCTTGAGTTGATGGAGAGAGTGTTGGATGTAGCTTTGATCTTCCTTTTGATCCTCTTGAGTTGATGAAGAGGAAGAAGGATGCAGTTTAGATCACCTTTGAAACCCTTGATTGCTTCTTCTTCCTTGGAGGTTGAGATGGCTTCAGATCTGGACTTGAATCACCTTAGATGGATGAAGAACTTCCTCCCGAAACACTGTTCACAGAGGTGCTACAGTGTCTCGAAAATGGCCTCCCTTGAGCTCTCTTTGATTCACTTCATCAACTACATCAACTAGGGTTTCTAACCCTCTTGTATTGGTTTTATAGACTTTGAATGGTCTATAGACACTCCCCAGACCAGATCCACAAATCATGGAAGATTAGGTGAGTTTTGATTAAATAAATCCATGGGGAGGGGCTGGCCACGAGGTGGAATTCGAAGTCAAACAAGGCTCCATCGGGGCTGGCGGTCGACCTGTGGCTTTTGGCGGTCGACCTCCACTGAGAAACACTATAGACGGATGGTCACTGGGATTTCCGGTCTACCACTAAAGGCTGGCGGTCGACCTGCAGCTGAACCATCTTCGAGCTGGGATCCCCTGGCTGGGGCGGTCGACCGCCCCTATGCTGGCGGTCGACCGCCAGCTGGGCAGAATCCGGGCTTGCCCGGGTCGGTCCGTTGACACTTCAGCTTCGTCGTTCAACTCCATTAGCAGCCCGTGCATGTCCGTGGCATCTCCCTTGATAGTCTAAAAGGTATCAACTTAGTCTTTGGTCTTGGATTCTTTTGGCTATACTTCTTTGTGCATTGACCTTGGATGAGTGACGAGCCGAATATGAAATGTCGACTTTTACTTGTAAAAGAGATTTGCATCTTTGCTTGGGCGCGATCAATGAGCTTTCACCTTTGTCAACACCACTCCATTCCTTGGATTATCTTGTAGCATACTATCCAGAAGTTGCACCGACTAGATTTTCGTGCCTCCAGTATTGTCATGTGCTTTGATATCTGTGTATCCAGTTGCCTAGATTTGTGTGTCATTCTTGATCTTTTGCACTAAAAATATAATGACCACCAATATTGTCTTGTCATGTGCCTTGACATCTGTGTACTGGAAGTGTTGTTCAAGCTCTGGACCTTGATCATTCACACTGGAAGTATAATGACCTGAAATGTATGAATATTAACATTATCAAATGCAGGTATAGTTCATTAATGACTAAAGAGGCAGACATCATCAAAACCATAAAATTATTAATCATGTTGCACACATGTTCAACATTCTCCCCCTTTTTGATAATGGCAACTATGAGTCATTCTGAACTATGAGTCATTATAAATTCACATGCAGTAGTAATTCACATGACAATTATGAGTCAAAAACATTCTTAAGAAGAAGATGATGATGATTCTCTCCCTATCCCCTTTTGACAAAGACTCACATGGTTCTCACCCCCTTTGACACACAGAGTGGATTCTTGGATTAATGACTCACATAAACTTACCACATTCTTTGATTGATGACTCACATAAACTTCTCCCCCTTTGACAACATCAAAAGATCCAGAAAAGAGACAGAGAGACTCGCATTAATGACGCACACAAAATGACTTACAAGAAGCTCTGGCATCTCCTATGTGACATCATTACACGCAACCATAATGTGGAGAAACATGTCATTGCAGGCAACATTCCAGAAGATGATGTGGAAATATATGCCAACGGTTGTACACTTATTATGATGGACAAAATAACCAAAGAGAACAACCAATTGTGAAAATCCAGTTATAGAACTGATACCAATGAATGATATGGATGTATCGAACATGGTGGTGTTTCGTGGCTTGGCAAAGATAATGTATGTGTGAGAGGTGGAGCCACAGCAGCATGATGCAATTCCTCAAATAGTGGAGATGGATAGAGTAGCCAAAGATCAAACTTTTGATTTCAAATTTTGCATATTTTTAGTGGTTTTCCAATATTCAGATTTTGTTTGGATTTTCTATGCAATGCATGGAAATGATCAAATTTTGATGCAAGCTATAATTGTATGAAGTCGAGACATGCATGCCACCCTAATGCATGAAAACATGATGACAATGATGCTAGGACTTATGCCAAATGCCAATGAATGAGAAAATAATGTGATATCATTTGACAGAGGACACCAATGATTTTGGAGATGACTTAAAAGGTGCATCAAGATGATACCACTTGTTGGATTATACCACTTGTGTAGTATGGTGATGTAATCGGGGCAGCCTGAATGATTTATGTAGATATGGCAGATGAAGGCAAACAACAAGGAGCATCAAGATATGACTTCTCAAGAAAGAATGGAGGTTCTTTAATCTCAAACCAAGTTCATAAATCAGAGTTATGGATTTTTCAGAATTTTCAGTTGTAGAACCCAAATGAACCAGCTCTTACATTCAGATTGGTTTAATGCTAATGAGTTCTGGCATACTCAGTAGAATCACATGAAGACATTTGCATGCAAGTTTAATAGTAGTGAACCAGAAATTCATGTCAAAACAAGATTAACCTTCTCTTATCTTACTCAGTCAGTTTCATTGGTTCCCTTGAGAGTGACCACAATAAGTATTGAGGCTAAACACTTAGATGACGTTGATTTGATTCATGAGTGCTACACATTCAGATTTTTCTTTTTGAAATCATTTGAAAGATGATTGTCATCATTTTACGAGCAGTCAAGTGTAGCAACCACCTTTTGACGTGAGTGTGCACGTTTACCAGACGCAAGCACCCCCAGTTACTCAGTGTAGCTCACAATTTTACTTCGCTTAGAACAGAGATAGCATAGTCACCTCATGACATATCGAACCTCATTTTCTTTGATGAGGAGATATATTTCTCAGCAACAGTGCCATTGCTCTGCCTTGAGCTTCCTTTAAGTATAGCCACTTTTTGAAATAAATAGATTCAACAAATATTTAAAAACAATACTTAGCTGAAGTTTCTCGATCAAGGATGCCTTTGTACTCTAAAATTTTTCAGATTCAAGACGGCATAACAAGTCAAAATATGAGAAACTAGTTTAAGTCTATTAAACCCGATCACAAACATGTTCAAGACCATCAAACTTCAAGACTCAAGAAATCATTAATGTTAAACCAAAATCATTCATGTTCAAGGCAATCACAAGACTCTATACGAGAAAATTCTTCTTGAAGATTTACTCTGATAAACAACCTCAACAATAGATTGGGAATCCTCCAAGAAGTTCAAGGCACTTTGAATCCAAGTTGAACCACAAAAGGATGTTAGCAATATGATGTAGTGGTTTGATATAAAAGGAGAGTGTTACATATGAGTGGAAACTTGAGAATCAATGGTGAACACTCCCCCTGAGAAGATGCATTCTATGCCATGATGTCAATAGAATGAAGATGAAACATATGCGTGAATGCTGTAAACAAACAACTCCCCCTTACTATATGGCATATATGCGACATTGACGCATGGTACGTGGCGGAGGTGAAACCTCACGCATATTGAGTGCTTCTAGACAAGCATAACATGTCTTTCCATACATCAACATTTGATATACCATGGCCGTGCAAGAGTGAGATGATGTGAAATGATTCAAACTAGATTGATGTTGACTCCCCCAGAGTACATGCATGGGTTGGCAATGAATTATGCAGCCTAAGATTTATGTGAATACACAATGTAATGAAGATGCTGTAAAATGATTGTGCATTTTGTGTCTTCTAATCATGATGTGCATTAAGATATATGTGATCACAAGATGATGCAAACACACATGAATGCAACTTGATGATGATGCCAATAGACACCCCCTTTGAACAATGCTAACATGAATAATGAGTTGAAAATGTAGCCATGATATACATCATCAAAACCAAAATCCAAGCATTTCATGTGGCTGATAGCAAGACTTAAGCAACTCATCATCACATCAACTTCATCAGCATAACAAGTTTTTCATGAATTGAATAGCTGAAATCAAGCATGGTGTGAACAAGTTATTTAGCTCAAAAGTTCATCTCACACCATGGGGGGTTTTACATTTCAGAGAGCAATTCAGTTTGCAGAATCTAATGACATTGGGCAGACATATGATGCACTATCTACATGTCAAGACTAAACATGCAAGATGACTGAACTTAAAGATTTATGTACATACCTGTACCTTGAGCTTTTATTTACCTTAGGATCCTTTGTTCATCTCCAAGACATCCTGCACCCAAAATTCTCATTTGGAATTTTTAGGTACCCAAGATTGCTTGGGTCCTTGTAGGTTAGCAGCTTTGTCATATTCACTAATGTGGCTCATCTGTTTCAAGGAAATCAAATCATCCTTTCTCATTGTATGACAGTCATACATGTCATGACTATTTTTCCCATAGTAAAAATAACGCACAAAAGATTGAACATTCTTTTTATGTTCATGTGTGTACGCATGTGCATTTTGTTTTTGTTGATGAGCATGGGATTTACCTTTCATGGCATGAAGATGATGCTTTCCCTTCAAGTGCCAGCACTCTTGGACAGTATGGCCAGACTTACCACAATGAGAGTAGCAAGGAGGAAGATCTTTGTTTAAAGCCATGGAGAGTGTCGACCTGCTTGTATGGGAGTGTCGACTCTTCTGACTCTCCATACAATTCTGTACAGATATCTGCTGAGTAGGTCCTCTACCAGTGTTGACATGTTTCTTTCCTTGCTCTTTCACTTGCTGTCCTGCTCTAATCTCATCATTTCTCAAGATAAAACAATCATGCACAGTGTGACCATGTTTACCACAATAATAACAATTGACATTCATTTTGTGGAAGGCATGGTATTTAGCATTGGACATGTTATGGTGCATGTTTGGATGAGCATGCTGAGTTTTACTTTTCTTTCGAGCAATATGCCCTTGTTGGTGACCATAGGAAGTGGTGGCTTCCGGTGAGCTAGAATCTTGGATTTGGGCAAACATTGACAGGAAATCATTCAAACTTTGAATTTCATTTTCAAGTGAGGAAATGTGCTGTTTAGATTCAACAAGGCCCTCTTCGCATGCTGCCAATTGCTCATTGAGCATGGCATTTACTGCTTTAAGATTTTGATTTTGTTGTTCTAAAGCATGCAAAGTTTCAGAGTGATCTTCAATAACAGATTTGCATTTTTCATGTGCAGCCAATTTTTCATGTAATTCTTCTTCAGCTTGTTCAAGTTCAATTTTCTTTTCCAACAACTCTCTATTCTCTTCTTTCAGAGAATCAATCAATTTTTATTGCCATTCAAGATCATCATGGAGACCAACATTTATGTTTCTCAAGAATGAACATTTTTCACATACAAAATTAGCAGAGCATGAAACAGAATTTTTGTTTCCTTCAATCAACTTCTCATGATAGATTAGTCCATCGGCCATAGTTTGATCATTAGAGATTGACTTAGGTTGGTTTTGAAATTTTATTACAATTTCTTCCAACCTAGTGATTTCATCATGAAGATTTTCATTTTCTTCCCTTAGACATGCAATACTTTGTTTATGCGTATCTAGATCAACTGAGAGAGTGTTGTTAAACTCTTTAAAAACAGAACACTTTTTACAAATCGAGCTTTCATTTTGGTTAATTTTCTTGAGATCCTTTTTCAAATTTTTATTTTCTATTTTTATCTTTTTGTATTGTGTGATCAATTCATCATAGGCTTCCGTAAGCTCTTCAAAAGTGAATTCCTCAGAGTCAGAGTTTACCTATGATGAGGATGTATTGCTAGACTGTTCTGCACGGTCGGCCATGAAGCATTCTTGTTCTTGTTCATTCCCTTCATTGATTTTCACCAACCGGTCCAGTACTTGCTTGGCTGTGCTACAAGAGGACACAAGATGAGTTAGTCTTAGATCAACTGCAGCTGTAATTAAGTTATATGCAAGAAGATTATGATGGTGTTTGGTCTCATGTTCGGCTGACCAATCAATTGAATTTGATGGCAGCTTATGAGGACCATTGTATATAAGAGTCCACAATTGTGGATCTATGGAGCTAACATACATGAACATTCTTCCAACCCATGTAGAAAAATCTGAACCATCATAAATAGGTGGAGAAGCCATCGAAGCAAGTGTATCATGTGAATCCATCGAAATAACAAACACTAGGATCTTTTCCTGTAGATCGTTGGATCTGGGAATGACAGAGCCTCGCTCTGATACCACTTGTTGGGTCCCGCGAGGTGTAAACGGATCTAGAAGGGGGGGTTGAATAGATCATTTCACAAACTTTGGCCTATTTAAAAACTCTTAGTTAACAGAAACTTAAACCACTCTTATTAAGTGAATAAATCACTTAGGCACAATTCACAGCGGAATTAAGTAGAGTGGCTCAAATGAAAAGACTTGAATTACAAGCTATGAAATGTCCACACTTCTTTAAGCACATTTGTGATCTTGAAAGAAATAAGCCTTGTAGTGCATGGATCATAAAACATAACACTAGAGCATGCAATAGCTTGCAACAATAGTGCGTGTGTATGTGTGCTATGTTGATCACTCAAAGTGCATATGTGTGTGAACAATCTAACCAAGTATGCAAGCACACGAACTTGTGAATGGGGTTAGAAGATATAGATCAATCACACACGATAAACAACCCACAACACAGAGATTTTTAAGGTGGTTCGGTTGCAACCCCGCAACCTACGTCCACCCCTCACCAAAACCCGGTGAGGCTTCCTTGCTGACTCACAGCTTGACCGGGGACATGCCCCAAACCACAGAACAGAGAAAGCCCTCTTTCTGTCTTCCTACACATGAAGCCGGCAGGGACGGCTACACGGTAAATCGGAGAACTCCCGATTGCCTTCCTACTAACCACCGGTAGGGACGATCTTCAGTTTCAATAGATTGAATAAAATGGAAATATAGAACAAGATGAAAATGCTCCAACAAGATATGGAGATATGCAAGAATGAAATAGATCTTGTCTGAGATTGTTGGATCTTGAATCTGTTGAGGATTTGATGAAGAGCTTTGATTTTCCTTTGATCCCTTTGAGTTGATGGAGACGATATTGGATGTAGCTTGATCTTTGCTTGAATCTCCTTGAGTTGATGAAGAGGTGTATGGATGTAGCTTTGATCACCTTTGAGTTGATGAAGAGGTTTGGATGAAGATTTCTTCCCAGAGTACTGTTCACTGCTACAGTGCTCGAACTCCTCTCCCTTGAACACACTCTTGCAGCCTCCTTTGATCTCCATGATTAGCCTTTCTTGCTTCTACTCTTCCTTGGAGGTTGCTGGATTGAGATATGAACTTGAATCACCTTGAGTTGATGGAGAGAGTGTTGGATGTAGCTTTGATCTTCCTTTTGATTCTCTTGAGTTGATGAAGAGGAAGAAGGATGCAGTTTAGATCACCTTTGAAACCCTTGATTGCTTCTTCTTCCTTGGAGGTTGAGATGGCTTCAGATCTGGACTTGAATCACCTTGGATGGATGAAGAACTTCCTCCCGAAACACTGTTCACGGAGGTGCTACAATGTCTCAAAAATGGCCTCCCTTGAGCTCTCTTTGATTCACTTCATCAACTACATCAACTAGGGTTTCTAACCCTCTTGTATTGGTTTTATAGACTTTGAATGGTCTATAGACACCCCCCAGACCAGATCCACAAATCATGGAAGATTAGGTGAGTTTTGATTAAATAAATCCATGGAAAGGGGCTGACCATGAGATGGAATTCGAAGTCAAACAAGGCTGCATCGGGGTTGGCAGTCGACCTGTGGCTTCTGACGGTCGACCTCCACTGAGAAACACTATAGACGGATGGTCACTGGGATTTCCGGTCGACCGCTAAAGGCTGGCGGTCGACCTACAGCTGAACCATCTTCGAGCTGGGATCCCCTGGCTGGGGCGGTCGACCGCCCCTGTGTTGGCGGTCTACCGCCAGCTGGGCAGAATCCGGGCTTGCCCGGGTCGGTCCGTTGACGCTTCAGCTCCATCGTTCAACTCCATTAGCAGCCCGTGCATGTCCGTGGCATCTCCCTTGATAGTCTAAAAGGTATCAACTTAGTGATGAAGACATCAAGAGCTTATGGGTTGTATTGTATGTATTGGCTTGTCTAGGTGTGTAGTATGGGTTGTATTGGCTTGAAGTGTATGTAATTTTTGATTTCTTTCATTTGGGCCATCCTTGTAAGGCTTAATTAAGCCAATGGGCCACTTTTCTAGGAAGAGTCCATTAATAGGTTTCATGTTTTAGGTCCACTTAAGAGTGCTACTTCATATTGGGTCATTTGGTCTCAAATTGGTCATTAAGGCACTTAAGGCCCAAATGGGGTTCCACTCTCTCATGGGCCATCTAAGTGGGAATGGCCCATGCCTAGCATGAGCTATTAGGTGGCTCTTGGCCCATGAATGGCCTTGGCCCATGAAGGGGGGCGCAAGCTTCTTTGGCCTTATTAGGCTTGGTGGCTTGGTTGGTGTGTATTAGGTAGAGTTTGAATGTAATTAGTCTAAGGTTGAATGGAGATGGTCAAGGTAGATTAAAAAATTGTATTTGGTGTGTTATTCACACCTCATCTCAGCCATTCAATCCCCAACCCTTGATCCAAGGGTCCATATTAGATTTGATTGGAGTCATATATAATGTTGTATTTTCATGAGAAATTCAATGAAAAATCAGAATTTTGTTGAATGCCTTGAGTGAATTTCGACCTCCTCCATCTCTCCCTCTGGTTTCTTCATCCCAACCTCCATTTCTAGAGTGTTTCTATCTCCCTTCATCTCCTCTCAACCTCCGGTGATCGTTTGTGCCGCCGCCGCCGTCGTTCGTGCCGCCTTCGAGCCGCCACGGAATCATCTTCGGTTTTCTATCCTGTTGGACAGAGGTGTGGTTCGTGAATTTCTGAAGCCAGCCACGAGTTCTGATCGACTTGAAATTTTGAGGGTTGGTACCTATCTTCTATCCCTTTCTCCACAAAAACATCCAGGTTCAAAATCCACCGTTTCATATTTTCCCCATTTCGTTCAACTATCAATCTCAGATCTGTTCTGTCACTATCTATAGTGACAGTAGCCCTGCGTCCTCCTCCTTCACCCACCCTTTTTATTTTCTTTAGACCTCCCAATTTAACTGTGTGTTTTTTCCATCGTCCCCTACCACCAAAATTTTTATTAAATTTTTATCATCCTTCTACCTATTTTTCAAAATTCATGTTCTACCAGAGCTACAGTACTTTCAGCAAGATCCCAGATCCGACCTTTGTCCACTGAAAAAATCACAGAAAATCATAGATACATCCAAACATGTCCAAACCAATTTTTCCATCTTCCTATCTCAACTTCTAACAACTTTGATGAAGAACACATCTTCGAATTAGGACATCCACATCACTGTCAAAGGCAATCAACAGTCAAGTCCTCTGCAGGCCTGAGTCTTCGGTTACTGTACAACAGAAGATTGAAAATTTCATAAGTCAAGATCCAAGCAGATCCAGGTCAGATCTTTAGGCCTAGGTTGAAGAACTTCAAGGTAGCTTTCCAACGGCGCCAGTCTCATGTCGATCCGACATCGGGGCTGATCGCAGCGCCCATTCTCGCCGGAGCGCGCGCTGCAACACAGCAGCAACCAGCCCGTGGACAGCAAACCCGACGGGTGCCGATCGGAGCCGCCCGACCTCCGGGCGACGTTCCAGCGTGCCGCCAGCTCGGGGATCGCCTCCACCAGTGTCCCCACCACAGTGGTGACACCGGGTCCCACACGGCCCCTCCGGACAGCATGTGGGCCCCACCGTCACTAGTTCGGGTGCTGCCGAAGCTACGCGGAAAGCCGCCCGTCAACCCGTATTCGGTCCTCCCGGGCCCCGTTGTGTCGCCCTTTACCTCCCTGCGTGGAGTGGGCATATTTCCATTGCTGTACTATTCATGTATTAACCGTCTCGGGAGCACGAGTTCGGCCGGGCCCGTCGTCCCCACGCCGAGCGCGTGGAGGTATCGTCTTCGCTCCTACACTTGGCATTTCGCTTATTTCATATATGCTTGTTTATGCCACTGCTAGAGAGCATGTTTTAGGACCTAGCTTGCTATAATTTCATATCACCGCTGCTACGAGAGAGTGAGCGAGACCGTCCCGTGACCCGATCCGGGCACGAAAGTGCGAGCCGACCACCCTAGCTCTTGCCGGTTCCTCAACCGTGCACGTCCGACGCTTCCCTCGTTAAGGGACGATCGCGAGCTTGTCGTGTCCGTGGTCCCGTCCCGCATAAATTTGGTATCAGAGCAAGTTGAGTCTAGGGTGTCAAAAAGAAAAAAAAAAGAGTGTCATTTACGTCTAGTCATTAGTCCGTTTAAGTCTAGTCTAGGATCATCATATTTCTAAAACATAAAAAAAAGTGTCTTTTTGCATTTACATCCCTTTACTCGGTATATCAAAAGGTGTTGTCCGAACGTTAGGCTACGCCTATCGGGAAGGCCGCACACTTGCGCGAGTGACCTTCGGGTCAATTATCTCCGCCACGTACCAAGTCTTGGTTTACGTCTAGGGTCCTTAGTGTGCATGCATTCCAACTTTGCATTACTTAGGGTCGTGTCTAGTGTCTTTCCCAAATGGCCTTGCATATCCATTCCTAGGGATCCATTCCCGTATTTTGGCAACTATGGCCCACCCATGTCGACCCGTCCAAGGTGATAGGTCCGTGTCCGAGTACCTTCGGGCATATCATAAGTATTGGTTGGAACATGGCTTGGGAGAGGAGAGCAACACGGCCGCATTTCAGTTCCGGAGAGGTTTGCGCCTTCACTTCCAATTGGAATGCCTTATCCGCAATGCATTCTCTCTAGCGGAATCCTATACGGTCGCTCTAGTGGTCGAACCATTTGAGTCACACTTCTCTCGGTATGGTGGCTTTCGACAAGCATCCACCTCCCAGCCGCCTACACCATGGCCTTCACCACTCGAGAGAGTTCCAATGTCATCCATCTCTATTTCCGAATTTGATTCGGAATCCTCTCATTTGGAACCACCAAGGCCCGAGCCACCCGTATTTCTAACGGGTACGCTTTTCATAGCCGAGCCGCTTCTTAGTTGGCTCAAGGATGGCTTGGTCCCACCTCCCTTCCCATCAATGGACCCCACACTACCACTAGTGTCAAGCAACTCATTTCATACCACCTTCTGGTCTCGTCACTATGTGGACACATTGGACGACCTTCTTAAAGGGTTAGAACGGCAGTTGACCTTTACACATTTATTGGCCCGAGGCTTCGACCAACCCGCTAGTCTTAGCTTCACCCATCCGGCCTATGGGTCCATTACCTCCGAGTGCACCGTGGGTTGTGTCACCACGGAGATCCTCTTACTCCTTCCCTTACCGGCCGAGCCCGAATCCATACCCTTTTGTCCGAGGGAGGAATCATACTTCTTGCTTACGGTCCCCGTCCCACCCATCACAATGCAAGAAGGTGACTATCCACACCTTCAAAACTTCTACACGTGGGACCGTGACTTGGGGGAGCCCACCACAAGGGGTCATACCTTCTTCGATCCCTTTGACCCATTCCTTAGTGGACCCCATAACCCACCTTATATAGTTCATTTCTTCAAGGGAGTCCACTATCACACTCCTACCCCACAGGCCGGGTCATTTACACCCACCAAGCCCGTCCACGATACAACAACATTCGGCCCTCCTAGCCCTCTCAAGTCCCCCAAATCCAAAGGGCCGTCCATGCATGACTGGGTCATACTTAGATGTTTAGGTGTTCCCCATACCACCCATCTCCGGTTACATAACATGCATGCATGGCACACATTCGGGTGTCCTGGTCCGCCGTCACCTATGTACGGGTCGGACTAACAATAGGTGTGTCTAGAGTCATATATGAGTCGGTGTGTTTTCCTTGTGTGGTTTATTTTGTGTGGTTTGTTTGCATGGTTTGTGTGCTGTTTGTTTATCTGCATGCGTCTTGTGTAAGCTCGTTGTCGTTCTCTTATGAGTAAGAGGTGATTGAACTCACTTGATGAGTATGGGATCGGTTCTACTTCTATACCCGGATCAGTCACCTATAGGGACTCAGCAGTGATTCCTAGTGAGTCTTCGAGCTATTTTCTTCCCTTTTGAGAGTGCCCCATCGGAGTGTCCACCTCTAGCCCGTAGCAGCTTGTGCATATCAAGTATATATGGATTGAGCAGGTGACGATCACTTGGAGTGGAGCGTACCCGCGTTACTTGGCACGGTGACGGATCCGCCGGAGTACTCGAGCATCCATACCCCTACTCGACGGGGTCGAGTTCCTCCCACCCGGGGAGAATTGATGAGGACATCAAGAGCTTATGGGTTGTATTGTATGTATTGGCTTGTCTAGGTGTGTAGTATGGGTTGTATTGGCTTAAAGTGTATGTAATTTTTGATTTCTTTCATTTGGGCCATCCTTGTAAGGCTTAATTAAGCCAATGGGCCACTTTTCTAGGAAGAGTCCATTAATAGGTTTCATGTTTTAGGTCCACTTAAGAATGCTACTTCATATTGGGTCATTTGGTTTCAAATGGGTCATTAAGGCACTTAAGGCCCAAATGGGGTTCCACTCTCTCATGGGCCATCTAAGTGGGAATGGCCCATGCCTAGCATAAGCTATTAGGTGGCTCTTGGCCCATGAATGGCCTTGGCCCATGAAGGGGGGCGCAAGCTTCTTTGGCCTTATTAGGCTTGGTGGCTTGGTTGGTGTGTATTAGGTGGAGTTTGAATGTAATTAGTCTAAGGTTGAATGGAGATGGTCAAGGTAGATTAAAAAATTATATTTGGTGTGTTATTCACACCTCATCTCAGCCATTCAATCCCCAACCCTTGATCCAAGGGTCCATATTAGATTTGATTGGAGTCATATATAATGTTGTATTTTCATGAGAAATTCAATGAAAAATCAGAATTTTATTGAATGCCTTGAGTGAATTTCGACCTCCTCCCTCTCTCCCTCTGGTTTCTTCATCCCAACCTTCATTTCTAAAGTGTTTCTATCTCCCTTCATCTCCTCTCAACCTCCGGTGATCGTTTGTGCCGCCGCCGCCGCCTTTCGTGCCGCCTTCGAGCCGCCACGGGATCATCTTCGGTTTTCTGTCCTGCTGGACAGAGGTGTGGTTCGTGAATTCCTGAAGCCAGCCACGAGTTCTGATCGACTTGAAATTTTGAGGGTTGGTTCCTATCTTCTATCCCTTTCTCCACAAAAACATCCAGGTTCAAAAGCCACCGTTTCATATTTTCCCTATTTCGTTCAACTCTCAATCTTAGATCTGTTCTGTCACTGTCTACAGTGACAGTAGCCCTGAGTCCTCCTCCTTAGACCACCCTTTTGATTTTATTTAGACCTCCCAATTTAACTGTGTGTTTTGTCCATCGTCCCCTACCACCACCATTTTTATTAAATTTTTATCGTCTTTCTACCTATTTTTCAAAATTCATGTTCTACCGGAGCTACAGTACTTTCAGCAAGATCCCAGATCCGACCTTTGTCCACTGAACAAATCACAGAAAATCATAGATACATCCAAAAATGTCCAAACCAATTTTTCCATCTTTCTATCTCCATTTATAACAACTTTGATGAAGAACACATCTTCGAATTAGGACATCCACATCACGGTCAAAGGCAATCAACAGTCAAGTCCTCTGCAGGCCTGAGTCTTCGGTTACTGTACAATAGAAGATTGAAAATTCCATACGTCAAGATCAAGCAGATCCAGGTCAGATCTTTGGGCCTAGGTTGAAGAACTTCAAGGTAGCTTTCCAACGGCGCCAGTCTCGTGTCGATCCGACATCGGGGTTGATCGCAGCGCCCATTCTCGCCGGAGCGCACGCTGCAACATAGCAGCAACCAGCCCGTGGACAGCAAACCCGACGGGTGCCGATCGGAGCCGCCCGACCTCCGGGCGACGTTCCAGCGTGCCGCCAGCCCGGGGATCGCCTCCACCAATGTCCCCACCATAGTGGTGACACCGGGTCCCACACGGCCCCTCCGGATAGCACGTGGGCCCCACCGTCACTAGTTCGGGTGCTGCCGAAGCTACGCGGAAAGCCGCCCGTCAACCCGTATTCGGTCCTCCCGGGCCCCGTTGTGTCGCCCTTTACCTCCCTGCGTGGAGTGGGCATATTTCCATTGCTGTACTATTCATGTATTAACCGTCCCGGGAGCACGAGTTCAGCCGGGCCCGTCGTCCCCACGCCGAGCGCGTGGAGGTATCGTCTTCGCTCCTACACTTGGTATTTCGCTTATTTCATATATGCTTGTTTATGCCACTGCTAGAGAGCATGTTTTAGGACCTAGCTTGCTATAATTTCATATCACCGCTGCTGCGAGAGAGTGAGCGAGACCGTCCCGTGACCCGATCCGGGCACGAAAGTGCGAGCCGACCACCCTAGCTCTTGCCGATTTCTCAACCGTGCACGTCCGACGCTTCCCTCGTTAAGGGACGATCGCGAGCTTGTCGTGTCCGTGGTCCCGTCCCGCATCACTTAGTCTTTGGCCTTGGATTCTTTTGGCTATACTTCTTTGTGCATTGACCTTGGATGAGTGACGAGCAGAATATGAAATGTCGACTTTTGCTTGTAAAAGAGATTTGCATCTTTGCTTGGGCGCGATCAATGAGCTTTCACCTTTGTCAACACCACTCCATTCCTTGGATTATCTTGTAGCATGCTATCCAGAAGTTACACCGACTAGATTTTTGTGCCTCCAATATTGTCATATGCTTTGATATATGTGTATCCAGTTGCCTAGATTTGTGTGTCATTCTTGATCTTTTGCACTAGAAGTATAATGACCACCAATATTGTCTTGTCATGTGCCTTGACATCTGTGTACTGGAAGTGTTGTTCAAGCTCTGGATCATGATCATTTACACTGGAAGTATAATGACCTGAAATGTATGAATATTAACATTATCAAATGCAGGTATAGTTCATTAATGACTAAAGAGGCAGACATCATCAAAACCATAAAATTATTAATCATGTTGCACACATGTAAAACAGGAATTAACAGGTTCGCACTTACAGGCGCCTGCTTCACCAGACTAAGAGACACAGATAGTACCGGGGCTTTCCAAGCAGGGACTTGAGATTTGGGCTCCCTGGGGACACCCTCAGTTGAAAGTACTTCGTCGGAAGAGTAGCCGTAGTCTACCTTCTCGCCCGACGAAGATCTAGGGCTGGTGGGCACCTCCTTTGCTGGCAAGGCAGCCCCCACCTCAACATCCGGGGTCGGCAGTCGCGCCTTCCTTGACCGCCGCCCCTTCTTTCGATATATCTGCCCGAACCGGGATGCCTCCGGGGCCGCCTCCGGTTCTGGGACCGCCACATCAGCTCCTGCATAAGCAAGGCAGAATCCAGGTTCGGTCATGCCTGTAAAGTTTCAAGGAACGAAGAAAATCAATCAAATAACCGCTCGAGAAAGTGGCATACCTCCTTCGACTTCGGCAGCGGGAGTTGGGGCAAAGAAGGTCTCCCCGACGAATTCCACGGCTTCATGGGTCACAGCTTCACCCACGCCTGGGATAGCTATGGGCGCAGGCCTCTTGGCGACAGCTGAAACAAAGATGTGTGTGTTACAAGAAACGCCCCTCTTAGCATCTCAATAAACCCTGAAGAGCTTCGAAGAGCAGAAGGGACCCAACCTGCAGGCCGACTCGGCTCGGCCCGGGCAACTTTGAACTCCTCGAATGAGGAGATTACGGGTGCCAGGGGAGCGGTCGGCGTGGCTTTGGTGGCCTCTATCTTTCTGCGTTTGGCCTCCCGCCACCCAGCCGCCTTAGCAGCATCCACAGCCTTCTTCACGGGCAATTTCGCTCGGGTCCTCTTCGCAGGCGGGGGGAGAGGGGTCGTGGTCAGAGCCGCTGGCACCTCCTCGAAGTAACCAGGTTTCCCTGCCTGCCGCAGGAGATTGCGATACGTCGCCAGTTGAGTGCTGTCGGGGTGATCTGTCAAAAAAAAGGGGAAACAAAGGACCCGATCAACGTCCAATATCCAAGAAAGGTCAGCACTGAAGAACACAAGGGAAGGAATAAAACACTAAGTACCATGGGGGCCAGTGTACAGCCGTAGTGTTATCAGCCAATAGTTAAGGGACAACTCTTTGTCCCGACGAGTCGCTTCCCGAACTAGCCAGCATACGTCTTCGATTTTCTGGCAGCGATCTGAGAGGGCAGCCAGGTCTGCATGCTTCTTGGCGGCCAGGTGACAAAAGAGGTTGAAATGGTCCATCCCCCATCCTTCGACATAGTAATAGGCAATGTGGAGGTGCTTGCCCAAGATGACCACTGCTGAATCTTCAATCTTCAATCCGTGCACTCGGAAGAGAACGTAGAGCCACGTGGTGTCCTTGTAATTTTCTGGATTCCGCTCCTCCCTCCTCACAAATGTGCGATAGGGACAAAGTGCGTCCCTCTCCGGTCGCCAGCTCCTCGCCGGGGTGCCTTCTTCCTCCATGGGGAATGGATAGTTGATCAGTTCCAGGTGGTCACTCCCGATGTGGCAGAGGTCTCGTAAGGTCTTCTTGAAATCATCCTTTGCCACAGGAGGCAGTTTGGCCTGCGGCGCTGGTTTGGTCTCGCGAGCTGCCTTGCGCGCGACCATGTATGCGGCAACCTCCTGTTCCTTGTCGCACCTCAATCGGAGTAGGTGCTCTGGGTCAATATCTAGTACCGGCATTGGCTGCCAGCTTAGAAATCTCCTCTCGGCCCCGTCCCAGCATTCGGCCCGGCATAGTCTGTAAAAGGCTGTCCGGGCATTCCACCACTTCACATATTCAGGAGTCACCCGTGGAACCCGACCCGGGGCTGGCACCCTGAAGCTGGCAGTGTCTGCCCGATGAAAGAAATCCCACCAGGTACGGGCAGCTTCGGCAATAGGACTCCCCCGGAGACTTCACACCGGTAATTCAAAGTGAGCACTGTGCGTCGGGATATGCTGGTCATATCCAAAATTCCTGCCGAAGCGGAAGGGATAATATGGCTCCAACAGCAAACTGTTTCCTTTGCGGAAGGCCAACACACTTGGACGGATGGACAGCGCCCAGGCCTTGAGTTCCGGCTCTAACAACGGGCGAACCACATTCTCCTGACCGATTGGGTGCACATATTTCTCCACTTGGTCGTCTCGACACTCCCGGTTACTGTTTACTAATGGACTTGAGTGAGCGGCCAGGGTCCAAAAGTGGATGGTGCCCGCGGCATCAAGAGGCACCGTCGTCAACTTGCCTCGAATGTCGTACAATCGCATGGACATCGAGCTTGACGCCACACTCGTGAACTCCAACATCCGTGGAACCAATCCCCAGCCCTGAATGGTGCGTGGGGTGAATTCCGGGAATAAAGACCAGACTCACGCATTGAAAAAATGCAGTGGGCACACATACCGCGCTTGACGCGGGAACTGTTCACAGCTGATGTCCCCAAGCGCTTTGTATATCAGACACAGTGTGGGCGGGCACAAAGATAGCTTGGTACCCCAGGCCATCTGACAGGCTGGGTAAATGGCGTCTGGGCGAATGACGGTCTCATCCCCGTGGGGCAAGGCGAACGGGCACAGCCAATATGTCAGATACGGCGCGCAATGTGTCAATGGTGTTGTGGCTCTGTGATTTTGATGATAGCAAACACTATGAGTTATCTGAACATCTGTGACATGATTTTCAACTCTATGTTTTTGATGATAGCATATCATGAACATCTGATTGACTACCTTGCTATGGGCATATATCATGTCAGCTCTACAGATTTGCATATCATGAATCGGTGGCTTTGCATATCATGAATCTATGTCTGAATTATATTTCTGCTTTGGGCATATGAATGTGCTATCTTGCATTAGCAGACATTCAGTTCATACAGCATTGCATTGTTGTTCAGTCAGTTTATCAGATATGAAGCATTGCATTTGATGTTCAGTCATATTATCTGTTGCATAAAGCATTCATATACATATACATATACATCAGTTGCTTTACTCTGCTTGTGGAAGTCAGTACAGGCTAAACATCCATGCATCATCACACTCAGCATAGTCTAGATTCTAGATGGGTCGACTCCCCAGATTAGTGTAGTCTATACACTACATGCATTTACATAGTCTGCACATTAGCATCACGCAGCAAGTATGTACATCGACTTGTGTAGGCATGACAAGTCCACACACTGCATTGCATGCGAGACCTCAAGTCTACACATTGCAGTAGCATAGAAAGTCTACACATTTCAATGCAGCATGAACACATAAGTCTACACAGTGGTTTTCATTCATGTGCACAGTTCGTGCATAAAGTTTGTACATTCTTCAAGGGCCAAGTCTATACATTGTCCGTGCATTCGCATGCATGCATCAGTGCAATTCTGTTTACACGCACTCTGCATTGGTGCATTGCTCATCTTTTAAACAATGTGTTTGTGCATTCTCAGGTTACACGCACTCTGCATCGGTGCATTGCTCATCTTTTAAACAATGTGTCTGTACATTCTCAAGTTACACGCACTCTGCATCGGTGCACTCATCAGTTGCACACCATACATTGTTGCATCATAGTCTGTGCATTGTGCATACAGTCTATGCAATCGTTTGGTGCATGAACAGTAGTGCATCAGTGCATTTCATGTTAAGTACGAGCTTCATAGTCTGTGCATGAATAGTATTGCATCGGTGCATTCATCTTTTGCACGGCATATAATGTCTATACATTGCATCGTCTCATTCAGCGTCTCTTTTGATATGAAGTCTGTACAGCGTCCTGCGTCTCATGCATCGTCTCTGTGCATAACACAAAGTCTATACATTGCATGAACGCACATTCAAGTCTATACATTGGCTTTGCTTGCACGGGCTGAAGTCTATATATTGCATGCTTCACTCTAAGTCTATACAGCCAGTGTCTCACATATGCAAAGTCTATACAACGCTGCATCTCTCACGTTTCAAAGTCTATACATCGCTGTGCATCCCTTGAACACAAAGCCTATACACTCCTGATCTTTACCTACGTTCAGAACAAAGTCTATACATTGCATTTGTGTGTGCTTCACTCTAAGTCTGTACATTCGTTGACAGACTCATGCATAAACACTAAGACAAGTCTGTACATTCGTTAACAACTTGTCTGAGCATCTCATGCATTCATTGTGCATACTTTCATTCTGTTTGTGCATCTCCTTCAAGATGAAGTCTATACAATCCTTTGAGCATTCAAGTCTATACACTCTTATGTCTGCATTGCATACACCTCAAGTCTACACACTAGTTGCCTGCATCTCATGCATAAAGTATGTACACTCGTGAATGCAATGTCTGTACATTCATTCTCGATGTATATACTTACTCATATTCATTCCTATTAGATAAATTAAACTGATAGTTAATCTGTTCTAACAGGACTGTTGATTCGAGGAGGTTAATGATGCACGTGATCCAAGAATAGGAGATGGCCCTGATCGTGCCACGTGGACTGAACCTTCTGGGCGGGAATCGTCGAGAGCACACGCCCTAGCTGCTTGCTGCTACTATAAAAGGAAGGCTTCTTCCTCAGAAGAAGTAAGATCGTGGAAAGAGAAGCAGTGAGAGCAGAGAATGATAGAAGAAGAAAACAGAAGCAGAAAGAGTAGCAGAAAGAAAGAAGAGAGCTCGAGAAGGAAAGAGGAAGAGAGATCGTGCTGTGAGATTGTGAGAGAAGCAGAAGAAGAAAAAGAGAAAGAGAGATAGAGAGCTCGTGAAGAAGAAGAATAGAAGCCTCATCAGAAGATCTATCTTCACTGGATTTTGGATCAGATCCAACCCAGTCAGCTCCTGCGAGAGCCACATTTCTGTTGGATTTCTTTTACAGCTTTCAGTCGCTGTGGTGTCATTTTTTGTTTTCTTTCCTTTTGATCATTATGTTTTCCGATTCTCTGGTTTGAGGTCGGGGTTCCCTCTGGGCTTCAGAGGAAGGGAGACTTGGTGTCTCCAGTTGCAGGTAGTGGTTGCTACCTATAGTTTCCCTCCTGGGTGGAGGAAGAGAGACCTTGGTCTCTGGTTGCCTGTGACTGGATGTCACTGGTTGTTTCCCTCCAATTGGGAGGAAGGGAGGTCCGAGACCTCTAGGTTGCAAGTGGCTGGGAGTCACTTGTGGGTTCCCTCCTGGTTTGGAGAAAGGGAGATTCGTCTCCGGTTCTGGTCTTGTGTGTTGCAAGACTATGTGTTCCCTCCTGGTCTGGAGGAAGAGAGACTTGCGTCTCTGGTTTGCTAGTGACTGGGTGTCACTAGTGGTTCCCTCCGGTTGGGAGGAAGAGGGGAGGTTGTTCCCCTGGTCAAGCTGTTTGGCAGCAATTGTTGCAGACTGAGTCTGCTGTTCTAGCCTTGCTAGTGGAAGCCTCACTCCGGTTTGGAGTGAGGGGTGGACGTAGGTCTGCGGACCGAACCACCTAAAAAATTCTGGTGTTCTCTTGTGGTTTAATTTTCCTTGTGTGTATTTTCCATTGCTGCGCATTAAATGCTTGCTTAGGATCGTGTGAGGGCTAATTCAATTGTGTTGTCTTGCCGAGATTCTTCTTAGTATTTTCAGTATATTTCATCAACTGTTTTTAATTCTGCAAATTCGAGCATTAGAGTTTAATTAGGCATTATTTGATGAAGGATACATTCACCCCCCCCCTCTGTATCCGGGCCTTGCACACTATCAATTGGTATCAGAGCGGGTGTTTGCATAGAAGGTCCAGCGACCAGCAGATTCGTTCCTGCATTCTTCGGTGTTATCTTGCTTTTGGTGCATCATTATTCTTGTTGCATTCATTAGATCGGTTTCCATGGGTGATCCACCAGTTTTTAACGGCTCTAATTTTAATGTGTGGTTTGTCAGTCTGCGCAACTATGCTATATCAGTTAATCCTGATCTGTGGAAGTTAATTTCACAAGGTCCTCACAGACTACCAAAGAAAGTGTCCAAATGGACCGACAGTTACAGATCAAAGGATGGAGAAAATCAGAAAGCTTTGAATCTGATGAAAGCAGCTACTGACAAGGCCTTACATTCTTGCTTTCATGATTGCAGGTCCACTAAGGATATTATGGATATGCTGGAGCTAGTTCACAGGAGAAATGAGGACAGCTGCATGATGGCTGACAAGAGCAACCATAGCAGTGACCAAGATGAATTTGAAGATGCTGAAGAGGTAATCAACCCTTTCTGTAGTTTCACTTTAGATGACTGGGAAGATGCCTATGCTAATCTGTTACACTCCCATGAAAAACTGAGGAAGAAGAATAAAAGTCTGATAAAGAAGCTAACAAATCTAGGGGATCCTAATTCTGGAGCTGAAAATCTTGAAAATCTTGAAATTCTGAAAACTGAAAATGAAATATTCAGAAGATAATTGTCGAAACTAGATGAAATCAAGTCTGAACTTGATCATGTCAAATCTGAAAACGAAAAACTCAGAAAATAATGTCAGGAATCTGAACAAAGATTAATCAATCTTAAAAGTGAAAACATATTGATAAATGAAAAGTTTGAGACTGTTAGTGCTGTGAATTTAAAGTTTCAGAAAAACCTTGAAAACTATGAACCAGAAAACAAGAATTTTCTAACTGATGTATTGTTTGATGATGATAAACTTCAGGAGGAGAACACTAGTTTGAATATAGAAACTGAGAAATTGAGAAAGTAAAATGAGAAGTTAAAACAACTGAACACCACCATGTCAGAGAGATTGCTGACATTTGAAAAAGGGAAATCTGTTGATGAAAATCAAAATGAGCTCAAACTGAAATCAGAAATCGAAACCCTTAAAAATTTGAATGATGTGATGCATCAACAAATTCTGGTCTGTGAAGAAGATATAGTCAACTATGAACATCAGATCTCTTCCCTTCAATCTGAAATAAATGATCTGAACAATTCTCTGTCAAAATTCGTAAGTGGGCAGAAAAACCTAGACAAGCTACTAGGTGTAAAAATCAACTCTAGGAAGGAAGGGCTGGGCTACAATAATGCTAACAAGAAAGAGTTTCAGAGCAAGTTGTTGACATCTTTTGTAAAAGCTTCAAATGTAGCCACCACCACAAAAGATAAACATCCCATTGTTCAGAAAATGCAAAAACAAACTGTCATTCAGAAACAAAATGAAAAAGTGAAAAAATATGCTCATGTGAAGAATAAGCAAGGAAACAATCATGTTGATGCTGTGCATGTGACACATGACTTAAACACACACACACACACATGCAAACAAAAAGAAAATGCCATGTCACTATTGTCATAAATTTGGTCATCTGATGCATGAGTGTAAACTGATGGAGAAGGATGATATGAATGCTAGGAAATTTCATGATAAAAATCCTTCATCTCAGAAAAAGAAAATTGAATGTTTTCACTGTGAAAAATTAGGACACACAATTGCACAATGCTGGTTTGTTAATGATAAGAAAAAATCACATTCATATCATGCTAAATTTCATGCAAACGGTCATGCTGTTAAAAAGAACAAATTTGATTCAATAAACCAGCATATGACATGCTTTAATTGTGGAAAATTGGGTCATAAGAGATTTGAATGCTGGCTGAATGCTGATGGGAGAAATTCTAATTCATGCTTTCATTGTGGCAAGATGGGCCACATTGTAGCCCAATGTTGGCATGCTCAGGGAAGGAAGTTTAACTATAAATATGGTAAATTCCCTGTCAATAGAAACACTTCTGGTAGAAATGGATTTATTTTTGAAAGGAAAACTCTTGCATGTTTTGAATGTGGGAAGCCAGACCATAGAGCTAGAGATTATTGGCAAACTGAAAATAGAAGGAGAAATGCTCATGTAAACATCAGAGAATTTCATTCACGTGCTCATAGGTTTCATGATTATACTAATGTGCACATCAAGTGATAGGGTGCTATGCCCGGATACAGAGGGGGGGTGAATGTATCCCTCTAAAAAATATAGCCCAAATTAATATTTTAAAGCTCAGATATGCGGAATAAGGACTAATGAGCTTTCCAAGATGAAATGATAAGGCAACAAATGAACAAACAGTTGGACTGCACCAATGCAGCCACCTGAACAATCAGAAACGAAGGCAGAGCTAAACAACCCAGACACATTTATCAGAATATAATGCTCAAGAATAACTCTCTAGATAATGCAACTAGCCAAGCATGCACAACCTGTGAATGGGAGGTAGAAGATATGGAGCTAACGCAAGGCAAACCACTGCACAGATAATTTTAAGGTGGTTCGGTCCTCCAGACCTACATCCACCCCTCACTCCCAACCAGAGTGAGGCTTCACTAGCCAATACTAGAACCCAGTAGACTCAGTCTGCGAACAGTTGCTGCCACATAACTTGACCAGGGGAACAGCCTCCCCTCTTCCTCCCAACCAGAGGGACCACCTAGTCTTGCAAACCACAAGACCAGAACCGGAGGACCAATCCTCCCTTCCTCCAAACCGGAGGGAAACAACCAATGACACCCAGTCAAAGGCAACCTAGAGGTCTCGGACCTCCCTTCCTCCCAACCGGAGGGAACCAACCACAAGTAGCACCCAACTACTTGCAAACCGAAGACACACGATCTCCCTTCTCCTGAGTCCACAGGAGGAACCCGACCTCAGACCAGAGGATCAGAAGAACAAAGATAACCAGAGAATCAAAAAGGGAAAATAAGGAAACACAAAAAGCACAGCAACAAAAGCTGGAAATGAAACACAATAGTCGTTCTGGATTTGATCCACGAACAGACTGAACAGGTCTTCAATAGACTCTCTCCTCTTCTTCTTTTCTTCCTCTTCTTTCTTCTTCTCAGCTCACGCAATCTTTCTCTTCTACTCTCACTCTCTATTTTCTTCTCTTTCACAGGCTCTCCCTGTCTCTTCTCTTTCTTCTTCTTCTTCTGCTTCCTTCTTCTTCTGCTCTTTCTTCTTTTTCTCTTTTTCTGGATCGAAGGGCTTTCTGCTCTCCAGGCTTCTTCTTCGATCAGTCTTCTACAGAGGATGAAGACTCGTATATATAGCAGCAGCAACAGCACACTGGGCGCGTGTGGCTTCCACGTTTCCTGCCCTAAAAATTCGGACCACGTGGCAACATCCTGGTTCACGAGCCAGGCACCTCGGATCACGTGCCCTTCATTTCAAAGACATTCGACCAGCAAAACTCAAGTCTGCTACGTTGACTCCATCAGCCTGCTGCGTTGACGCATTGGTGATCCAGTGATCAAGTCTTCAGTAGATGGGCGTGCTGCGTCGACGCTCTCAGCATGCTGCGTTGACGCATTGGTGTTCCAGCATCTGAGCTTAGATGGCTTCAGCCCTCTCACGTTTCGTGTGGAGTGCGTTGACGCATTGTGCAACTGCGTCCACCCTCTGGTCACCTTGTCGATTCATCAACCTACAGCGTCGACGTTTCCAAACTGTGGTGTTGACGCATTGATGCGTTCCAGTGAGCAATCAGCCTAGCCTTTTGAACTGTTGCATCGACGCTGCTCCACTGCTGCGTTGACGCGATAGAGTATTTCTGAACAGGCCTCTGCCTTCTTCAGTGGCTGAGTTGACGCAGCCTTTGCGTAGAGTTAACGCTGTGAAGAGGATCCATGGATGCATCTTCACTGGTGCGTGGACGCCTTAGGCTCTAGCGTTAACCTTCTAAACTGTCTCCGAGATAGATGCCTATCAAGCTCAATGGCTGCGTCGACGCTGTCTAGCAATGGCGTTGACGCATTGATACGTTCCAGCAGCTGACATTAGATGGCTTCAGCCCTCTTGCGTTAAGGGGTTCATTAGCCTCTTCAGTCCCTGTCAGACAGATGAAACGAAGTCATTAGTTCTAAGTATATGTATTGCATTGTATAGACTTATAGAAATCAATATAGCAAGTGTGTACAGTGTGAGGGAGTGTATAGACTTAGGCTTTGATGAACGAAGTATGGACAGTGAATCTTGAAGGCAGGTAGGCTGTGTAGACTTAGCCTTTGAACGCTTGAGCAGAAGACAATGTACATACATAGCGATGTATAGACTTGAATGGGCATGGAGTGTATAGACTTGAAAGTCTTGAAGATGATGTATAGACTTTAGCTGAAGACCACGATGTAATGTATGGACATGAAGAAACTGTGCACATTGTATAGACTTGAAGAAACAAGGCAACATTGTATAGACTTCAAAGATGAATGATCAGACAATGTATAGACTTCACAGTTCAACAGCCATTGTATGGACTTGTACAGTGGTGCGCAGTGTACAGACTTTGAAGTCCGACCTAGCAGGATGTGTAGACTTTACAGTGAATGCATGACCCAATGTATACACTTGATGCAATGTATGCCGATGTACATACTTCTAGAAATAATGCACTATTGACGTTGTACAGACTTTGTTTTCCAAACGAGTGAATAAACTTTGCCACAGTCTAATCTATAGACTTGATGATATGAACTGATGAGTCGACGCATCAGCTCAAGGAGTTGACGCACTGCTGTGGAGACTATGCAGACAGAGTGTAGATAGAATTGGCCATATTAACTCCATTCACTTGCATGATAAAACATGAATTAATCGAGTATATAAAAGACACAGCTAGATGACTCACAGTGACTAACTCACTTCAAAGACCAATCATCAAAACCATCATCAAAACCACAGGGGCACAACAATCTCCCCCTTTTTGATGATGGCAACACTACACCGTGAGTCATCTGATGACTCAAACTATTCTCCCCCTTTGACTTCCTCAAAAAGAAACTAGTTTGAGAAATTAAAGCATGTAAAAAGATTCAGTCAATTTTTCCTTTTGCAAGAACACAATTCTCCCCCTTTAAGAGTTTCAGCAAAAAGTCATTAGTTAGAGATGATCAAAAGAAGCCAGCATGCAATGATTGAATGAAAATCTCCCTCATTTGGTATAATCAAGATGAAACATGGGAAGGGGTAAATACAAAAATACAGATGCAACAAGAAATGCAATACTTCCCCCTAAGTATATGAATGCAAGGTCACAAATGATATGAACAGGATTCAGTATGACAAGGACTGCTCCCCCTGAATAGATGCCAATTGATATGCAAGTGATGCATGACATGGAAGCTCCCCCTCAATAAGTGGAATCTTATGAGATAGATGAGAAGGAGACCACAGGGGCAAACAAGGACAAGTTCAGGTCAAAGAGCCAAGGACAGTGAGCAGAAGAATTTCAGATAAGCTTCAAACAGAAGGAATTCGATCAGATTTTCAAGAAAATGTCATTCTCATAAATCCAAATCAGAATATTTCAAAGTCTTCCATTATAAGGGCTTATGAATGAATTTTATTGATCAGCATGGTTTAAACATGATGTATGCAGAGTTTATCAATAAAATTCTGTATTGATATCTAAAACTATGGTTTAATAAAAATGAACCAAGCCCTCATATTTATCTTGATTAATCTCCCTTTCTCTTACACAATCAAATTTATTGACTTCTTTCGGAATTACATGCATTAGTATTGAGATCAAGCAATTATGAAGTCATATGATTTTATCTAGGGTTGTAGCATATTGATTTTAGCATCAATATTCAGATATGTCAATTCGTTCAACATTTTTCATGCTACAAATTTTACGAGCACTCTAGTTCAGTGCATACTTTGTAACTAGAGGATATACCTTGATTAGAGGCCAATATCCCAAAGCACTTAGTGTGACTAACTATCATGCTATATATGAACAGAGATAGCATTTACACATCATGACACACTGCAAATCATTTCTTGATGAGTGAGTTGTATTTCTCAGTGTGCATGCCATTGCTCTGCCTGAATTTTAATTAATCTTAATCAGAGTTAACTATGGTACCTCATGATACAGTCCTTTGGACATGTGTTTCTCAGTGACCAAGGTCATTGCTCTGACAGAAAATACCCTTTAGACATTTCAGAAAAAAAAAATCATTTGCTTCAAATCAATAATAATTTCATGTACTTAACCAAATAAGGTCATGTATTCAATAGTGCAGATTTCAGAAGATTTTACAAGACACAGCATGAAACAGATGGTTAAGATTTATTAAACATGCTTCAGATATTTTTAAGAGATTTTAAAGCCAAACTCATTGAATACATTAAACTTAAACCACATGAGTTATTTCAGTCATTCATAAAAATGTATAATAGAAGATTTCTAGTTCAAGAGTTTTCAGATTTATGATCGAGATAGTCCCATTGAAATCTTCATGAAAGACTGATAGAATTCTGAAGCCAAATGATACCAATTGATAGGAGAGATTTTGAAGCTCAGTGTTTTCCGAATATGATCAAGATTTGTCACTTAAAAACAATGAGGAAAAGATTATGCACAACAAGCAAGATATCAGGAGGTCTGGCAAGTTTCAGGATTTTCAAGGATAACATGCAATGAATTCTGACAGAGATGTATGCACTTGACCACTTGCATGCAACGCATTGACTCCCCCTGACACTATGCATTCAGACAATCTTTTGGCATTTTTCATGAAATGCAATGCAATAGACAAATTTCAAGCCACATACATAAGCAGTTCAAATTATTCAGAATGCAATTTGTTTTCAGAGTTTATGCATTTCAACAATTATCAAACAACTACAAATGGCAGATATGCAGGAATACATCAAATCAGATATGCAATGAGTTTTAAAACAAGAAATGCAGAGAGTTTACCTGAACAGTGTGAGAATGGGGTTTTCGTTCTTGAGTGCCTTGGATTAATAACCCCTTTTATTCTTCAGCTTCTAAGGCACACCTGCAACAGACACATCATTTTGATGCAACAGGTACCCAAGAAAACTTGGGTCCTGGATTAGCAGTGACACCTTTGGTAGGTGTTCTAAACAATTTTCTAGCAGCATGGTCATCAGATTTCATCAAGTAGCAGGTTTTCATTGAATGACCAGATGTGCCACAATAATAGCAAGATGCAGCAGGTTTCATATTAGATTTATGCACATTCTTATAAACATGATTTTTATGTGCATATGTATGACAATTTTTGTTAACAGAATTAAAATTATGTTTACCAAAACCAGTCTTGTTTTGGTATCCTGCCAGCCAACAGGTTGCAGCCCTGTGACCTGGCTTACCACAGTTAAAATAATGAGAGGCCTTCCTCTTAAAATTGAGTTCATTATTGCCATAGCCTCCTTGGGCATGCCAACAGTCCTTCACTGTATGGCCATGCTTTCTACATTCAGAACATGTAGGAATCTTTCTTTTAAATGCAAATTTATTCCTATCATAATCATTTCTGTCTGTAGGGAGATTGACAGTTTTAGAATTAAATTTTCTACCCTGAGCATGCCAACAGTCAATGGCCCTGTGGCCCAATTTGCCACAGTGAAAGCATTCAGTTTTCTTTTTGTTCTGAGCAGAAACATGTTTCCTAGCATGCTTTCTATTGTCTTATTTCAGAATAAAGTAATTATCCATAATGTGGCCAACCCTACCATAGTAATGACATGTATTCTTGTTTTTATGAGCATGTGTATGTGTGTTCATGTCAAGCACAGATTGAACTTTCTCAACATATTTAAAATCAGTCTTTTTCTTGGTGACAGAGAAGTTCTTGTGATGTATAGCATGCACTTTTTCAATGTGATTCAATCCCTTCTTCACATGACTGACCTTTTCCATTTTTCCAGTTTGTTTCAGATTCTTCTGAACATTTGGTTGTTTATTTTCTGAGGTGGTGGCTACATCTGATGCTTTGATAAAAGATGACATTAGCTTATTTTTGAAAGCCTTTTTATTGACATTGTTGTAGCCTAACCCTTCCTTTTGAGTATTGACCTTAACACCTAACAACCTGTCCAGATTTTCTTGTCCTTCCACAAATTTTGACAAGGATTTATTCAAATCTTCAATTTCATTTTCCAGAGAAACGATGTGTATTTCATAACTGGCAATCTCTTGTTCATTGCAATTTACACATTCGCTTAGCACCTTGTTTGCAATTTTGCATTCCTCAACTTCTTGTTCCAGATTTCTCAATTTTTCAGATTCTTCAATGTAAACAGATTTTCCTTTTTCTAAGAGAAGAAGTTTATCTGACATAGCAGTGTTCAACTGCTTCAATCCTTCAACCTCTTTGATTAGTTTGTCATTTTTTGATTTCAGATTTTCATTAACAGATTTTCTGAGAGACTCTTTTTCAGATCTTAACAATTCAACATGTTTCTTAAGCTCTTGATTATCAGAAAAACAAGCATCATAAGATTGCTTCAGATTTGAACAATTTTCACATGATAAATCAGAACCATTTTGATCAACCTTTAATTTTTTATTTTCAGATTTTATTTTTCCAAACTTTTCATACAATTCAGCATACATTTCCTTCAAATAATCAAAGGTCATTTCGTCCGAGTCAGATTCAGAGTTTACCTCTTCATCAACATCATCTTCATTCTGATTGCTGCCTTGATTGCTGCCACTTGGATTACTTCTGTTAGCCATCATGCAGCTGTCCTCGTTTACCCTGTGAAATTGCTTCATCCTATCCAGGATGTCCTTTGCTGAGCTGCAATTATGAAGACAAGACCATAAGGCTCTGTCAGTAGCTGCTTTCATCAGATTAAAGACTTTCTGATTTTCTCCATCCTTTGATTTGTGTCTGTCGGTCCATTTGGACACTTTCGTTGGTAAGGTGTGAGGACCTTGTGAAATTAATTTCCATAGATCAGGATTAGCAGAATTAACATAAGCATGTAAAGCAGTGTGCCACTGACTGAAATCAGAACCACTAAAGACGGGTGGAAGAGCCATTGAAAATAAATAGCGAGTAAATTCAAAGCAACAGGAATATTTATGCACTAAAACAAATTAGCACCTAAGACTGTAAGATCGAATCTGCAGGTCGCTGGACCTTGTATGCAGACACAGCTCTGATACCAATTGGTAGGGTGCTAGGCCCGGATACAGAGGGGGGGTGAATGTATCCCTCTAAAAAATATAGCCCAAATTAATATTTTAAAGCTCAGATATGCGGAATAAGGACTAATGAGCTTTCCAAGATGAAATGATAAGGCAACAAATGAACAAACAGTTGGACTGCACCAATGCAGCCACCTGAACAATCAGAAACGAAGGCAGAGCTAAATAACACAGACACATTTATCAGAATATAATGCTCAAGAATAACTCTCTAGATAATGCAACTAGCCAAGCATGCACAACCTGTGAATGGGAGGTAGAAGATATGGAGCTAACGCAAGGCAAACCACTGCACAGATAATTTTAAGGTGGTTCGGTCCTCCAGACCTACATCCACCCCTCACTCCCAACCAGAGTGAGACTTCACTAGCCAATGCTAGATCCCAGCAGACTCAGTCTGCGAACAGTTGCTGCCACACAGCTTGACCAGGGGAACAGCCTCCCCTCTTCCTCCCAACCGGAGGGACCACCTAGTCTTGCAAACCACAAGACCAGAACCGGAGGACCAATCCTCCCTTCCTCCAAACCGGAGGGAAACAACCAATGACACCCAGTCAAAGGCAACCTAGAGGTCTCGGACCTCCTTTCCTCCCAACCGGAGGGAACCAACCACAAGTAGCACCCAGCTACTTGCAAACCGAAGACACACAATCTCCCTTCTCCTGAGTCCACAGGAGGAACCCGACCTCAGACCAGAGGATCGGAAGAACAAAGATAACCAGAGAATCAAAAAGGGAAAATAAGGAAACACAAAAAGCACAGCAACAAAAGCTGGAAATGAAACACAATAGTTGTTCTGGATTTGATCCACGAATAGACTGAACAGGTCTTCAATAGACTCTCTCCTCTTCTTCTTTTCTTCCTCTTCTTTCTTCTTCTCAGCTCACGCAATCTTTCTCTTCTACTCTCACTCTCTATTTTCTTCTCTTTCGCAGGCTCTCCCTGTCTCTTCTCTTTCTTCTTCTTCTTCTGCTTCCTTCTTCTTCTGCTCTTTCTTCTTTTTCTCTTTTTGTGGATCGAAGGGCTTTCTGCTCTCCAGGCTTCTTCTTCGACCAGTCTTCTACAGAGGATGAAGACTCGTATATATAGCGGCAGCAGCAGCACACTGGGCGCATGTGGCTTCCACGTTTCCTGCCCTAAAAATTCGGACCACGTGGCAGCATCCTGGTTCACGAGCCAGGCACCTCGGATCACATGCCCTTCATTTCAAAGACATTCGACCAGCAAAACTCAAGTCTGCTGCGTTGACTCCATCAGCCTGCTGCGTTGACGCATTGGTGATCCAGTGATCAAGTCTTCAGTAGATGGGCGTGCTGCGTCGACGCTCTCAGCATGCTGCGTTGACGCATTGGTGTTCCAGCATCTGAACTTAGATGGCTTCAGCCCTCTCACGTTTTGTGTGGAGTGCGTTGACGCATTGTGCAACTGCGTCCACCCTCTGGTCACCTTGTCGATCCATCAACCTGCTACGTCGACGCTTCCAAACCGTGGCGTTGACGCATTGATGCGTTCTAGTGAGCAATCAGCCTAGCCTTTTGAACTGTTGCATCGACGCTGCTCCACTGCTGCGTTGACGCGATAGAGTATTTCTGAACAGGCCTCTGCCTTCTTCAGTGGCTGAGTTGACGCAGCCTTTGCGTAGAGTTAACGCTGTGAAGAGGATCCATGGATGCATCTTCACTGGTGCATGGACGGCTTAGGCTCTAGCGCTAACCTTCTAAACTGTCTCCGAGCTAGATGCCTATCAGGCTCAATGGCTGCATCGACGCTGTCTAGCAATGGCGTTGACGCATTGATACGTTCCAGCAGCTGACATTAGATGGCTTCAGCCCTCTTGCGTTAAGGGGTTCATTAGCCTCTTCAGTCCCTGTCAGACAGATGAAATGAAGTCATTAGTTCTAAGTATATGCATTGCATTGTATAGACTTATAGAAATCAATATAGCAAGTGTGTACAGTGTGAGGGAGTGTATAGACTTAGGCTTTGATGAACGAAGTATGGACAGTGAATCTTGAAGGCAGGTAGGCTGTGTAGACTTAGCCTTTGAACGCTTGAGCAGAAGACAATGTACATACATAGAGATGTATAGACTTGAATGGGCATGGAGTGTATAGACTTGAAAGTCTTGAAGATGATGTATAGACTTTAGCTGAAGACCACGATGTAATGTATGGACATGAAGAAACTGTGCACATTGTATAGACTTGAAAAAACAAGGCAATGTTGTATAGACTTCAAAGATGAATGATCAGACAATGTATAGACTTCACAGTTCAACAGCCATTGTATGGACTTGTACAGTGGTGCGCAGTGTACAGACTTTGAAGTCCGACCTAGCAGGATGTGTAGACTTTACAGTGAATGCATGACCCAATGTATACACTTGATGCAATGTATGCCGATGTACATACTTCTAGAAATAATGCACTGTTGACGCTGTACAGACTTTGTTTTCCAAACGAGTGAATAAACTTTGCCACAGTCTAATGTATAGACTTGATGATATGAACTGATGAGTCGACGCATCAGCTCAAGGAGTTGACGCACTGCTGTGGAGACTGTGCAGACAGAGTGTAGACAGAATTGGCCATATGAACTCCATTCACTTGCATAATAAAACATGAATTAATTGAGCATATAAAAGACACAACTAGATGACTCACAGTGACTAACTCACTTCAAAGACCAATCATCAAAACCATCATCAAAACCACAGGGGCACAACATCAAGAACATAAAACATGTTGTTTCATGTCGTTATTGTGGTGGCTTTGGGCATTCTATGAATAATTGTTCGGTAATGAAAACTGATGATCTATTTGCCCATAAAAACTTGAGAATGCCATTTAAAGGCATCACTGTCATTTCAGGACCCAAGACTGCTTGGGTACCTATTTGTGCAAAATGAACCTTGTTTTGCAGGTGTGTCTTGGATTGAAAATAAGCTGGGGAAATAAACCAAGGCACTCAGAAGAAAACCCCTATCTAAACATTTCAGGTAAATCCCTTGCACTTCCTGTTCTTAGATTTACTGCATAGCATGTTAAATCTGTCTTTGCATATTCATTTATCATCTGCATTGTCAAATTTGAATTCTCTGAACTCTCCTCATCTGAAGTGTATGTTTTGCACTCAACTCTGTTGATGGACATTCCCTGACTAAGAATTCTCTGCAAACATCTGAATTTCACATGATTTGCGTTTTAATGATTGTCTGAATTTGCATATGCTGCCATTGAAAAATCTGATGCATTTAGGACTGTTGGTATTGCATTATCATGCATGACCACCATGGTATATTAAATGGTAAGCTACTAAAAGGCAGGTGAAATCTGTCTGGAGGTTCTTACTATGTGTGAGATGGTCTTTTAGACCAAGTTCTCCGCCTAGTACCATGGGTCATATCTCTTTATAGGGCAGTCTGAATGAGCATAAATTTTAAAATCATGTTTCAATGCTTTAATTGCATATCATGCACTCTGTAAGGGGGAGTTTGACTGATGTTTGCATAATCATGATAATCTCATTTGCTGAATGCATTACATATCTTTGTTCAGGAAATTTCTCCAGGAGAGTCTTTACACATGCATACATGTAGTTAGTTGCATTGCACTTCCTTACATTGAAAAATCTAAAAAGAAATGACTCATTGCATCTAGACAGGGGGAGCATTCCTGTTTGATCTCTTCTTCACCTCTTGAACTCTTTCTGTCTAGCAATCTGATCCATTCTTGGCAAATGTGTGGTTCACTTGAATTCCCTGCTATCTACACTTATGTAGCTGTTCTGTCAGAACTCCAGACTCAGCTATTGATTTCAAAACTGCACTGTTTTAATGACTCACTCCTTTTCTCATCATGATTGCTCTCTGCTAATCTCTCAATAAAAATGCCTTGTTGACTCCACTGATTTCCTGCAATGTCATTGATTCATCTGAATGGGGAAAGATTTTAGTCAGTGCACCCTAGACATAAATCAGACATATTCTGAAAAGAAGAATCTTCTATTATACTGGCTTAAGAATGTTTTGATAAATCAAATTGATTTAAGTCTAATGTATTTCCTAAGTTTTGAGGTAAAAGTCTTGAAAATATCTGAATCATCATGCTTAATAAATCTTAACCAATTGTCTCATGAACTTCATGCAAAACCTTCTGAAATCTGAAATTTTAAAAGACATGGCTTTCTTTGGTTAAGATACATGTAGAAGGTATTGTTCTTAAACATTTCAGTGTACTGAACTTTGTTTGAAAAATCTGAAAAGATTTAAAAATTTAAAGCAAGAGCAATGACTTTGGTCACAGAGAAACTGGGTTCTCTATCAAAGAAATAGAGTAAGCCCATGTCATGAAGTGCCATAGTTACCTCTCTTTTAAAAATGTTTGAAAATCTGGCAGAGCAATAACATGGGTGTGTTGAGTAACTGGGGATTCTGGCCTCTGATCAAGGTGTCTCCTCATGTAAAAAGATACTCCATTGCTAACTCTGTTCTCCTTAAGAGGCAATATGGTTGACACACTGAGTAACTGGGTCACTTCACCTAAGACGTGTTGTGCCTCACATAAAAAGGTATTGACTGAACCAAACTTGCTCAGGAAAAATGAGTGTTATTAAATAGAAAATTCTAAAAATCTAAAGAAAAGTTTAGTTACATTTATTTCTGTTTAAATCTCAATATTATCTTGTGTAACTTCCATAGGAGTCATTGAATTTAAATGAGTAAGATGGAAGGAGGTTAATCATGAATATCAAATGAGTTGTTGGTTCATCTTTATTAAAAGGTGTTTCAGATATGAGTATTGAATTCTCTTGATAAACTTTGAATACATCTCTCTTAAATCATGATGGTAAGTTTAAACTCATTCATAATCTATTATAATTGAAGAATCTGAAATTCGTTTACAAAGATTTATGAATTTGGTGTGCTAATGAAAATCTATCTTCTTCATTTATTCATTGTGCTTACAGATTGTGGTAATCCTTGAGTGCCTCTGTGCTTTTGCTGATAGATGTCTCACCTCTTGTCATACCTTAACTCTATTCTGGCGTTAAGGGGGAGATTAACATCTGCATCATAGACTTGATTTGTGCATGATTTTACCAGGCTGGCATAGGAGAGCATATATCTGCAACATCGACTTGTCTTGATTTGAGCTTCATTGTTTAACTGCCTCTGTGTCTTTCATGTCTAAAAGACTGAGTCAAAGGGGGAGTATTTTTCTTTATTCATATCATGAATGCTTGTATCTCTCATCTCACACTATTTTTCTTTTTGATGAAGTCAAAGGGGGAGAATAGTCTGACATGAGTCAGTGTGACTCATAGTGTTGCCATCATCAAAAAGGGGGAGATTGTTGTGCCTCTGTGATTTTGATGATAGCAAACACTATGAGTTATCTGAACATCTGTGACATGATTTTCAACTCTATGTTTTTGATGATAGCATATCATGAACATCTGATTGACTGCCTTGCTATGGGCATATATCATGTCAGCTCGACAGATTTGCATATCATGAATCTGTGGCTTTGCATATCATGAATCTGTGTCTGAATTATATTTCTGCTTTGGGCATATGAATGTGCTATCTTGCATTAGCAGACATTCAGCTCATACAGCATTGCATTGTTGTTCAGTCAGTTTATCAGATCTGAAGCATTGCATTTGATGTTCAGTCATGTTATCTGTTGCATAAAGCATTCATATACATATACATCAGTTGCTTTACTCTGCTTGTGGAAGTCAGTACAGGCTAAACATCCATGCATCATCACACTCAGTATAGTCTGGACAGAAGTGGGTCGACCCCCTTTATAGATGGGTCGACTCCCCAGATTAGTGTAGTCTATACACTACATGCATTTACATAGTCTGCACATTAGCATCACGCAGCAAGTATGTACATCAACTTGTGTAGGCATGACAAGTCCACACACTGCATTGCAAGCGAGACCTCAAGTCTACACATTGCAGCAGCATAGAAAGTCTACACATTTCAATGCAGCATGAACACATAAGTCTACACAGTGGTCTTCATTCATGTGCACAGTTCGTGCATAAAGTCTGTACATTCTTCAAGGGCCAAGTCTATACATTGTCTGTGCATTCGCATGCATGCATCAGTGCAATTCTGTTTACACGCACTCTGCATCAGTGCATTGCTCATCTTTTAAACAATGTGTCTGTGCATTCTCAGGTTACACGCACTCTGCATCGGTGCATTGCTCATCTTTTAAACAATGTGTCTGTACATTCTCAAGTTACACGCACTCTGCATCGGTGCACTCATCAGTTGCACACCATACATTGTTGCATCATAGTCTGTGCATTGTGCATACAGTCTATACAATCGTTTGGTGCATGAACAGTATTGCATCAGTGCATTTCATGTTAAGTACGAGCTTCATAGTCTGTGCATGAATAGTATTGCATCGGTGCATTCATCTGTTGCACGGCATATAATGTCTATACATTGCATCGTCTCATTCAGCGTCTCTTTTGATATGAAGTCTGTACAGCGTCCTGCATCTCATGCATCGTCTCTGTGCATAACACAAAGTCTATACATTGCATGAACGCACATTCAAGTCTATACATTGGCTTTGCTTGCACGGGCTGAAGTCTATATATTGCATGCTTCACTCTAAGTCTATACAGCCAGTGTCTCACATATGCAAAGTCTATACAACGCTGCATCTCTCACGTTTCAAAGTCTATACATCGCTGTGCATCCCTTGAACACAAAGCCTATACACTCCTCATCTTTACCTACGTTCAGAACAAAGTCTATACATTGCATTTGTGTGTGCTTCACTCTAAGTCTATACATTCATTGACAGACTCATGCATAAACACTAAGACAAGTCTGTACATTCGTTAACAACTTGTCTGAGCATCTCATGCATTCATTGTGCATACTTTCATTCTGTTTGTGCATCTCCTTCAAGACGAAGTCTGTACAATCCTTTGAGCATTCAAGTCTATACACTCTTATGTCTGCATTGCACACACCTCAAGTCTACACACTCGTTGCATGCATCTCATGCATAAAGTATGTACACTCGTGAATGCAATGTCTGTACATTCATTCTCGATGTATATACTTACTCATATTCGTTCCTGTAAGATAAATTAAACTGATAGTTAATCTATTCTAACAGGACTACTGATTCTAGGAGGTTAATGATGCATGTGATCCAAGAATAGGAGATGGCCCTGATCGTGCCACGTGGACTGAACCTTCTGGGTGGGAATCATCGAGAGCACACTCCCTAGCTACTTACTGCTGCTATAAAAGGAAGGCTTCCTCCTCAGAAGAAGTAAGATCGTGAAAAGAGAAGCAGTGAGAGCAGAGAGTGATAGAAGAAGAAAATAGAAGCAAAAAGAGTAGCAGAAAGAAAGAAGAGAGCTCGAGAAGGAAAGAGGAAGAGAGATCGTGCTGTGAGATTGTGAGAGAAGCAGAAGAAGAAAAAGAGAGAGAAAGATAGAGAGCTCGTGAAGAAGAAGAATAGAAGCCTCATCAGAAGATCTGTCTTCACTGGATTTTAGATCAGATCCAACCCAGTCAGCTCCTGCGAGAGCCACATTTCTGTTGGATTTCTTTTACAGCTTTCAGTCGCTGTGGTGTTATTTTTTGTTTTCTTTCCTTTTGATCATTATGTTTTCCGATTCTTTGGTTTGAGGTCGGGGTTCCCTCTGGGCTTCAGAGGAAGGGAGACTTGGTGTCTCCAGTTGCAGGTAGTGGTTGCTACCTGTGGTTTCCCTCCTGGGTGAAGGAAGAGAGACCTCGGTCTCTGGTTGCCTGTGACTGGGTGTCACTAGTTGTTTCCCTCCGGTTGGGAGGAAGGGAGGTCCGAGACCTCTAGGTTGCAAGTGGCTGGGAGTCACTTGTGGGTTCCCTACTGGTTTGGAGGAAGGGAGATTCGTCTCCGGTTCTGGTCTTGTGGGTTGCAAGACTAGGTGTTCCCTCCTGGTCTGGAGGAAGAGAGACTTGCGTCTCTGGTTTGCTAGTGACTGGGTGTCACTAGTGGTTCCCTCCGGTTGGGAGGAAGAGGGGAGGTTGTTCCCCTGGTCAAGCTGTTTGGCAGCAATTGTTGCAGACTGAGTCTGCTGTTCTAGCCTTGCTAGTTGAAGCCTCACTCCGGTTTGGAGTGAGGGGTAGACGTAGGTCTGCGGACCGAACCACCTATAAAATCCTGGTGTTCTCTTGTGGTTTGATTTTCCTTGTGTGTATTTTCCATTGCTGCGCATTAGATCCTTGCTTAGGATCGTGTGAGGGCTAATTCAATTGTGTTGTCTTGCCGAGATTCTTCTTAGTATTTTCAGTATATTTCTTCAACTATTTTTAATTCCACAAATTCGAGCATTAGAGTTTAATTAGGCATTATTTGATGAAGGATACATTCACCCCCCCTCTGTATCCGGGCCTTGCACACTATCAAATGGGTCGACTCCCATCGGGTTCGGCCCACCGCGGCGCCCTCGAGAAGGGATCTTCACGTCAACCTTTGACTTGGCGCGTTTCTTCCGGCCGGCAGCAGTGCCAATGTGTGGGAACTCCTCATACTACTTCAGCCCATCATAGAAATACTGCACCCAGAGGACCATGCGGACCCTTTTCCGGTCCCCTCGGGGGGGTTGCCTCCCGCCGTGCGACAGCTGATATAATTCCCGGTACGCCTTCATAAGGTACCGGTATGAATAGCCCAGAGAATAGTAGCCATCTCCGTTGGTTTCATCCTTGATCATATCCGGCGGACAGACTTCTTCATAAGGCTCCCCGTCAATGGGCAAGCCACTGAGCTGACTAAGACTCCACAGGTCTAATGAAGTCTCGCCCTCTGCGGTGTAAAAAGTGTTGGTCTCTACGTTGAACACCTCGATCATCCCGCAGTAAAGACCCCTGGAAATATGGTAACTGTACCGGGAGGTGTACACACTGTGGTAGATGCCAGCCTGGATGAGGATCGGGGCATAGTTGAATAACACATACTCTATGAATTCCACAGCCCCTTCCCGGAAGTTGTGCGCGTCTTTGAGCTTTAACTCTCTGAACCAGCCCAGCGCCAGCTCGTGCTTGAATCGGATGGCCAAGCAATCCAACAGGAAGGGTTCTTATATGTACCCCCACTTCAATGGAGCCAGGAACAGGCCGAACCGGGGATGCTCACTTTCAACCCGCCCTGCAGATGTGTCCCACCGAGCAGGGGTGAACTGAGGCGCCCGCACTAACTTGTCCTCTGCCGGTAGCACGGCATCGAGCCCCAAGATGGGCTTCCACTCCCGAGCTTCCCCCACCAAGTACATCAGGATGCTGCTTGAGACACTATAGAATAAGCTGTCCCGGGACTGCAGAATCTTCCTCTCAGCTTCTTTGACGACCCGAAAGTTCCGCCTCTCCTAGTGACAGAGGTGCTTTAGGAAGCGAGCGAGATGCTTATCCTTCGGGAAGTCCTTCCGGTACTCCCCCGTAGTCCGGTCAAAAGTGTTGTGCCCCTTGTGCTTTGTTGATGATGTGGTGTTTTAATGATAGCAACATGAATGAGTCACCATATTGTATGTTTGTTTATAACTGATATACAACATTGAATGCATGAGGTTGCATGAGTATTGCATGATGCGTTGACGCATTGGAATTGTTTTGAAAGAGCTCTTGCTTTGCTTCATACATTAGTATTTTGAAGTCTGTACACTCGATTTGCCCTTGCTTTGGTCAAGCGTATACATTCCTTCACTGTAGCTTTCACGTATCCAAGTCTACACACCTGAAAGTCTATACACTCACTGACCTTCGTTCAAAGCAAAGTCTATACACTGGGGTCTTTCCATACGTTTCTTAAGTGAAGTCTGTACATTCATTTCTGAAGCTTGAAGTCTTCACTCCAACCTATTCCTACGATCAAGGCTTCAGCTACACTCTAAGTATGTACAGCCGTTGGCTTTGAACCTCAGAGTCTGTACATTGGTCTTCGAATCCAAAGTCTACACAATGGTCTTCACCTCAAGTCTGTACACTCGCTGCACTGTTCAAATCCATACACTGGCAGCTCTGCTTAAGTATATACATTCTCAGTCCTTGCACTCATTCAGCCTGAAGTCTGTTCAGCCTTGTCTAATGTTCCTAAGTCTATACATCAGTCCTCAAGTGTTACAAGTCTGAACATTGGCCATCAAAGCCCTCAAAGTCTGTACATCCTTCAAGACTATCAAAGTGTGTACAGCCTGCTTTGTCGATTCAGACTTCAAAGTCTATACAGCGTTCGTCTCAGCCACCGTCTCATTCAGCGTCTCACGCTTGCAAAGTCAATACTCTGGTCGGTGGAACAAAGTCTGAACATCCTTCAATGAACTTTGAAGTCTATACACTGATTCACTGTTCATCGCCCTTGGGCATCAAAGTCTGTACATCACCTTCAATCCTCAAGTCTATACACTGGCTTATTCTTCAAGTCTGTACAGCCGTTTGCATTGAATTTCAAGTCTAGACATTGCACTATTGCATTCATCGTCTTCGTGTTGTTTTTGTTGATTGTCTTCGTGCTGTTTACTGAAGCAGCTCGATTTGTTCTGATAAACTTCGAGTCGTTTCCCTGTGAACCTCGTGTTGTTTCTTCAGTACTTAGTTGCTCATCTCGAGTCACCTTTTTATTTTTGCTCTTGTGTCTTCATGTTGTGTCTATGTCTTCGTGTTATTTTTGTGTTTGAGTCTTCACGCTATTTCTGTACTTGTGTCTTCGTGTTGTTTTCATGACTTCGTGTTGTTTCCTTCTTTCTTCGTCCAGGTTTTTCTCTGATCGCGTGTTTTATCACCGTTTTTACTCCGTGTCATTTTCTTTCTCATCTTGTGTCGTTCTCTTCGTAGTGTTTGCGTTGTTACAGTGACTTCGTGTCGATTCGTTGTGTTAGCTTGGTTACTGTATGCACCTCGTGCCGTTCTCTTTGTTGTGTGTTACGTCGTGTTGTTTTTGTATTCGTGTCTTCGTGTTGCTTGTGTATCTCGTGTCGTTCTCTTGGTAGTGGTTGTCTTGGTACAGTTCTACTTCGTGTCGTTCTCTTTATAGTGTCAGCTTTATTATTGTATATCTCGTGTTGTTCTCTCTCCACCTCGTGTCGTTCTCTTTGTAGTGTCTATTTTGTCACCACTGTATCTCGTGTCATTCTCAGTACAGTGCATCTTGTATTGCTATCACATACCTCATGCAGCTTTAATTATTGTGGCCCTGAGTTTTAATCGTGTTAATTCCTTGCATAAGAAGAAGAAGGTGGTCCGAGGAAATATTCCCCAGTGACTGGGTAACACGTGATCCGAGGCTGGAATGAAGCTTGCTGAGAGACTGCCACGTGGTCTGAATACTTAGGGCTGGAAATGTGGAGGTCACACGTCGGGGCTGATGCTGCTGCTGCTATATATATGAGCCTTCTTCCACAGAAGAAGAGCGATCGGGGGAGATAGTAGCCTGAAGAGCAGAAAGCCCTTCGATCCAGAAAAGGAGAAAAAGAAGGAAAAGAGAAGAAGAAGAGATTAGAAGAGAGAAGCCGTGAAGAAAGAGCAGAGAGGGAGAGATTAGGAGAGCAGAAGATAAAGAGAAAGAGAGATCGTGAGTTGAGAAGAAGAAGAAGAGAAGTAGCAGAAGAAGCTCCTAGGAGAGCAGAAGAGAAAGAATGAGAGATAGACAGTGAGCGAGAGAGCTCGTGGAGAAGAAGGAAGAAGCTGCTCAAAGATCTATCTTCACTGGACCGTGGATCAGATGCAGGCCAGTCAGCTCCGTTGAGAGCCACATTGTGCATTTCATTTTTCAGCTTTCTGTTTGCTGAAGTTATTTTCATTTCGTGTTTTTGTTTCTTCTTTTCATTTGGTTATCTGGTTCTTCCGATTGCCCTGCTGGGAATCGGGTTCCTCCTGTAGATTCAGGAGAAGGGAGACTTGTCTCCGGTTCTGGGCTTGTGGTTGCAAGTCCAGGGGTCCCTCCGGTTGGAGGAAGAGAGGTTTTCGACCTCTGGTTTGCTGGTGACTGGAAGTCACCGGTTGGTTCCCTCCTGGTCTGGAGGAAGAGAGACTTCGGTCTCTGGTTTCCAAGTGGCTGGGAGTCACTTGGGGTGTCCCTCCGGTTGGGAGGAAGAGGGGAGGTTGTTCCCCTGGTCAAGCTGTGTGCCAGCACCTGTGCAGACTGAGTCTGCGGTTTCTAGCGTGAGCTAGTGGAAGCCACACTCGGGTTGAGTGTGGGGTGGATGTAGGTCTGCTGGACCGAACCACCTAAAATCCCCTTGTGCACCTTGGTTTGATTTGTCGATTTGTGCTTCCGCTAGGTGATTGCATAGGGGCGCTCCATGTGTTTGGCGTCTGTTTGAGCAGAAGATTTATTAGTTTTCAGATTGACTAATTCTGTCTTGTTGGCTCTCCAGTGATCTCACTGTGTGTTTGGTTAGTTCCAAAACTGCCATTTAGCCCTCAAGTTTGTTTAAATTACGAACTAGCATTTTAGTGAGCGAAATTTTTAACTCTGCCGAAAGGTTTTTAAAAGTCATATTCATTCACCCCCCCTCTGAATACTGCACCGAACCTAACAAAAAGTCATGACGCCGTCAACCCGAGTAAGCCGGCGAAAATCCATGGTCTCAGTGTCCGAGTCCGACGATCCAGCCAGTGCTGCTATCTCAGTGTGCTCCTTGTCCAAATCTTCTACGTTGAACCAAGTAACTGCCGGCACTGGAGGTGGGGGAACGCGCTCGGCCCCGAAAGCAGCAGAATCTCTCGAAGCAGCCATTTCTCTGCAAGGGGCAAGGTACCTCAAGTCAGAACAAGGCACAAGTGAAGAAAAAGAAAGGGAATTATAAAGGGGGCTACACTACAGTTGAATTAAAAGAATGCCAATAATTTCTGACGAAATTTCGACAGAGTTTCCCCTAGGCCGGAGGCGTAAGGGAAAACATTGGTTCACGCCCACAAGGAGTGACGGCCCCAACAAAGTCACGGTGTGCCCAAGGGCGACACCGGAGGTCCTCCGGTTGAAAAAGTCTTCTCTCCTTTCTTCAGCGGTACGCCCAGGCCAAGCCTCCCAGCGGTACGCCCAGGCCACGCCCCCTGGCGGCACACCCTGTGCCTCCCCCCAGCGGTACACCCCCCTGGCCGCCCAGCGGCACACCCTCAGTGGCCCCAGCGACACGCTCCCATCAGCGCCCTAGCGGCACGCTCCCAGTGGCCGCCCCAGCGGCACACCCACCTGTGCCCCCCAGACCCAGCGGCACACTCCATGCCCTCCCCCAGCGACACACCTTTGTGCCTTGTTCCAGAGGCACACCCCGTGCTCCCTCCAGCGGCACACACCGCACCCTTCCCCAGCGGCACGCTCCGTGCCTCGTCAGCGGCACGCCCCACGCCCTCGTCAGCAGTACGCCCCGACGCCATGGCCGCCCCCACGCCGACGAGAAGAGGAAAAAGAGGTGAAAAGGAAGAAGAAGAGGGAAAGAGAAGGGAGAAAAGGAGAGGAAGATGAAGATGACGACGGAGAGCCTAGGGCTCCGTCGTCCCCCGAGGAAGAGAAAGAACGAGAAGAAGAAGAGAAAGGAAAGGAAGAGGAATACGGAAGAGGAAGGGAAAATAAAGAGAAGAAGAGAGGAAGGAGAAGAGAAGAAGAGGGAAGGGAGAGTGGCACGGTGGCCTCACCCCAGGCATCGGTGACGACGGCGAGCAGCGGTGGCGACAGAGAAGAGAGAAGAAGAGGAAGGGGGAGCGACGGTGGCGGTGGTGACCGAAGAGACCAAGGGAGAGAGAGGGAGGGAGAGAATTTGAAAAGAAGGGGGGGTTTCGAACTCTCCCTCCCCCTTTTATAGCCGTCTAAGAAAAAGGAGGAAAAAGGAGAAGAAAAAGAAAAAGGGGGAAACGAACGAACGGAAGGGGGAATAAAAAATATGAAAAAAGAAGAAGAAAAAAAAAGGGAGAGGAAAAAGGAAGAAAAAAAGAGAAAAGGAGGGAATAAAAAAAAGAAAAAATGAGAAGAAAAAAAAGAGAAAAAAAAAGAAAGAAAAAAAAAGGGGAAAAGAAGGAGGAAAACAGAAAAAGGAAGAATGAGTACACATGTATATATATATATATATATATATATATATATATATATATATTATAATAATATAACACATATATAATGGTGATACAATAAATATACAATGGAGATAATGATGTCCGCATCACGTGTCTTATGAACGTACGTCCAATAATGTACGTTAATTCCCCAGACACACCCGCGGGCACCGTCTGGCTCATCCTTCGCCCGCACTGCCCTCGGGTGGGGGGCATTTGTGGACGCATAAAATTGCACGTCCATATGTCCCGCTGAGCCCCGCATTAATGTCAAAGTCAAAGGAAGAAGACCCGGAGAGACTGGCCATCCAGGGCTCCGGGAAGATACTACCGCCCGGCAAATCCCCACATTTGCAAGGGCGCATTAAAAGACCGAGAAGTCACAGGATGTCCTCTTGAACTAACACACTGCTACGGACCCACCCTCGGGCCCCTAACAGTGAAGAGATATCCTGAAGAATGCACAGCTTCAAGTTCCCGAAGCAAAAGCAAAGGCCCCTGTCAAAACGGCGCCTTTGGTGCCTCCAGCGGCACGGCCCTTCAGCGGCATGGCCATCTGGCCTTTCAGCGGCACGGCCATTTGGCCCTTCAATGGCACGGCCCTTCAGCCCTTCAGCGGCACGGCCATCTGGCCTTTCAGCGGCACGGCCATTTGGCCCTTCAGCGGCACGGCCATTTGGCCCTTCAGCGGCACGCTTCATTTAGGGTTTCTGTTGCACACCAAGTCTGTACAGCCGTCAGCCCAAGTCTGTACATCCACCAGTTCAACTTCCAAGTCTATACATTGGTGAAGTCTGTACATTCACCAGTTCAACTTTCAAGTCCATACATTGGTGAAGTCTGTACATTCACCAGTTCAACTTCCAAGCCTATACATTGGTGAAGTCTGTACATTCACCAGTTCAACTTTCAAGTCCATACATTGGTGAAGTCTGTACATCCACCAGTTCAACTTCCAATTCTATACATTGGCATTGGAAGTCTATACATTGGTAGCTTTACCGACGTTGCCCCTGCAAGTCTATACATTGCAGCTGAGTTAAAGTCTGAACAGCCCTTGCTTGGCCAAAGTCTATACATTGTGAACTCTCAAGTCTGTACAGACCTTCCTCGCTCAAGTCTGTACATCGTCCGGTTGCCTTGCCAAAGTCTATACACTCATGTGGCAAGTCTGTACAGAGTTCGTGCAGAAGCAAAGTCTATACACTTGTGGGAAGTCTATACAGAGTCCATGCCCTCGAAGTCTATACACTCACTTACCAAGCCTGTCTCCCAGCGGCACGGCCTCAAGCTTCCCAGCGGCACGGGCCTCTTTGCCCTCAACACCCTGCGCCCTTTCCCCAGCGGCACAGCGCGGAAAGCCTCCCGACGGCACGCACCGACAGAAGATACAATGGTCAATAGATAGACCCATTGGCGCGCAGTCCAGCCACTTCGAAGCCAGCTAGCGCCTGTCTCCGTGTCACCTTCTGGCTGGAGGAGGGGAGATCTTCGCCTGACGAGGAAGATACCAAAGTCAACCTCGGATGGGAGTGCCATCATGAGGCGACCTCGTCAACCGTCCACATATAAAAGGGCCCTCCACAGATAGAAAAAAGGGGATCGATGGACTTTTGGTAGAAGAAGTTCTTCGAAGAGAGGATCTGCGTGCGAAGAAACCCGTTTGAGGAGAGCTCCAGAGAAGAAGAAGGTAGAAGAAAAAGAAGGAGAGGAAGAGAGAGTGTATGCTGTAAGGTGGAGAGGGGAAGGAATGAAGGGAGCGACCACCCTTCCTCATCTTGTCCCTCTCCCCCCGAGTCTTTTCTTTCTTTCTCTTGATGTTTTCTTGTTTGCTCGGATGTAATGGGCCACATTTGGTCCTCCGGCCATGGCCTTTGCCATTTTTGAGTTTCTCATGAATAAAACTCCATCTGATTTTACCTTCGTTTGGTATATTTGCAGTTCTCTTCTTCTTGCTAGTTTATGAGTTTGGCGTTTGTCTCCGGCTCCCCAGCTCCTTGCTTGATCCCCCCCCCATGGCAGGGGTCTACGTGATTGATAGGTTTAGCCCTTGGCTTGACGAGGCAAGGCTAACCTCTCCCTCTTCTTGGTGACACTCTGCAACGCAGTCCCTTTCTCTCTACCCTTGTTTGCAGCCCGTCGAAGTTTTGTGGACCTCTACTTGGTGTATTGCCCACCTATTGGCTAGAAGACTCCTCAGCCTTTCTTTCAAGGTCCATAACACCCTGCATCCATTCCAGTCTCCCAGTCGTCCCACCACTCAGGCCTCCAGCAGCACGCCTCTTCCATTCGGCCGTTTGGCGGTACAGTCTCCCTTGAGTTTGCCTGGCGGCACACTCTCCTTAGGGCCATTCAACGGTGCACCCTCTCTCTTCCGGTCAGCGGTACGCCTCCCTTTCTTGGCCGCCCAGCGGCACACCCTTGGACTGTCAGCCTGGCGCCCCTTGGCCAGCACCTCCCCGGTGTACTCATAGTTTGCATCAGTCTACTGGTCCCTCGTTCGATGTTTTCTCTGAGTTTTCCGAAGTTTCCCTAAAGGCGGCTGCTCAGGCACCCCCCTCAGCTGTTGGTTCATGCCACCCCCGTGGGCATGTTCCTCGTTATTCCTTTACCCCCCCCCCCCCCCCCGGGTAAAGGGGAGGTGCTACCGAATTTTCGTCAGGAATAACAATAAATTTAAAAGATGAAAAGGAGCAGTAAACAGATGGACTGAACAACAATAAAAAACACTCTAATCAACTAAAAGGACTATGCAAGATTCAAGGAACTGAACTGAACAAGACTTCAAGCACTGCATTGCCAAATATGACTTGGGACTCAATCTCACGATAGGAAAATGAAAGCTTAACCATCTAAGATGCTTCATCTTGAACTGAACAAGGAACCCTCTCTTGAGTCCTGGCCCACCACTTCAGCAGTACGCTCTCCATTCTCCCAGCGGTACACTCCCCCTACCCATCTGAACTCCACTCCATTTGTCTTGACCCAGCACCTTCACCCTCCAACCTTCCAGCGGTACACCCTGTCCTACCTCCTCCAGCGGTGTGCCCTAACCTCCTATTCTCCAGTGGTACGCTCCCCTCTGGCCCTCTAGCGGTGCACTCCCCCTAATTCCATTCCCAACGGTACACCCCTCTTGCTGTCTGAGCGGTACGCATCCTCCCAGCGTTCCATCAAGTCTATACATTGTTGCATACACCAAGTCTACACATCCATTAGCTTTGCCTCATCCACGCAAGTCTATACATCACATGCATCATCTTTCAAAGTTTGTACATCGGTCAGTCTCACTCAGCGTCCCATGCTATCAAGTCTATACATCGCATGCATCATCTTTCGAAGTCTGTACATCGGTCAGTCTCACTCAGCGTCTCATGCCATCAAGTCTATACACCGCATGCACTACATACAGCAAGTCTGTACATCCATCCGTCTCATTCAGCGTCTCATGCATATGCAAAGTCTATACATCATGTACATCTCGCTGCTAAGTCTATACATTCATTGTATCGCTTGCCAAGTCTATACATTACCTGTTGCATAACACACAAGTCTGTACAGTCCTCGTGGCTTGTTCACGCACCCCCTCCTCCAGCCCTTCCAGTGGTACGCTCCCAGTCCCCCAGCGGTACGCTCCACATTCTCCCAGCGGTATGCTCCCCCAGTGCCTCAGCGGCACACTTCACCCTTTACCCCTTAGTGGTACGCCCATCTTCAATCCTCAACGACACACTCTTAAATTCCCCAGCGGTACACCCTTCTTTACCCTTTGAACCGCACACATCATTCTTCTATCAGCGGTACACCCTAGTCTCCATCATCCCCCAACGAATACACATGCGCATGTAATAAAAAAAAGGGGGAGGGGGCTATATGATAAAAGGAACGATGAACAGTAATAATAATAATGAGACAAAAGGGGTGGTCCCAACCAAGATAACAACAAGGGAAAATAATAACAAAAAAGGGGTAGTGTTAATAAATAAATGATAATAACAAGCGTCGACAATCATCGTGAATACGATAATGTGACAGCAGTCTCTCCTTCCTGGGTTCCGAACCTGGGGATATTAATGATGCTCCTGTAAGCCGGGAGCCACTCTCGGGAGTTCTCTCTCTTATCGTGGTGACCGCCCGGCCTTACCTCGGGCCGATAATTCATCAGGGTCCCATCCCTCGTCAGGATCTGATTTGCCTCCCTGTATTAAAATTACCATCCCTCGGCAGACATTTGTACGGATTCGTCCCCCGGGTTGTCGTCTCGTTTTCCGTATGAACTTGTGTCCAAACATGAAATGGTCCGTCAGTGACCGACATGACCCGAGCATTCATGCCCCCACCTCGGGCTCACCGCATAACCCGACGGGTGTTTCCTTCCTGCGTTTATCAGTATTCCTTTCGACCGTGGAGCCCTTATTTCTGGCAATTAATCAAGGGTATTCCCCTTTCCGAGGGGATGTAAATGACGTTGTGACCTTTATGGCACAACGGCTCTTAGTCCCGACCCGAACCACACAATCGTCTGACTGAGTCAGATCGAGCGCACCATGGGCTCTCTGTAGAACGAACAAATCGTCACTTTGTGACTGACACGCCCACGCACTTAATAAAACCAATAAATAGATAAACGAATAGAACGGAGATCTCTCGAAAATAAGTACGTCCACAGGCACATACGTGGAGAGTGCCCCAAACTTCACAAGAAATTCAAAAAGGGTAAATTCAATAAACCTAAGGCTATGGTGGCGACTTGGAGTGATGAAGACGATGCCGATGACCAATCTAAAGATGAGCTGGATGATCTTGTGCAAAATTTGTGTCTAATGGCGAATGAAGAAGACTCCAATGAGGTATGCTTTGAAACTGAGGCTCTCTCATGTGAACAATGGGAAATAGCCTATGAAGCTTTATATGAAAATGTAAGAAGTTAAAGTCTAAAAATAAAATGCTAAAGAAAATGGTTGAACAGAACATGCTCAATGAAAATTCATCTAAAAAATGTGCTGAACTGACAACCAAAATTGAAACACTGACTTCAGAAAATGAATTGCTAAGTTCTAAAGTCATTTTGTTTGAAGAAGAACTAGCATGCCTAAGAGAAGAACAACAAAATGATGAAAAGTCCATGAAATAAATTAAAGGAAATGAGAAGCTTTTGAAAACCATTGAGGAAGTGAATGTGAAAGTAAAAAGCTTGGAAGAGGATAAGATGGATGTTGAAAAAGCAAATGAGCTTCTGAAAAATGAAGTGGAAGATCTAAAAGAAACATTAGCAAAATTTGTGAAAGGGAAGCAAACTCTAGACACCATGCTAGGAATGAAAGTGAATTTCAGAAAGGAAGGTCTAGGATATAAACCAAGCAACAAGAAAGCATTTGAAAATAAGACTTATACTTCTTATGTGCATGTAACTGCTTCATCTTCATCATGTTCTTCGCACAAACAGAAAGAAAAACACATTCCTGTTCACAAACCCTTCATGAATGAAAGTAAGAAAAGGAATGCCAACAAGAAAATTGCTTCAAGCTTCTATTGTGGAATGTATGGCTACACCATGTATACCTGCAGATTAATGTTGGTTGATGATGAAAGATTTGTAAGAAAATCAAAGTGGCTGAATAGATCAAGAAATTCTAACCATTATGGACCTAAGCAAGCTTGGGTACCAAAATCATAGAAGTTTTCCTATCTTGATGTTTTTGTAGGTCTGCATGAAGGCTCAAAGAAATAAATGGTACCTTGATAGTGGATGTTCACGACACATGTCTGGTAACAAAGAAATATTTGCATATTTCAAAGAAAAGGATGGTGGTTTAGTTGCTTTTGGTGGCAAAGACAAAGGAAAAATCATCGGCAAAGGTATGATTGGAAAGGATTCTACTCATAGTGTGGAAAACATTTTGTTTGTTAAAGGTCTTAATCATAACTTAGTAGGAAAACATTTTGTTTGTTAAAGGTCTTAATCATAACTTAGTATTAGTCAATTATATGATAAATGGTGCAATGTAATTTTTGACTCCACACACTGCATGGTTGTAAATAAAGATACACATGAAATAAAGTTCATAGGAGTTAGGCAAAATAATGTATATATCATAGACCTAGATGATATATCACACAATAATCTTTGCTTAGTTGCAAAAAATTTAGATAATACTTGGTTATGATATCGCCGTCTTAGACATGCCAGTTTTAATGTTCTTACAAAGCTGTCTGATAAGTGTCCATTTTCTATAGTAATTCATCGCATGTACACCATTTTATGTGCATATAATTAGACAATTATACATGATCTATTGTTAATATCAACTTCGCATGTAGATTGGACCTTTCACGTAAATTGATTAATTTGGTGATTTCATTTAATAAAATAGAGTTAAGAGTTATGAATATTAATTCTCCATTGCATAATTATGAGCAATTGTGATTCATGTGCACATTATGGTAATTTTTATGGATTAAATCATAATTATGTGTGTGCAGGACACCGAAGGTAATTGTAAAAGAAGCTGGGGACAAAACTGTCATCACCACTTTGACCAAGTCAAATACAGAAGCACATATTTTGGTTTAAGGGAAAATAAATTTTAAAAGTTTGAAATTGAGGAGAAGAAGCACATATTTTGGTTGAAGAGAAAAGAAAATTTAAAGTTTGAAATAAAGGGGAGAAATGATGAGTCTTCAGAAAGGGGGTGCCAAAAGTCTAAGGAGGGGGTGCCCACCTCCTTTTCCTTTTCCCCATACATCATCTTCTACCTAAATTCCAGTCATCCATCTCATTTTGATATACTCTCCACCCTCTATTGATTCAATTTTCCCTATAAATAGCCCCTGACAAGGAGGAGAAAGGTGGTGCTTCCTTTGACATTTTTTTCTCTCCCTCTCCCTCTCACATCTTAGGTCGCCAATTTCTCCCCCTTTTGTTCATTTTCTCCTCTTGTATTCTTCATAAAAGTTCTTCCGTTTTAAATTTTCTCCAACTTTATCTTCTTCGTCATTTTCTAATTCTTCTAAGTTTTCACGCTATTGTCCAATTTTCAAGGTTCTATCCTGTATTCTTACATCTCATCTACGACTCTGCACTTTGTTCTTCTCAAGATTTCTTCTCCTTCTGCTCTTCTTTTTATCTGAGTCTCTTCATCAAATTTCTTTATTTTTCAATGATCTAAATTTTCTTATTCTTCATATTCCTCTAATTCTTTCTTGTTTTCAAGTTATAATCTCTTTGTCAAGGTGTTGTCTTCCCATTTTTACTGTTTATCCACGCAAACACCGCCCCCTTCTTCCTTCGATTTCACCCTCTTCCTCACATTTTCTCTCTATACGCCCTTCAACAAAGTTCTTCCTCTGTTTCTCCTCTTCAACTTCTTCTTCTTTGTTATCCTCTAATTCATCTTGGTTTCAAAGTTATTTTAATTTCATTCTTACTCTATATTTAGTATTTCTATTTTACTTTCTCATCTTCTTCCCTCTTCATCTCCACACAAACCCTTCCACATTCCTCTCTATATTTCTCTCCAAAGTTTTTCCTCCACAACTCTCCTTTTACGGCAGCGTGCACATCAAGGCGGGCGACGTTCCAAGACTCATGACGTGGACGACGACGGCTTCTTCATTCACCTCTTTCCACGGTGATCTCATTCAAGGAGGAGCGATCCTCTCCAAGGCTCGGCGAGGAGGAGATGACGGCGCCATCATCACCATCGCTACTACCATCTTCACATCTCAGGCTCCTCTTATTGTTATTACTTTAGTTTTATTTTACTTCATTGTAATCTCGTCACATCATTATTATAAGCTTGTCTTGTATTTCATGTACTCATTTTTTTATGTTAATGAAAGAAGTGTTCATTTGATCTAGATCTTGTTCATCTTCCCTCTCTTCCTCCTTCTTCTACCTCTTCTTCTTCACTTTATGCAATTATTTTCTATAACATAGGCTCATAGTCATAGGTGTCTTTAATTAAGTGTTTGGTTCGTTCATCATTTCACTATTTTCTTTAAGCAAAGTAAAATCACATGTGTTTTTTCAAAGGACTCCAAGATTTTTAACTCTAAAAATCTCTTCTTCCCTGTGGATTCGACCTTTCTCATCACCATATTACGTCTTTCTTTCATCTAGTGCGAGTTGAAATTTTTAAGATTGATACGTGTATTTTAAACGATGAACTTTCGTGTCATCAATTTTTGGCGCCGTTGCCGGGGAGGAATGATGATTTTTGATTTAAGAACGTTGTTTCCCTTGTGTTTATAGTATACTAATAAAGCTCTTTTTTCTTTTTTTTTCTTTTACAGAAAAAAAATTATCAAGAAAATCAAAGATAAGTTTGCCTTTCTTTCTTTCATCTTTTGATTTTGTCATTCATTTCAAAAAAAAAAAAGAACGAGAGATTTTCTTTCAAGTAAGTATCCTAAACTCCTCTCATTATATGCCATTTCTTTAATCTTTTTGAATATTGTGGTTAGATGGGTTTGATAGGATCGGTGCGATGGATACAGAGGGGGGTGAATGTATCCCTATACGAATAATGTCCAAATTAAAACTCTAAAGCTCAGATATGCAGAATAAAAACTAATGAGCTCTCCAAGATGAGATAATAAGACAACACATGATCAAACAGTTGGACTGCAACAATGCAGCCACCTGATCAAACCAGAAACACAGACAGAACTATGCAAACCAAACACACCTAGCAAAATATAATGCTCAAGGTTACTGCAGATAGAAACAACACAAACAAATTAACTCCCAGGATAACACAATTAACCATGCATGCATAACCTGTGAATGGGAGGTAGAAGGCAAGGAGCAAACGCACAAAACAAAACCACTGCACAGTATATTTTTTAGGTGGTTCGGTCACCAAGACCTACGTCCACCCCTCACTCCCAACCGGAGTGAGGCTTCCACTAGCACAAGTTAGAACCCAGACTCAGTCTGCAACAGGTGCTGCCAAACAGCTTGACCAGGGGAACAACCTCCCCTCTTCCTCCAAACCGGAGGGACACCCCAAGTGACTCCCAGCCACTTGGAACTAGAGACTATGTCTCTCTTCCTCCAGACCAGGAGGGAACCCACCAGTGACTCCTCGTCACCAGCAAACCAGAGGTCACAGACCTCTCTTCCTCCAGACCAGGAGGGACCCCTGGACTTGTAACCCACAATGATGCGGGACGGACACAGGGACCGACTCTACCTGGTATGGACCTCGAACTATAGATGCGGACACGACCAGCAACACATGATGGGAGAGACACTAAGCCCGACACGGAGAGCTCCTATGGGCTATACATCGCTAATAGAAATGCAAGCTCTTCGTCATCCCAAGCGAGGGAAACGCGGATCGTCCACGGTTGAAGAACCGGCAGAGTTCAAGGTAGTCAGACCCACTTCCGGACTCGGATCGAGTCACGGGATGGGTCACTCTCACACTCACAGCGGTGACATGAACACACGGGCTAGTACCTATCGCTCTCGGCAGCGGCAAAAGACCATATACTAAACTAGCAAGCGAATGCCAAGAAGTTAAGACCGTACCTCCACGCACCCGACGTGGCGAAGACAACCCCGGCCGAATTACGGAGTCCCGGTTAAACAATGTTACAACCGTACAATAATTTGACCCACTCCACACAGGGAGGTAAAAGGTCACATGTGGGGCCCGGGAATCACGTAAATCGGGTTGACGGGCAGCATCTTGATGTCGCCCGGCGGTGCCAAACTCCGCATTTTCGTGCTTTCCAAACGGCGGCTTCTACGGGTCCGTGGGGCCTGCGGGTGGCGCTGTCCTCCGGATCTGTGGGGGTGGGACCCACTAGGGTGGGGACCCTTGGTGGCGCGTCTCCACGGATGGCGGTCGACCGGAAACACCGATCGGGGGTCGATCGGCCCCGATTCCCAACTCTTGAATTAATAGCCCACGGATTTCCGATTCTATTTTCTGGTGCGCGCTCCGGCAAAAATGGTCGCTGCGATCAATCCCGACGTAGGATCGGGGCGCATGAGCTATCGTTGGAAAGCTCTCTTCAAATCCTTCAATATAGACCCAGAGCGATCTGCTGGATCTGGTCGAATCTGAACTTTATTGAATTTTCAAGTTCCTATTGTACAGTACCTGAAACCTCAGATCTGCAAGTGAGTTGTCTGAGAACTGCCGTTGACCGCGAGGTTGATGGCCGATTCAACTCCTGAGCTCTTCATAAACGTTATAGGATTTTGAACAAGGAAAACGGGGATATTTTTGGTGGACTGATTGGAGGTGTTTGTGATTTGTTATGATTTGTTTACTGGAGGGTGGTCGGATCTGGGAATAGGTGGACAGCACTATAGCTAGCTCTGAGAACGAATTTTGAAAAATAGATGGAGGGCTGATCAAAAATCAAAAAAAATTCTTGGAAGGAGGGATTTATGGATAGAACTCCCAGTAAAATTGGGAGCCCTAGAAAAAATGAAAAGGTGGATTGAAGATGCGAAACTCAGGAAAAGTGGAAAATCAGGTCTGAAGCTGGCAGAACTGAACTTGGAACTTGAACAAAAATGGGAAATTTCCAAATCGAAGATTCATGACCAACCAATTTTTGTGGATCGTGAGGAACACCTCTGGAACATCCCCTCAAAATCCCAGCTCAAAAACACGAAGGGGTGGAGAGCAAGAATTCAGAGAAGACACCTCTATCCTGGATGGACAGAACACCGGCGGTGATGGTGGAGGCGCGATGGCGGCACGTGGCGGCGGCGGCGGCGACCGGAACTGATAGGGGTGGAGTCACACCACCAGAATACAGCCTTCCCAACTGCAAGGAGGAGAGAGAGGCGGCCTAGGCCTTGCTCAAGGGGATTTTCTTCCAATTCAAATGCATTAATTCTACTAAATGAGAAAATACAAGGTACTTATAGGTTACATATCAAATCCACTATCCACCCTTGGATCTAGGGATGGGGGAATGGATGGCTGGGATCAGATGTGAACAACACAAAAAAAAGAAATAAAAAATTAAGGGGGGGGGCAGCCTATTGACTAGAGAGACAAGGTAGGTGGGAGTGGGTTGGAATTGTTGACATTTTTGGTCCACTGTCCCCCACTTGGCCCACCCTTCTAGAAGCCTCCATTTGAATGGTTGACTGACCCCACGTGGGGCCCTAGGGCTAAGGTGGATCAATGGGAGGGGATCTGGGGGTCCCGTGGGACCCGGGGGTCCCATTTTGTAAATAAACCCCTCTTACAATCAAAATTACATACCGAATAAAATGAAACAAACACACATTACACACAAATAAAGTCTAAACAAATATGATAAATGTCGAGACTCAAGGGGGAGTCTCCAGGCTGTCTCCGAGCCAGATGGACGCTGAGGTGGCTCAAGTCGTGCTCCGCGTACGGTACTAGTGACTCGTCGGCTCGTGCCTCTCGCGTGCTCTAGTGTCCGCACCAATTCTCCTCGGGTGGGAGAAACTCGACCCTGTCGAGTAAGGGTCTGCATCGCTCTGGTATCGCTCCAGAAGGTCCGGATCAATCCGCTGCAACTCGCCATGCGTGATCCATGTGTCCTCGGTAGCGGGCCATCCTCTCCATCGCACTAGGTAGCGCGGGTAGGATCCACTCCTGGTAACTGTCACCTGCTCATCCAGTATATGATCTATATGCTCACGCTGCCGTAACAAGGGGGTTGGAGGTGGACACTCAGGTGTGGGATCACTCTCAAGGGGAGGAGATGGCTCGAAAGGCTCACTAGGGATCACCGCTGGGTCCCTGTATGCAACTAGATCCGATACATTGAAAGTAGAGCTTATACCGTATTCCTCGGGCAGGTCCACAACATACGCATTGGATCCAACGCGTTTCAACACTCTAAATGGACCGGCTCCGCGAGCTTGCAACTTCTTAACGGTTCCAGAGGGAAACCGTTCAGGTCTTACCCTGATCATGACATATTCGCCCTCTTGGAACTCTCGGTGGTGTCGATGGGCATCGGATAGCTCTTTGTAACATGCATTGCTAGCCTCACTCATGCAGACTTCTAACATGCCTAGCACTAGACTCGGCAGACTCACTATGCACTCCTAAAATGCTTAGCAAAATAAAAACACATGGATGCACACACAACCCTAAACAACCCTATAGTTAGTCCGACCCAATCATATGCAAGGTGGTCCAGGACATCCGAATGTGTGCCATGCATACCCTAAGTGTGGCCGAATGTCGGTATAACCATAAGACGGTCCTTTGGATTTGGGAGGTTTGGGTGGGACAGGAGGGTCAGGTGTCTCTCGCCCGTGAACGGACTCGGTGGGTGCCGATGGACCGGCCCATGGGGGAGGGGTATAATGGTGACCTCCCCTAAAGAAGTGGAATGGGGATTGTGGACCAAGGGGCCCACTAAGAAAGGGATCGAAGGGATCAAAGAATGTGTGACCCCTCGATATGGATTCCCTCATCTCAAGATCCCATGTGTGGAAGTCTAGAAGGTGTTGTTGATCTCCTTCATCCATGAAGGGAGATGAGACGATGGGGGTACGATGGTGGACTCTCCCGAAAAGGTGGAGTAAATATGGTGGGTCACGGGGTCCACAAGAGAATGGGTCGAAGGGATCAAAGAAGGTATGACCCCTCGGACTAGGCTTCCACAAATCACTGTCCCACATTTGGAAATCTTGGAGGTGTAAATGATCATCTTCATTCATTGCGAGAGATGGGACGACAGTCATAGGTAGAAAGTAAGATTCCTCCCTTGGGCAAAGGGGAATGAAGTCGGACTCGGTCGGCATAGGGAGGAGTAGAAGAACCTCCGTGGTAACATGACCCACGGTGTACACGGAGGTGATGGACCCTAAAGCGGGATGAGTGAAACTACGACCTGTGGGTCGGTCGAAGCCTGGAGCCAACAAGTGCGTAAATGTCAATTGCCGGTCTAACCCTTTAAGAAGGTCATCCAATGTATCCACATAGTGACTAGACCGGAAAGTGGTGTGAAAGGAATTGATTGGCACCAGAGGTAGGATAGGGTCCATAGATGGGAGGGGAGATGGGGCCATGCCATTCTTAAGCCAGCTAAGGAGTGGCTCGGCTATAAGTAGCTTTCCCGTTAGAAACACGGGTAGCTGTGGCTGAGGTGGCTCCGAATAAAGATCGGAGAGTGAGGCTTCTCCAACCCCTTTTTCCCCTAGGGCTAGAGATGTCCGAGTGGGACACTGTCCGGCAAAGTGGCCGAACCCCTGGCAGCGATTACACTGCTGTCGTGACCTACTACGCTCCCTGATAAGTGGGTCCCTACCCTTATCCTCCTGACGGACAGGGGGTGTAGGCAATGGGGCTCTCGTGGGTGGGAGAAGAGGACCCACCATGATGGGGAGAGGACCTTGGGGTGGAGCCATAGATGGCACCGGGTTGGGACTACCGGCGGTTACCTCCTTAGGATCGTGCTTGGTTTCATCCTGGCTAGGAGGTAGGCAAGGGGAAATCAGGGACTCAATATAATCACACTTCCTATCCAATCTATCCGCAAAGATTTGGAAGAGTTCGGCAATGGTGGGGTTTGGAATAGGGATATCATGGTGGACTCGCCCGTAGTCAACCGTCCTAGGATTGGGTCTTGGCTCATCTACGTGTGGGGCTTTTTGCCTCCGACTAGGACCCACTTGGTTGGAAGTGATTGGGTGGGGCCGGTTGGAGGTGACCGGTTGGGGCACGTAGACCTTCCTAAGCTCTCTCTTCATGTCCCACCATGATTCGATGGGCCATTGCCTCCTAACCTCTCTCAAGCGCTCAATGTGGTCCCACTTTTCGGCGGCCTCGTGTAGAAGCCTCTCCTTGGCAAAATAGAATTGCCCGGCTTCGGACATGGTATAACAATCAAAGTATGTGTCCATGGCGGCCTCCCACTTGAGGTAGTCACCCGGGCCATTGGAGCCATAAAAATCTGAGGCTTCGGGCCTACGGAAGTGGAGTGGGTGGTTGCCAAGCCCATGGGTGGACCAACAGCCATATTGCCCGGGTGTTGGGGATTCCATGCGAATTTGGCGGAACTACATGCTAGACATGCCGACATGTGGAGACAAACACTAGACAATGCAATGTTGGAATGCACTAACTAATGCAAACACCAACTAATGCAAACACACACTAGATGATGCACTTAGACCTAACCAACATCCGGTACGTGGCGGAGTTAATCGATCTGAAGATCACTCTCGCAAGTGTGCGGCCTTCCCGATAGGCATAACCTAACATTCGGATAACACCTTTTGATATACCGGGTAAAGGGTGCAAATGTAATTTGAAAACACTCTCTTTTTTTTTGTTTTAAAAATAATGATGATCCTAGACTCGACTTAGACTATGCAAGACATATGTAACGACTACCCTAGACTCGACTCGCTCTGATACCAAACTGATGTGGGACGGACATGGGGACCGACTCTACGTGGTATGGACCTCGGACTATAGATGCGGACACGACCAGCAACACATGATGGGAGAGACACTAAGCCCGGCACGGAGAGCTCCTATGGGCTATACGTCGCTAACAGAAATGCAAGCTCTTCGTCGTCCCAAGCGAGGGAAACGCGGATCGTGCGTGGTTGAAGAACCGGCAGAGTTCAAGGTAGTCAGACTCACTTTCGGACTCGGATCGAGTCGCGGGACGGGTCACTCTCACACTCACAGCGGTGATATGAACACACGGACTAGTACCTATCGCTCTCGGCAGTGGCAAAAGACCATATACTAAACTAGCAAGCGAATGCCAAGAAGTTAAGACCGTACCTCCACGCACCCGGCGTGGCGAAGACAACCCCGGCCGAATTACGGAGTCCCGGTTAAACAATGTTACAGCCGTACAATAATTTGACCCACTCCACGCAGGGAGGTAAAAGGTCACATGTGGGGCCCGGGAATCACGTAAATCGGGTTGACGAGTAGCATCTTGATGTCGCCCGGCGGTGCCGAACTCCGCGTTTTCGTGCTTTCCAAACGGCGGCTTCTACGGGTCCGTGGGGCCTGTGGGTGGCGCTGTCCTCCGGATCTATGGGGGTGGGACCCACTGGGGTGGGGACCCCTGGTGGCACGTCTCCACGGACGACGGTCGGCCGGAAACACCGATCGGGGTTCGATCGGCCCTGATTCCCAACTCTTGAACTAATAGCCCACGGATTTCTGATTCTAATTTCCGGTGCGCGCTCCGGCAAAAACGGCCGCTACGATCAATCCCGACGTCGGATCAGGGCGCATGAGCTATCGTTGGAAAGCTCTCTTCAAATCCTTCAATATAGACCCAGAGCGATCTACTGGATCTGGTCGGATCTGAACTTTATTGAATTTTCAAGTTCCTGTTGTACAGTACCCGAAACCTCAGATCTGCAAGTGAGTTGTCTGAGAACTGCCGTTGACCGTGAGGTTGATGGCCGATTCAACTCCTGAGCTCTTCATAAACATTATAGGATTTTGAACAAGGAAAACGGGGATATTTTTGGTGGACTGATTGGAGGTGCTTGTGATTTGTTATGATTTGTTTACTGGAGGGTGGTCAGATCTGGGAATAGGTGGACAGCACTGTAGCTAGCTCTGAGAACGAATTTTGAAAAATAGGTGAAGGGCTGATAAAAAATCAGGAAAATTTGTAGAAGGAGGGATTTATGGATAGAATGCCAATTAAAATTGGGAGCCCTAGAAAAAATGAAAAGGTGGATTGAAGATGCGAAACTCAGGAAAAGTGGAAAATCAGGTCTGAAGCTGGCAGAACTGAACTTGGAACTTGAACGAAAATGGGAAATTGCTAAATCGAAGATTCATGACCAACCAATTTTTTTGGATCGTGAGGAACACCTCTAGAACATCCCCTCAAAATCCCAGCTCAAAAACAAGACGGGGTGGAGAGAAAGAATTCAGAGAAGACACCTCTATCCTGGATGGACAGAACACCGGCGGTGATGGTGGAGGCGCGATGGCGGCACATTGGCGGCGGCGGCGGCGACCGGAACTGATAGGGGTGGAGTCACACCACCAGAATACAGCCTTCCCAGCTGCAAGGAGGAGAGAGAGGCGGCCTAGGCCGTGATCAAGGGGATTTTCTTCCAATTCAAATGCATTAATTCTACTAAATGAGAAAATATAAGGTACTTATAGGTTACATATCAAATCCACTATCCACCCTTGGATCTAGGGATGGGGGAATGGATGGCTGGGATCAGATGTGAACAACACAAAAAAAAGAAATAAAAAATTAAGGGGGGGGGCAGCCTATTGACTAGAGAGACAAGGTAGGTGGGAGTGGGTTGGAATTGTTGACATTTTTTGTCCACTGTCCCCCACTTGGCCCACCCTTCTAGAAGCCTCCATTTGAATGGTTGACTGACCCCACGTGGGGCCCTAGGGCTGAGGTGGATCAATGGGAGGGGGTCTAGGGGTCCCGTGGGACCCGGTGGTCCCATTTTGTAAATAAACCCCTCTTACAATCAAAATTACATACCGAATAAAATGAAACTAGCACACATTACACACAAATAAAGTCTAAACCAATATGATAAATGTCGAGACTCAAGGGGGAGTCTCCAGGCTGTCTCCGAGCCAGATGGACGCTGAGGTGGCTCGAGTCGTGCTCCGCGTACGGTACTGGTGACTCATCGGCTTGTGCCTCTCGCGTGCTCTGGTGTCCGCACCACACAAGCCCAGAACCGAAGATGAATCTCCCTTCTCCTGAGTCCACAGGAGGAACCCGACCTCTATCCAGAGAATCGGAAGAACAATAGTAACCAGAGTAACAAAAGGAAAAATAAGAAGTGAAAATAACACAGTAAACAGAAAGCTGGAAAATGAAATGCACAATGTGACTCTCAACGAAGCTGACTGGCCTGGATATGATCCACGGTCCAGTAGGAACTTCTTCTGCTACTTCTCTTCTTCTTCTTCTCAACTCACGATCTCTCTTTCCCTTCTCTGCTCTCCTTTTCTCTCTCACTGTCTTTCTCTTTTCTTTAAATCCTCACGAGCTCTACTCTCTTCTGCTATCTTGATCTCTCTTCCTTGATCTTTTTCTTCTTCTTCTTTTTCACTCTGCCTCTCTGCTTTTCTTCTTCTTCACACTCGATCGTTCGATGCTCCCTCTGCTTTTCTTTTCACGATCTCTCTTTCTCCTGAGGAAGAACCCTTCCTTTTATAGCAGCAGCAAGCAGCTAGGGCATGTGCTCTCGACGATTCCCACCCAGAAGGTTCAGTCCACGTGGCATGATCCTGGGCATCTTCTATTCTTGGATCACGTGCCAGGTGCCAACCTCGGATCACGTGCCCAGACACCTGCAAGATTAATGAAGTGTTCTGTCGATGAACAATATCAACTGAAGATAGTGTACAGACTTTATTCAGCAGGCAAGACAATGGATGTATAGAGTTAGTCGTCTGAAGGAGGACGAGTGTATAGACTTGATGTTTACATGCATGAGACTCAATGTACAGACTTGCTGTAATGCATGCATGATAAAGAAGCAAACGGATGTATAGACTTTAGCTTGATCAATGCACAATGCACATATGGATGTACAGACTTGAACATAGATAAAGATACCAATGTTCAGACTTGTGCAATGTATGGACTTAGTGTTGTACGAGTAACGATGTATAGGCTTTGAGCAAAGATGCATGAGCAATGTATAGACTTAGCATCTAACTAAGTATGCACAACGACAAGGGATGCTCAGGCATGCAGTGTATGGACTTTAGAATGCATGAGACACCAGTGTACAGACTTTGTGATGCACAAGCATACCTAATGTATACACTTTGATGCAAAGGGAGTGTATAGACTTACACAGTGCTGCCAATGTATAGACTTCAAAGCGTGAGACGCTGGAAGAGACGGTCGACTGTACAGACTTCAATATAAAGACTTTGAAAGACGATGCACTGTTCGCGTTGTACAGACTTTGGCTAATGCATGAAGACAGACGCTATACAGACTTGGATAGCGATGAATGCGTTGGCTGTACAAACTTGCATGAGCGATGTATATACTTTGCCAATGTGTAGACTTAATGTGTAGCTAAAGCAGCGAACGTGGGAAAAGGTTCGGAATGTATAGACTTACGTTCGCTCAGCAGAGTATAGACTTCAACTAAGGAAGCTACAGTGCAATGTCTATACTTAATGAAACAAGACCTGTATAGACTTTGGAACGCTTGAAGCGATGTACAGACTTGGTGAGCGCCAAGCAATGTACAGACTTTGATGAACGCCAAGCGATGTACAGACTTCGAATCAAGGCTTGAATAGTGAATCAATGTCTAGACTTGGAAGCCCAACGCCAATGTATAGACTTGGAAGAAGTGAGACGATGTGCATACTTGGAAATCGATTTGCAAAGGCTGATGTATAGACTTAGTGAATGTTCAGACTTAAAGCTCGACCAGTGAACAGACTTGCCACCGACCAATGTATGGACTTGAAGAGCTTGAACACGGCGATGTGTAGACTTGGCCAGAACGTAGGGAAAGCCGCCAATGTATAGACTTTGCCTTAGAAACGAATGTATAGACTTGCCAAAGGCAACAGAGCACTGTGCACACTTCCAATGTATAGACTTCTCATGAACAGTCCGATGTGCATACTTCCCTTCGATGCATCTACAGTGCAATGTATTGACTTGAAGAACATTATGCAATGTATGGACTTTGATGAACAATGCATTGTATGGACTTTGATGAAGAGCCCAATGTCCAGACTCTACCAATGTGCAGACTTTGCCTAAATGCAGTGTGTAGACTTCATGTGAAGAAAAGCACAATGTCTAGACTTGATGCAAAAGACTCTGAACGAATATGCTGGCAGTGTATAGACATTGAGATATGATGCATGTACAAAGTGGCGTTGCATAGACTTGCCGTTCTGGGGGGTCGACCCATCAGAAAGGGGGGTCGACCCATTGAACAGACTAACATCAAGCAATCCAGATAACAAGCAATTATGAAATGCATCAACAATAATGAAATGCACCAAAGCACACACCACACAGCCAGATTTATATGTAGATTAAAACATGATGACTTATAGTGTTTGCTATCATCAAAATCACAGGGACACAACAATCTCCCCCTTTTTGATGATGGCAACACTATGAGTCATACTGACTTGATGATCAAATATTTCTCCCCCTTTGACTTCAGCAAAAAGACATTAGTTAAAGATGGTGGAATTAAAAACTCCCCCTTTGTCTAAGCCATGAAATTTATTCTCCCATTCTTTTATTTTAACAACATGAAAGATGCTGATTAAATCTCCCCCTTCATGAATGACTATGCAGCATGACTGGAAAACTCCCCCTGATAAGATGGAGACTTATGAGTATAGATGAGAAGGAGACACAGACAGTCAGATGAACCATAGGGACAGAAAAAAAAAATTCTCCCCCTTAGATGGACAGTGATTGGAATGAAGCACAGAACATAAAGAGATCAACCATGAATCTATTTCAGAATGGAGTCCAATGAAAAGAAGTAAGCATTCAGAGTGAATGAGAAAGATTTTCAATGGGATATCAATTTCATAAATCTAAAGATGTAACAGCTTAAGAGACTTCCATTATGAAGACTTATGAATGAAACTTAACAAGTCAAGCTTGGTTTAAAAGTGATGCAAACTCAGTTTTTCAATAAAAATTATACTCACATCTGAAATCAGATTTTAATAGAAATGAACCAAGCATACATAACACTACTTCAATTAACCTCCCAGCATCTTAACTAATTGATTTCAATGACTTCTTTTAGGAAAAATCATACATCAGTATTGAGGTTTAAACAAAAGATCATTTCAGAGATAAACACTTAATGGGTTTAGCTGAAAACAAAATTATTTCACTTCATTTAGAGAACAGTCAGGGATGGTTCATGCCTTTTTTCGTAAAGGTAAACGCTGGTTGGACGCCAGTACCCCTAGCTTACTCAGCAGAAACTCCCATTCTGTTTCAGACATGATATCATTTTTTTTTTAAACTTCTGAACAGAGTTGATCAAGAAGCATCATGACTTAGGAACCATTATCTTTGACAAGGATCCTAGTTTCTCAGCGCATTTGATCATTGCTCTGCCATTCATTAGCACAATTTTGTTTTATTTAAACAGATACCCAAGGTGTTGAAGAAAGACTTGTTTAAACACAATACAGATTCCATGCCTTTCAACTAATTGAGTCATGATCTCAATATGACAGATTTTAGAAGGACTTTCAAAGTATGACATGAAGTGCATGGTTAAGGTTTATTAAGTCTGATTCAGATATTTTCAAGAAATTCATTTTCAAACTTGTAGAATGCATTAAATCTAAACCAATTCAAGTCCTTTTAGACGTTCATAATTCCACATAATGCGAGATTTCCTTATTGATAGCAAAATCAGATTTATGATCATGATATGCAGATTGAAATCTTCTCATTTGAGTATTGAACTGAGATTTCTTTTGACAAGATAAGAGAGACAGCAAGGAGACATCAATTTAAAATCCTCAATGCAAACTTGACTGATAGACTGAAGGAGAGACAAAATCAAATGGAAAACTGACAATCTTATTGATGCTCCCCCTGAGTACATGCATGCAACCCCCTTTTTTTTTCAATATGTATTTCATGCAAATGATTCATGATCTTCAAGGTTTAATATGCAATGAGTCATTTCTTTTTGGATTTTTCAATGTAAGAAAATGCAATGCATATGCTCATTCAGACTTCCCTATAAAGAGATATGACCTATGGTACTAGGCGGAGCACTTGGTCTAAAAGACCACATCACACATAGTAAGATCCTTCAGACAGATTTCCCTGCCTTTTGGTAGCTTACCATTTAATATACCATATGGTCATGCAAATCAGTGTAACACAACATATAGGAAGTTTGACATATCATGCATCATGACATTTATATGCAATGGATTCAGAGATAAACTACAATCATTCCCATGAGCATTTCATATTTTTAATTAGATTCAGTTAGACAATGCACAAGAGAATTATCATGATATGCAGTGCATTCAGATCACACAAATTCAGAATATGGAGTTTTCAGAATTTACCTGAATGGGACTTTATCATCTTGGGTGCCTTGGTTATTTACCCCTCTTGTTCATTCCAAGGCACACCTGCACACTATTGATCATTTTGATCCTACAGGGACCCAAGCAGATTTGGGTTCTGCCTTACCTCTAACAGGTGTTCTAAACAATTTCATAGCAACATTATCATCAAATTTCATCAGTGAGCAGTCATCCATAGAATGTCCAAATTTTCCACAGTATCTACATGAAATGGCTAGTTTTTGGTTCTTATGATACATATTAACAGCAGGATGATGTTTATAAACATGCTCATAAGATTTTCTGTTGTATGCATGAACAATTTGATGCTTGTTCTTACTCAGCCAACATTCAGCAGATCTATGATCTAGCTTCCCACAGTTATAGCATGAAATTTTCACAAATGGTTTTGTAGGGAATTTGACAAAATGGGGGTTTACAGAACTCTTTTGAACATACCAACAGTCCTTGACTGTATGCCCATTTTTCCCACATTCAAAGCATCTGATTTGCTTACTTTTAAAACCATTTTTACTCCAAGTGGATCTAAACCAGCACTCAGTAGCCCTGTGCCTGGGCTTATTACAGTTGAAGCACACAATGTGCTGACTAGAATTGTGTTTAGATCCATATGGACCTTGAAAATGAATGGGAGACCTGATATGCAGCTTGTTGTCTTCTTTCATGATAAAACATTCACTCATGAGATGAGCATACTTACCACAATAATAACATGAAGCATCAGGCTTCCTAGTAGCATGGTTTCTATCAGAAAAATTTCTAGAGTGTAATGTTCCACTAGCATGCTCATCCTTTAACATCAAACTGTAATCTTCCATTATGTGTCCTACTTTCCCACAATAATAACATGACCCCTTTTTAATATGAGTGTGTGAGAGATCATGTGAATTATGCGCAGCCTTCTTTATAGCAACAGGAGTGTCTTTTTCCTTTTTTTGTGAATTTTCACCCTTTTTCTGTCTTGGAGTTTGTTCCACAGTTTTGGGTTTCACAGTGGATTTTTGTGCAGTAAATTGAAAAACAGAAGAACCAGCAGTTGTGTTTTGACCAGAAGCTTTTACAAACACTGTTGAAGTTTTATTGCTATTGATCCTTTTGTTTGTTGAACTGTAACCAAGCCCTTCTCTCTGAGAGTTATCACTCTTTCCCAGAAACTTATTCAGATTGTCCTTTCCCTTGACAAATTTTGACAAGGAGTTTTTCAAATCTTAAATTTCAGATTTTAAGCCACAAGTATTAGCTTCATATTTGGACAGATCTGTTTCACAGGAAATGACTTGTTGATGCAAGGCATCATTCAGACTTTTGAGTTTTTCAATTTCCTGTTTTAACTTTGTTTCATTGTCAGCTTTAGATAGAGACTTGTTAAAATCAGCAATTTCTTGTTGGAGGGATGTGATAGTGAACTCATAATTAGCTACCTTCTCTTCACAGCATTTGACATTTCCACTCAATATTAGATTGATGGTTTTTAGACTCTCAATTTCTTGTTCAGCGTTCATCAACCTATCAGAATTATCCACACTCACACACTTACCTTTTTCCATTGTCATTAGCCTATCTGTCAGCTGGGTGTTTAGATGTTTCAGTTTGTTGATTTCCTCTTTCAACTTATTGTTCTGTTCTAGGAGTTCATCATCAAGCACCCATTCATCTGAGGAAAACTGACATTCATAAAACTTTTCTTGTTATTTTTCAGATTGAAGTTTGTCAAGATTTTTCTGAATCTCTGAGTTTGTTACTCTATCAGCCTCTAATTTTTCAGAAATCAATCTATTCTCTTTCTCAAGATTTATTGATTTGTGTTCAGATTCTTTGAGCTGATTTTTGAGTGTTTTATTTTCAGATTTCATATTTATCAATTCAGAGTTGACACACTCTAAATTTCTCACCAGTTCTTCATTTTGAACAACTTCATTGTTATGAGCCTGATCATTATCAGTTAAACTATGCCTTTCCTTTAGTTCAGCAATTTCGCAAATAAGCTCTTGATTCTCCTTTTTGTGTAAATCAATTTGTTTCATAAGAGTTTGTTTTTCAGACTTCAAATGATCTAAATCTGAACTAATAGAATCAAAATCTATTAACTGTCTTCTAAATATGTCATTTTCAATTTTTAGAATTTCAGGGGTTTCACCTCGAGATTTAGCATCCTCATGATTCTTCAACTTCTTTTTCAGAGATTTATATCGTTTTCTCAATTTTTTGTAGGAATCAACCAAATCACTGTACGCTTTTATCCAATCATCTATATCATAATTTTCAAATTTAGAAGATACCTCATCTACATCTTTTTCTTCATTTTCTTCTGATTCATCTTGATCACTGCCTTGGTTGCTCTTGTCAGCCATCAGGTAGCTGTCCTCATTTCTCCTCTGAGCTACCTTCAGCTGATCCAAAATGTCCTTAGCGGACCTGCAGTCATAAAAACAAGAATGTAGAGCCTTGTCAGTAGCTTTCTTCATTAGATTCAAGGCTCTCTGATTCTCTCCATGTTTTGATTTGTGACTGTCAGTCCATTTGGACTCTTTCCATGGCAATCTATGAGGACCTTGTGAAATTAACTTCCACAGATCCGGATGCATCAATTTCACATAGTTATGTAGACTGCTAACCCATGAGTTAAAGTTAGAGCCATTGAAAACCGGTGGAGACCCCATTGATTAATTCGGTAAACAGATTAATGCAGCAGAGAGTAAAATCAGAAATGCACCAAAGACAGCAGGATCCTCTGCAGATCGTTGGATCTGATCAGTCAGAGAACCGCTCTGATACCAATTGATAAGATCGGTGCGATGGATACAGAGGGGGGTGAATGTATCCCTATACGAATAATACCCAAATTAAAACTCTAAAGCTCAGATATGCGGTATAAAAACTAATGAGCTCTCCAAGATGAGATAATAAGACAACACATGATCAAACAGTTGGACTGCAACAATGCAGCCACCTGATCAAACCAGAAACGCAGACAGAACTATGCAAACCAAACACACCGAGCAAAATATAATGCTCAAGGTTACTGCAGATAGAAATAACACAAACAAATTAACTCCCAGGATAACACAACTAACCATGCATGCATAACCTGTGAATGGGAGGTAGAAGGCAAGGAGCAAACGCACAAAACAAAACCACTGCATAGTAGATTTTTTAGGTGGTTCGGTCACCAAGACCTACGTCCACCCCTCACTCCCAACCGGAGTGAGGCTTCCACTAGCACAAGCTAGGACCCAGACTCAGTTTGCAACAGGTGCTGCCAAACAGCTTGACCAGGGGAACAACTTCCCCTCTTCCTCCAAACCGGAGGGGCACCCCAAGTGACTCCCAGCCACTTGGAACCAAAGACTAGGTCTCTCTTCCTCCAGACCAGGAGGGAACCCACCAGTGACTCCCCGTCACTAGCAAACCAGAGGTCACAGACCTCTCTTCATCCAGACCAGGAGGGACCCCTGGACTTGCAACCCACAAGCCCAGAACCGGAGACGAATCTCCCTTCTCCTGAGTCCACAGGAGGAACCCGACCTCTATCCAGAGAATCGGAAGAACAATAGTAACCAGAGTAACAAAAGGAAAAATAAGAAGTGAAAATAACACAGCAAACAGAAAGTTGGAAAACGAAATGCACAATGTGGCTCTCAACGGAGCTGACTGGCCTGGATCTGATCCACGGTCCAGTAGGAACTTCTTCTGCTACTTCTCTTCTTCTTCTTCTCAACTCACGATCTCTCTTTCTCTTCTCTGCTCTCCTTTTCTCTCTCACTATCTTTCTCTTTTCTTTCAATCCTCACGAGCTCTACTCTCTTCTGCTATCTCGGTCTCTCTTCCTTGATCTTTTTCTTCTTCTTCTTTTTCACTCTACCTCTCTACTTTTCTTCTTCTTCACACTCGATCGTTCGATGCTCCCTCTGCTTTTCTTTTCACGATCTCTCTTTCTCCTGAGGAAGAACCCTTCCTTTTATAGCAGCAGCAAGCAGCTAGGGCGTGTGCTCTCGACGATTCCCGCCCAGAAAGTTCAGTCCACGTGGCACGATCTTGGGCATCTTTTATTCTTGGATCACGTGCCAGGTGCCAACCTCGGATCACGTGCCCAGACACCTACAAGATTAATGAAGTGTTCAGTCGATGAACAATATCAACTGAAGACAGTGTACATACTTTATTCAGCAGGCAAGACAATGGATGTATAGAGTTAGTCATGTGAAGAAGGACGAGTGTATAGACTTGATGTTTATATGCATGAGACTCAATGTACAGACTTGCTGTAATGCATGCATGATAAAGAAGCAAACGGATGTATAGACTTTAGCTTGATCAATGCACAACGCACATATGGATGTACAGACTTGAACGTAGGTAAAGATACCAATGTTCAGACTTGTGAAATGTATGGACTTAGTGTTGTGCGAGTAACGATGTACAGGCTTTGAGCAAAGATGCATGAGCAATGTATAGACTTAGCATCTAACTAAGTATGCACAACGACAAGGGATGCTCAGGCATGCAGTGTATGGACTTTAGAATGCATGAGACACCAGTGTACAGACTTTGTGATGCACAAGCATACCCAATGTATACACTTTGATGCAAAGGGAGTGTATAGACTTGCACAGTGCTACCAATGTATAGACTTCAAAGCGTGAGATGTCGGAAGAGACGGTCGGCTATACAGACTTCAATATAAAGACTTTGAAAGACGATGCATTGTTCGCGTTGTACAGACTTTGGCTAATGCATGAAGACAGACGCTGTACAGACTTGGATAGCGATGAATGCGTTGGCTGTACAAACTTGCATGAGCGATGTATATACTTTGCCAATGTGTAGACTTAAGGTGTAGCTAAAGCAGCGAACGTGGGAAAAGGTTTGGAATGTATAGACTTACGTTCGCTCAGCAGAGTATAGACTTCAACTAAGGAAGCTACAGTGCAATGTCTATACTTAATGAAACAAGCCCTGTATAGACTTTGGAACGCTTGAATCGATGTACAGACTTGGTGAGCGCCAAGTAATGTACAGACTTTGATGAACGCCAAGCGATGTACAGACTTCGAATCAAGGCTTGAATAGTGAATCAATGTCTAGACTTGGAAGCCCAACACCAATGTATAGACTTGGAAGAAGTGAGACGATGTGCATACTTGGAAATCGATTTGCAAAGGCTGATGTATAGACTTAGTGAATGTTCAGACTTAAAGCTCGACCAGTGAACAGACTTGCCACCGACCAATGTATGGACTTGAAGAGCTTGAACACGGCGATGTGTAGACTTGGCCAGAAAGTAGGGAAAGCCGCCAATGTATAGACTTTGCCTTAGAAATGAATGTATAGACTTGCCAAAGGCAACAGAGCACTGTGCACACTTCCAATGTATAGACTTCTCATGAATAGTCCGATGTGCATACTTCCCTTCGATGCATCTACAGTGCAATGTATTGACTTGAAGAACATTATGCAATGTATGGACTTTGATGAACAATGCATTGTATGGACTTTGATGAAGAGCCCAATGTCCAGACTCTACCAATGTGCAGACTTTGCCTAAATGCAGTGTGTAGACTTCATGTGAAGAAAAGCACAATGTCTAGACTTGATGCAAAAGACTCTGAATGAATATGCTGGCAGTGTATAGACATTGAGATATGATGCATGTACAAAGTGGCGTTGTATAGACTTGCCGTTCTGGGGGGTCGACCCATTGAACAGACTAACATCAAGCAATCCATATAACAAGCAATTATGAAATGCATCAACAATAATGAAATGCACCAAAGCACACACCACACAGCCAGATTTATATGCAACAATAATTCAGATAAGATTTTCAATGAAGCATGCATATGCAACACAACCAGATTTATATGCAGATTAAAACATGATGACTTATAGTGTTTGCTATCATCAAAATCACAGGGACACAACAGGGTTCACAAAAAAAATCTTCACTTGTACTCAATAAAAGTCTTCATTCCAAGAGTAAAAATCACACTTTCATGTTCTAGGTCTTGCATCATTTAGAATATAATTTCTTTTTCCTTGTTATTTAATTTGTGTTAATTACATTGTTGAAGAGTACGGGGGGGGCAAGGTGAATTTTTCTAAACTTTTCTTTAATCACATGCTCATGCATACTTGCATAGAACCCCTTGTTTGAGCTTTATTTAATGCATATCATTTCTAAAATATCTTAAGGGCAAAATCCATAATCACATAAGGTGGGAATTTGATCACCCTTCCTTGGCCCACAAATCACAATTTCCTTCATCTTTGCATCACCTAGACCCTAATAAAAATCAGTAGACATTGGCCCTAGGATGACACTGGGATTAGGTGTGGCTTGAGTCTATAATCTTTTTTAAAAATTGGTGTCTAAGGCTAGAGGTCAATGGCAAACGCCATAAGCGGGCAAGTGATTTTTAATTTGGACCTTGCGAAAGCAAGGGGAGCCTCCCACTACCCCACCTCTTACCTAGCCAATTGCCAAATTAGAAAGTGGACTTAGATTGTATCTAATCTCTTTGTGAAACCCAACTTGTAAGTCTAAGGAGCACATAGATGTCTTAGGTTAATTGTGTGAGAACTTGTTTGTGTTCGCATAAAAAAACAAAAAAAAATCTCTCTCATCTCTCTCTCCGTCCTTGTTTATGCAAGGTAGAAGATCTTAACATCCAAACCTACTAGGACCCATTCAAGAAATTGAGAGAGTCTTGTACCCAAGAAATGATCTCCAATAAAATCCTATGACCGAAAATCAAGGACCTCGCCACCAAAATCTAATGGCCGAAAACCCCGATCCTCCAAAGCAAATGAAGGACTATTTCTTGTCCAATCAATACCAACCGTCCTTCTATGTCTAAGCACCTCAGAACCAGGCGGTTCAGTATGAAATCAAGTCTAGTACCATCCAAATGTTGCTATATTTCTATGGAAATCCCAATGAAGACATTTTCAAACATCTTGATGAGTTCCTTCAGATCTGCTCAACTGTTAAAATCTAGAATTTCTCTGATGATGCTCTTAGGCTAACTCTCTTCCCATTCTCTCTCAAGGATAAAGCCAGATATTGGTTAGGAGCCTTGGGTAGGACCATTGATACTGGGCGGAAATACAAAAAGAATTTTAGAAGAAGTTCTATCCCATAGGGTGAACCAATACCATGAGAAGAGTAATTATTGAATTCATACAAAACCCTAGGGAACATATCCATGAAGCGTGGGATAGACTGAAAGATTTGTTGAGGAAATGCCCCCACCATGGGTTATCAAGATGGTAAATTGTACAGGCATTCTATGAGGGTTTGACGGAGAATTATAGACAGATAGTGGATGCATCATGTGGGGGAGCATTCATGAGTAAGAGCGAGGATGAGGCTTACGATTTATTTGAAATGCTAAGTGAAAATTCCATAAGTCATGCCTCGCTGTCATCATATGAAAGAATGATTGGACCTTCTAAGAGGGGTGGGCTTTATGAAGTTAAGAGCCAAGGTGAGTGTGAGAACAAGATGGATATCAATGCCATAACCCAAAGGTTGACTAAAATGGATTTGTTGGCGCAGAAGATGGAAAAGGTTGATTTGGTTACCCAAAAGCTAGACCAGTTGTTATCTATGAATAGGCAGGAATCTTATGTACCTTCTGCTTCCCAACCCCAATCATTCTCAGCTCCCACTAATGAAGAGATTTGTGCTCTTTGTTCTAGCCCTAATCATGCTGTGATTGACTGTCCCACACAGCCCAACTCCCCCCATTTATCCAAGAACAGATCTTTACGGCCCAGGATGTCTCCAGGCCCACATATGATCCTTATTCAAACACTTACAATCTAGGCTGGAGAAATCATCCAATTTTTTCTTGGAAGTCTAACCAAGGCCCATCCACCCAATCTCATCTCTCACACCATCCAAATCCAAAACAGTCATTTTCCTTGCCAAGTCAGTTAAACCAAAACCTCTCTTATCAGTCTCCTTTCCATCAGCAACTTCAACAACCATCTTTCCATCAAACTCAGGCCCCATATCCTCAAGCTCAATTTTCTCAGGACCAATTTCAGTAATTTCCTTCACATCGTTCCCATCAACCACATTATCAACCACCTCCTACTCAGCCCACCTTTGATGACAAGTTTGAAAAACTCCAACAACTCTCCTTACCCAAGCATAATCAATTTCTAAGGTGGAGAATCAGATAGGGTAACTTGCTGCCAATAACATGAGAAGAGAGGTAGGCTAGCTCCCTAGCCAACCGGTGGCCAACCCTCGCAATCAAAAACCTCCAGGTTTCCCTCAAAGAGCTCCCATTCTTCCTCAACCCAATCAGCCCAATCAACCTCAGCCGCCCCCTCCTGTAGGTCCTCAATTCGAAAATGGCAAAGCCATCTCTACCCTTAGGAGCGGGAAAATTCTTAATGATCCTTATCAGGCTAAGGATGTGGGTAATAGTTCAGGCCAAGATGCCTGCGAGGAGAGTGATAGTGAGGATGAGGAGCCAATGATTATGCAAGAAAAGAAGAAGCCAGAAGGGGGGGAAACAAGCTAGACAAAGGGAAAATAAAAGTTGATGAAGGTCCCCAAGAATATGTACCTAAGGTCCCCTTCCCTGATGCACTAAAGTCAAAAGCCAACAAAAAATAGGCAGTTCAGCAAGAAGAGTTGTTGGAATTGTTTAAACAAGTGAACATTAATATTCCACTTTTGGATGCAATCAAGCACATGCCAGCTTATGTAAAATTTTTAAAGGAGCTTTGTACACCGAAGAGGGAACCTAAGGCATTAACTCAGAAGATCCGCTTGTTTGAGGATGTGAGTGATGTTCTTATGAATCATTTACGTAAGAAATTGAAGGATCCCGGAGCTCCATTAATCTCATGTGACATAGGTGGAGTTACTTTTAATAGAGCATTACTGGATTTAGGAGCCAGTGTGAATCTGTTACCCACCTTTATTTATGAGCAGTTTGATCTGGGAGAGTTGAAGTCTACATCAATAATCCTTCAATTGGCGGATCGATCAGTGAAAACTCCAAGAGGTCTATTGGAGGATGTTATAGTTAAAGTTCTTGAATGCTATTTTCCTGTGAATTTTCTAATCTTGGATATGGCCTCGTCCCAAGAACTCAAACACACACCTATTATTTTAGGACGTCCATTTTTGACTACAGCCAAGGCCAACATAAATTGTGCCACAGGAATGATGGATATTTTGTTTGGAGATGAGAAAGTTTCTCTAAATGTGTTTAGGCATCTCAATATCCGGATCAAGAAGAGGAATGTAATGTCATTGATATTTTTGAGAATGTGATTGGTGAAAGTCCAGATGACATTGAGGACACCCTAGAAGAGGGTAGCATGCTTCAGGATTCCAATCTCTCTTCTACACCCTGGTCTAGAGTAGAACTACTTCATGCACTTAAATCTGAACCAATCTTGCCATCTCCGGAATATCCTCCCACTTTGGAACTCAAGCCTCTCCTAGACTCCCTTAAATATGCATATCTGGGACCTAACCACACTCTACCTGTCATCATTGTCTCCAACCTCACTTCTGCTTAGGAATCCCAACTCTTAACTGTTCTTAAGGAGCATAGGGGGGCAATAGGTTGGTCGGTGGCGGATCTCAACGGGATCAGTCCGGATGTTTGTATGCACCATATCTATTTAGAGGATGATGCCAAGCCGAGCAGGAAGATGCAGCGCCGACTGAATCCTAACAAGAAAAAGGTGGTTAAGAAGAAAGTTATAAAGTGGTTGGATGCCGAGATTATATATCCCATTTCAGATAGCAAATGGGTTAGCCCCACGTAAATAGTTCCAAAGAAATCAGGGCTGACCGTGATTCAAAATAAGAAGGGTGAAGAGGTGCCAATGAGACTACCAACAGGGTGGAGAATATGCATTGATTACAGAAAATAAAATTCAGTTACAAAGAAAGATCATTTTCCACTACCATTCATAGATCAAATTTTGGAGAGACTGGTAGGGCAGAAGTACTATTACTTTTTGGATGGCTATTCAGGGTACAACCAGGTTGCTATTTACCTGGAAGATCAAGAGAAGACAACGTTCACGTCCCCCTATGGCACATTTACTTTTAGAAGAATGCCATTTGGGCTGTGTAACGCCCCCGCCACATTTCAGCGATGCATGATGTCGATATTTTCTGAAATGGTGGGGGAATGTTTTGAAGTGTTTATGGATGACTTTTATGTGTTTGGTGATTCGTTTGAAAGTTGCTTGGAGAATTTAACTCAGGTGTTGAAAAGGTACATTGATTCAAATCTTGTGTTGAGTTGGGAGAAAAGTCATTTTATGGTAAGAGAAGGAATAGTTTTAGGCCATGTTATTTCAGAGAGAGGAATAGAGGTTGACAAGGCCAAGGTTGATGTGATTTCCAATCTTCCTCCTCCTTGTTCTGTCAAACAAATTTGATTTTTTCTTGGCCATGCTAGATTCTATCGCAGATTCATCCAAAACTTTTCCACGATCACTCGTCCTCTCACACAATTGCTAGCCAAGGACATTCCCTTTAACTTAGATGATTCTTGTCTTGAGGCGTTTCATTCTTTGAAAGCTGCCCTCACTCAAGTCCCAATTCTTCAATCTCCTGATTGGTCGCTACCTTTTAAGATCATGTGTGATGCTTCAGACTACGCTGTTGGAGCTGTCCTGGGTCAGAGAGTCGATAAGAAGCCCGTGGTGATCTACTATGCGAGCTGCACCCTCGCCAATGCACAATTGAACTACACCACCACGGAGAAAAAATTACTTGCGATAGTTTTCGCCCTTGAAAATTTTTGATCATATCTATTAGGGGCAAAAGTCATTGTTTATTCCGATCACTCGGCTTTAAAATTTCTGCTATCCAAGAAGGAAGCTAAACCCCATCTCATTCGGTGGATTCTGTTGCTACAAGAGTTTGATTTGGAAATCAGAGACAAGAAAGGGTTGGATAATGTTGTTTCTGATCACTTATCTAGGATTGTGATTCCTGAAAGTGCTCCTATGTCTGATTCCTTCCCCGATGAGCAAATTCTTTCCATCTCTCACACCTCAACCCCCTGGTACGCTCACATAGTCAATTACTTGGCGGTAGGATAGATTCCGGGAGGGTGGTCTAGGTAGGAGAATGATCGATTCTTTGCGAAGGTTAAGTACTACTTTTGGGAGGAGCCAGAGCTGTTTCACATGGGTCCATATCAAATAATAAGAAGATGTGTCCCCAAGGAGGAGCAACAATCTGTTTTGAACTTCTGTCATAATCTTGCTTGTGGGGGACACTTTTCAGGAAAGAAAACAGCGGCGAAAGTGTTGCAGAGCGGATTCTATTGGCCCACATTATTCAAAGATGCTTACAAATTTTTCAAAACTTGTTTAAGGTGCCAAGCCGTGGGCAACAATTCAAAAAGAGATATGATGCCGCTCAGTCCCATTCTGGTAGTAGAGATTTTTGATGTTTGTGGAATAGACTTTATGGGACCATTTCCACCTTCATTTGGCAATGAATATATTTTGGTGGCGGTGGACTATGTTTCGAAATGCATTGAAGCTGTTGCTACTAGGACAAATGATCACCAGGTCGTGATGAAGTTTGTTAAGAAACACATCTTTTCTAGATTTGATTATCCTAGAGCTATCATTAGTGATGGGGGCTCTCACTTTATTCATTTTCAATTCCGAGCTCTGCTTCGCAAATATGGCATCACTCACAAGCTCGCTACCCCCTACCATCCCTAAACCAGTGGCCAGGTAGAAGTGTCCAACAGGGAGATAAAAATCATTCTACATAAGACAGTTCGGCCGGATAGAAAAGACTGGTCCGAGAGACTAGATGATGCACTCTGGGCCTACAGAATTGCATTTAAGAATCCCATTGGCATGTCACCTTACCGCCTCATTTTTGGAAAAGCCTGTCACTTGCCTGTAGAGCTTGAACATAGAGCATATTGGGGCATCAAACAAGTCAACTTCGATCTCACTCAAATCGGGTCCCAAAGAGCTCTACAACTCAATGAACTGGAGGAACTAAGAAATGAAGCCTATGAAAATTCAAAGATTTATAAAGCTCAAACCAAAGCATTCCATGACAAGCATATTCATGGAAAAAAAATTTATGAGAATCAAAAGGTTTGGCTTTTTAATTCTAGGTTGCGCTTGTTCCTTGAGAAGCTCAAATCCAGATGGGACGGACCATTTATAGTTATTAAGACTTTTGACCACGGTGCCGTCAAAATTTTGAATCCTAAAAATGGTCGCATTTTTACTGTCAATGGTCAAATATTGAAACCTTATTTGAAAAATGATCAATTGCAAAAAGAATCAATTGTTCTAAGTGGTCTGGAATAAAATCTTCGTGAGCTCTTATGCGTCTGACTGAAGACGGAAAACTTAGCACTTCTGAGAGGCAACCCAAGATTTTTTGTTGTTTTATGTTTTTGTTTCAGTGTGTTTCAGTAGGCAGGTCAAGGAGAAAGAGTTGTCGTCGTTATTCTAAAGGAGTCTTCCGCCTCGCATATCAGGTTGTCTCCTTCCTACTCAACAGTATTTATTACTGCATTGATCTTTTATTTTCAATTCTATATGCCATTAGTACAACCTCATAGGAGTTCTGTCTTGCATGTCATCATTGCATGAAAGTAGAAAGATGTAAACTCCATTTTGAGTTTCATGATTCATGCTTAAATTAAAAGTAATTCTAGAATAGAAAAGACTAGGGAGAAGGATGATGGGAAATTTAGTCAATCTAGCCATGAAAAATTGATATAAGAATCCCTTTAAAGTTCATGTGCACTTTAGAAAAAAGAAATTCATGTTGCACACTAATGAAACAAGCAAGACAAGCCCTCTGCCATTTTGGGTATGTTGTCTAATATTCTGCACTTCTTAAGAAAAGAGATATTTTTGCAAAGCTTTCTGCCAAATTATCTATCAAATAAGCGCAATGGCACTATGAAAAAAAAGAAGAAGAAGAAAGAGAGAGAAAAAAATATCATGAAAAATATCCCTAGTCTTAGTAACCAAGCCTACTTCACCTAAGACGTGTTGAGGTTCGCGTAAAACGAAAAAGGGAACCTTGATCTGCGAAACTAGGCCTGCTTCTCTTAAGACAAGAGTCGAGGTTCACGTTGAGCAGTGAAGGGTAGTGCAGCATCATATGTGGTATAAAAGATCCCAAAGGGACAAAGTAATAAGGCAGACAAAAAGTTAATATACTTAATGCTCTGATCTAAGAGGTGCAGGGTTGAAAGGTATTTGCTTGAAATAGCGAATGGGAGATACAATTGTCTAAGTTGTGGATTTGGTAGTTACACATGCACAAGTGCTATTGAGCTTTGATTTGAATTCTTGATCATGTACTATTAAGTTCCTACATAAGGCTAGTGTGTATTAATGATTCCAGATTCCTAATCTTTGGTTGATTCTATGAAGGGAGAGCTGGATATGAGAGTATGAATTTTACAAACTCGTGTTAGTCCTAAATTTTAATTTATTTACATTGCTAAGGGACTAGCAATGAGTAAGTTGGGGGATGTGATAAGTGTCTATTTTCTATAGTAATTCATCACATGTACACTATTTTATGTGCATATAATTAGGCAATTATGCATCATCTATCGTTAATCTCAACTTCGCAGATAGATTAGGCATTTCACGTAAATTGATTAATTTTATGATTTCATTTAATAAAATGGAGTTGAGAGTTATGAACATTAATTCTCCATCGCATAATTATGAGCAATTGTGATTCATGTGCACATTATGGTAATTTTTATAGATTAAATTATAATTATGTGTGTGCAGGACACCAAAGATAATTGCAAAAGAAGCTGGGGACAAAACTGTCATCACCACTTTGGCCAAGTCAAATACGGAAGCACATATTTTGGTTTGAGGGAAAATAAATTTTAAAAGTTTTAAATTGAGGAGAAGAAGCACATATTTTGGTTGAAGGGAAAAGAAAATTTAAAGCTTGAAATAAAGGGGAAAAATGATGAGTCTTCGGAAAGGGGGTGCCAAAAGTCCAAGGAGGGGGTGCCCACCTCCTTTTCCTTTTCCCCATACATCATCTTCTACCTAAATTCCAGTCATTCATCTCCTTTTGATATACTCTCCATCCTCTATTGATCTAATTTTCCCTATAAATAGCCCATGACAAGGAGGAGAAAGGTGGTGCTTCCTTTGACATTTTTTTCTCTCCCTCTCCCTCTCACATCTTAGGTCGCCAATTTCTCCCCCTTTTGTTCATTTTCTCCTCTTGTATTCTTCATAAAAGTTCTTCCGTTTTAAGTTTTCTCCAACTTTATCTTCTTCGTCATTTTCTAATTCTTCTTAGTTTTCACGCTATCATCCAATTTTTAAGGTTCTATCATGTATTCTTACTGCTCATCTACGGCTCTGCACTTTGTTCTTCTCACGATTTCTTCCCCTTCTGCTCTTCTTTTCACCTGAGTCTCTTCAGCAAACTTCTTCGTTTTTCAATGATCTAAATTTTCTTCTTCTTCATATTCCTCAAATTCCTTCCCGTTTTCAAGTTATAATCTTTTTGTCAAGGTGTTATCTTCCCATTTTTACTATTCATCCACGCAGACACCACCCCCTTCTTCCTCCGATTTCACCCTCTTCCTCACAATTTCTCTCTATGCGCCCTTCATCAAAGTTCTTCCTATTCAACTTCTTCTTCTTTGTTATCCTCTAATTCATCTTGGTTTCAAAGTTATTTTAATTTCATTCTTACTCTATTTTTAGTATTTCTATTTTACTTTCTCATCTTCTTCCTTCTTCATCTCCACACAAACCCTTCCACATTCCTCTATATTTCTCTCCAAAGTTTATCCTCCACAACTGTCCTTTTACCGTGGCGTGCACATCAAGACAGACGACGTTCCAAGGCTCGTGACGTGGACGATGACGGCTTCTTCATTCACCTCTTTCCACGGTGATCTCATTCAAGGTGGAGCGATCCGCTCCAAGGCTCGACGAGGAAGAGACGACAGCACCATCATCACCATCGCTACTACCACCTCAGGCTCCTCTTGTTGTTATTACTTTAGTTTCATTTTACTTCATTGTAATCTCGTCGCATCTTTATTGTAAACTTGTCTTGCATTTCATGTACTCGTTTCTTTATGTTAATGAAAGAAGTGTTTATTTGATCTAGATCTTGTTCATATTCCCTATCTTCCTTCTTCTTCTACCTCTTCTTCTCCACTTTATGTAATTATTTTCTATAACATAAGCTCATAGTCATAGGTGTCTTTAACTAAGTGTTTGGTTCGTTCATCATTTCACTATTTTCTTTAAGCAAAGCAAAATCACAAGTATTTTTTCAAAGGACTCCAAGATTTTTAACTCTAAAAATATCTTCTTCCCTGTGGATTCGACCTTTCTCACCATCATATTACGTCTTTCTTTCATCTAGTGCGAGTTGGAATTTTTAAGATTGATACGCGTATTTTAAACGACAAACTTTCACGTCATCACTGTCCAGAAATGATCTAGTCGTTGGATTGCCGAAGCTGAAGTTTGAAGCAAACAAAGTATGTGAGGTGTGTAGCAAAGGTAAGCAAACCAAAACTTCCTTTAAAAGTAAGAATGTTGTCACATCTACTAGGCCCTTTGAATTACTTCACATTGATTTATTCGGACCTAGTAGAACTCACAGTCTAGGCAGAAAGCTATATGGAATCGTCATTGTAGATGACTTTTCAAGGTTTTGCTGGGTTCACTTTTTGACACATAAAAATGATGCATTGATTGAGTTTAAAGGTTTTTGCTGGAAAGTTTAAAATGAGAAAGGATATTTCATCAAAACAATCCAAAGTGATCATGGTAAGGAGTTCAAAAATAATGAGTTTGATGAGTTTTGTAGGGAACACAGGTACACGCACACATTTTCAGCACCCAGAACTCCAGAACAGAATGGGGTTGTTGAGAGGAAGAACAGAACCCTTGTTGAGATGGCTCGTACAATACTCAACGAAAATAATCTACCTAGGTATTTTTGGGTAGAAGCCATTAGCACGGCATGCTACATCATAAACCGAGCCATGGTAAGGCCTCTCCTCAGAAAAACACCCTATGAACTCTTTAAAGGTAAGAAGCCTAATATCTCCCATCTTAAACCATTTGGTTCTATTTGTTACATTTTGAACAATGGAAAATCTGACTTAGGCAAATTCGATGCAAAAAGTGATCGTGGAATATTTCTTGGGTACTCTCTCACTTCATGAGCTTATCGGGTGTACAACCTAAGAACTCTTGTAGTGGAGGAGAGCCTGCATGTCATTGTAGATGAGTCGTTCAATTGGAATATTAACAAGAATTTACGTGTGCAGGATGAAGATGAAGAGAATGGAGAAGTAAATGCACCGAAGGCCTCACTGTAGACACGCCATTTCTGACATTACAGCGAGAAAATCTCGTATTATACCATGATGTCCCAAAGCGACTTACACTTTCCATTTATTTGAGTAATTTTTATAATTTTGGATTATAATAAAAGGAGAGAGAGAAATTAAAAAATATATATGAAAAATAAATAAAAAGAGAAAAAATGAATACAAGCCTCAAAAAATATGTATATATAATTACGTTTACGTAAAAATAACATAATTACTTTTTTAATTTTTATAAATATATATATATCAGTGGTTACTATATATATAGAAAATAAATAAAATATATTTGTTGAAAAAGAAAGAAAAGAGCAAAAATATAATAACCATAAAAAATATATATATATATAAGGGGAAACCATAAAAAGATAAAAACCAAACAAACAAAATAAATGATAATAAAATAAAATTAATAAAATTATATCCTACGTCTTTTTCCCTCTTTCTATTCACTGCCCTCCCCCTCACGTAATTCATATCCATTATCCATCTTCCTATTCCCTTCCCTCTCTCTCACGCAACCCCCCTCCTCCCTGTTCTCACCCTCACCCTCACGGCACACACACTCCTCACTGCGCAACCCAACCCCCACCACTTCACTCCCTCTCATCCTTCTCGGCCAACACCCAACCCACGTCACCTTGCTCTCTCTCTCCCTTCTCTCCCACAACACCCCACGTCGGCCACAATCCTTCCCAACCAACCCCTCGCAGCTCCCTCTCCATGGCATAACCTTCCTCCACGCCGACAGCACCTCCACCCTCCGCTGCGGCCACCCTCGACCTCCACCGTGCGACCACCACAACCGCCAGCGATTCCCCCTCCACCAACCTCCCATCTCCACATTGTCCTCCTCACTACCATCGCACCGCCCCGGCCCTCATCATCGTCGTCTCCACACTTGCACCATGCCACCGTGAGCTCCTCGCCGTAGCACACCGCCTCCTTCTACATCGACCACCATGCCAACACCCCCACCTTCATACAACCCCGACTACCCCCCCTTGCATGCCCCCACGTCGCCGTGAACCTCCCCCGCCGTCCACCTCCTCGGCACCGCCAACGCCGTCCACCTCAACACCGCCGTTGCAAGCTCCCGTCCGGCCACCTCGTGAAGCCACCGGCTGCACCGCCACCGGCCACCTCGCGCCAGCATCACTAAAGGCCCCCACCTCCACACTGCCGCACCCGTCGTCGTCATCCACGTCGACTGCAGCACCTCCACCGGACACGAGCATGCCCGTCGCCGGCCACGCCCACGCCGTCCACCACTCCCCCAGTCATCCCCGACACTGCCTTGCCATCCTCGTCGTTGGTTGGTCACCCGCGACCCCTGCCTGCCACGACCACCACCGCCCGCATCCACTTCGCCTCCGGACGCCGCCCACGTCGCCGTCTCGGCCAAGCACGTTGCCCTCCGACCACCGCGGTAGCCGCTCTCCCTCGTGCATGCACCCCCCGTCTGCCGTGAAGCCGCATCGGCCGCCCGCGACTGCCGCGAGCCCGCCTGCGTCGCCACCCCACACCACCAGCCGCCGTCGTCGTTTCCCTCTATCTTCCTCTCTTTCCCACTCTCCTTCTTGAAGTACTCAGCCACTGCCTCTTCTTAGTCTGCAATTTTTATGGTGTGTTCCTATCTTCCATCCCATCATCCACAAAAAAATTCAGGTCGAAAATCCTTCGTTTGATATTTTTGCATTTTCAGTCTTCAATCACTCCCAGATCTGTCCTGTCTCTGTCTACAGTGGCAGCAGCTCTGAGTTTCTCATCTTCGACCATCTTTTTTATTTTTGTTAGGGCTCCCAATTTTATTGGGCATTCTGTCCATCATCCCCTACATCCACCATTTTTCCTGATTTTTGATCCACCCTCTATCCATTTTTCAAAATTCGTGTTATATCTCTGCTACAGTGCTTTCAGCCAAGTTCCAGATTCGACCACCTTCCAGTTCAAAAATCCGAAAAAATCACAGTCACCTCCAAACCCTTCATACAAAATAGTCCCGATTTCCTCTTTTGATTTCCTACAACTTTTCTGAAGACCACAACTTCAGATTCGGACGTTCATATATCGGTCAAAGGCAGTTCTCAGACAAGTTCTCTGCAGATCTGAGAGCCCGGTCACTGTACAACAGCAACTCAAAAATTCATTACAGCCAAGATCCCTACATATCCAGGTCCGATCTCCAGGACTAAGTTGAAGTACTTCGAGTTAGCTTTCCAACGGCTCCCGTTTCGTGTCGATCTGTCATCGGGGCTGGTCGCAGCGTCCGTTCTCGCCGGGACGCGCGCTGAAAACCAGAAGCTGCAGATCCGTGGCCGGTTATTCCGACCGGTGCCGAACGGAGCCGCCCGGCCTCCGGTCGATGTTGCAGCATGCCGTCAGCCCAGGGAACGCTTCCACAAGTGTCCCCGCCACAGTGGTGCCACCGGGTCCCACACGGCCCCTCCGGACAGCACGTGGGCCCCACCGTCACGTGTTCGGGTGCTGTCGAAGAGACGCGAGAAGCCGCCCGTCAACCTGAATTCGGTCCTCCCGGACCCCATTGTGTAGCCCTTTACCTCCCTGCGTGGAGTGGGCAGCGATTTGTATTGTTGTAATATTGTGTATTATTGTTCCGGGAGTACGACTTCGGCCGGGTCCGTCTTCCCCACGCCGGGAGCGTGGAGGTATCTTATTCACTCCTTGCTTGGCATTTCGCTTATTTCCATATATACTTTATATGCCGCTGCTAGAGAGCATATTTTAGGACCTAGCTTGCTATATATTTTCATATCACCGCTGCTGTGAGAGAGAGCGAAGCCGTCCCGTGACCCGATCCGGACACGAAAGTGTGAATTGACCACCCTAGCTCTTGCCGGTTTCTCAACCGTGCACGTCCGACGCTTCCCTCGTTAAGGGACAATCACGAGCTCACCTAGAGTCCGAGGACTGCATTCCTCATTCGAGTCGTGTCCGTGGTCTCGTCCCGCATCAATTTGGTATCAGAGCGAGTTGAGTCTAGGGTGTCAAAAAAAAGAGTGTCATTTACGTCTAGTCATTAGTCGGTTTAAGTTGAGTCTAGGATCATCATATTTCTAAAACAAAAAAAAAGTGTCTTTTTGCATTGCATCCCAATAACCCGGTATATCAAAAGGTGTTGTCCGAACGTTAGGCTACGCCTATCGGGAAGGCCGCACACTTGTGCGAGTGATCTTCGGATCGGTTATCTCCGCCACGTACCGAGTCTTGGTTTACATCTAGGGTCCTTAGTGTGCATGCATTCCAAACTTGCAAAGTCGGTCTAGTGTCTTGTCACCGTGTGTATGCATGTCCATGTCCGCTACCCATGACCGTTTCCCAAGACCATACATCCGAGTGGTCAACCTTTGTGGCAAAAGTCAATGTCCTCATGGACCGAGCCCTTGGTTTTACCCCTCTCACTATGAAAGTCGCTCTACCCAACGGGTCCACAACGGAACTCCATTTCATCGATAGGGAGTCGGATAATTGGGTTTCTCTTGACATCGTGGAGTCTCTCTCCAAGACAGGCGAGATTGTCCGCGATGGTGATTTTGCTTGTGTTGAGTTCTATAAGAGGATCGGCTCTGTTCTCTACACCGATGGCGCATGGTGCAGGATCGGCACACTTGCTGGTTCATGCATCATTTTAGGGCAAACATGGTTAGGAGAACGAAGAGCCAATCTAGACTGGGGCAAGAGGACTTGCACCTTATACCCACCTTACCTACCCGACAAGATCACCCTCACATGTCCAACCACCCGACCCCAGCGGTCCACTCCACATTCGGAGCCATTATGCTTGGAGCCGTCTCACCCGGAGCCACCCGTGTTTCTAACGGGTACACTATACATCGCCGAGCCGCTTTTTAGTTGGCTCAAGGATGGCTTGGTCCCACCTCCCTTTCCATCCATGGACCCCATCCTCCCTCTAGTGTCAGTCAACTCCTTCCATACCACATTTCGATCTAGTCACCATGTTGATACTTTGGATGACCTTATTATGGGATTAGATTCACAATGGAAGTTGACGCATCTTTTGGCCCGAGGCTTTGACCAACCCGCTAGTCTTAGCTTCACCCATCCGGCCTTAGGATCCATTACCTCCATGTGCACCGTGGGGTGTGTCACCACGGAGATTCTTCTACTCCTCCCGATGTCGGCCGAGTCCGACTTCGTTCCTTTTTGCCCGAGGGAAGAATCCTATTTTCTACACATGTCCGTCGTCCCACCGATCATAATGTATGGCGGTGATTATGAATTCCAAACTTGGGACCATGTCATGTTGGAACCCACCTCACGGGGTCATACCTTCTTCGACCCTTTTGACCCCCTCACTGGTGAATCTCCCGAGCCCCCATCTTCACTCCACCTCCTCCGCGGAGTTCACTATCACACCTTTTCCACTCGGGCCAAGCAACCTCCACATAGCCATAGGTCCGAATTTTCATATGGGGGTAATGAAAACTTTGGTTTCTCCGATCCATCCAAACCACCCGAACTTCCCACATCCAAGCCCAATGTCCATGATTGGTGCATCGTAGGGTGTCTAGGAGTTCCCCATGACGTCAACCTCCGGTTACGTCAAATGCATGCATGGCACACGTTCGGGTGTCCTGGTCCGCCGTCATCCATGTACGGGTCGGACTAACATTAGGTGTATCTAGGGTCATAGATGAGTCCGTGTGTTTTCCTTGTGTGGTTTGTTTGTGTGGTTTGTTTGCATGGTTTGTGTGTAGTTTGAGAGTCTGCATGTGTCTTGTGTAAGCTCGTTGTCGTTCTCTTATGAGTGTGAAGCGAGTCGCCTCACTCGATGAGTATGGGATCGGTTCTACATCTATACCCGGATCAGTCACCTACAGGGACTCAGCGGTGATTCCTAGTGAGTCTTCGAGCTGCTTCCTTCCCTTTGAGAGTGCCCCACCCGGAGTATCCACCTCTAGCCCATGGCAGCTTGCGCATATCGAGTATATATGGAATGAGCATGTGACGATCACTTGGAGTGGAGCATATCCGCGCTACTCGGCACGATGACAGATCCGTCGGAGTACCTGAGCATCCATACCCCTACTCGACGGGGTCGAGTTCCTCCCACCCGGGGAGAATTGATGAGGACATCAAAAGCTATACGGGTGGAACGTATTTGTGTGGTATGGCTTGTATGAGATTGTAATTGTGTATTTGCTTGATTTCTTTCATTTGGGCTCTTTGTAAGGCTTTTAATAAGCCATTGGGCCATCTTTCATGTAGAGTCTATTAGTGGTTTTCATTTAGTAGAGTCCCTTAAGGGGGTTGTGTCATATTGGACACTTATTGGGTTGTACTATTAAAATAAGGCTAATGGGCCTATGGTCTTGTAATGGGCTAGAATAGTGGTCTAGAATTATTGGACTTTTAAATGGGCCAAGCCCATGGGCTAGTGTGAAAGGGGCTTGGTGGCTTGTGGGCTTCTAGAAGGGGGAGCCCCCTTTCTTAGTCCAAGGTAGGCAACCTACCAAACTTGGACTTCCCTCCTTTAAAAATTCAAAGGAAGGAAGCTTCCTTGCCCCCCCCCCCTTGGTTCCCCTACCTCTCCCACTTGGCTTCCACGAGATTCCCAGCCCCTCCCCTTGCTATTCTCTATTTAAGGGTGTGTATAGTGTCATTTGTGAATTTAATGAAGAATTATTGAATGAATTTTGAGAAAAATTACCCAAGAGGACATTTGCCCCCCCTTATCTCCTCTCTCCCTCTGGTTTCATCTCCTCCAACCTCAAATTCTAGAGTGGTTCTATCTTCAATCCCCTCCCCTCTATCTCCAGTGATCATCTGTGCCGCCGCCGTCGCCGTTCGTGCCGCCTTCGAGCCGCCGCGGAACCATCTTCAAGGTTCTGTCCTGCTAGACAGAGGTGTCTTCCATGAATTCCTGCTCTCCACCACGTGAAGAGCACAAGCTGAAATTTTTATGGTGTGTTCTTACCTTGAATCCCCACCTCCACCTAAATTTTCACGTCCAAAATCCTTCATTTAGTAATTTTATATTTTCATTCATCTTTCACTCCCAGATCTATCTTGTCTCTGTCTACAGTGACAGCAGCTCTGAGTTTCCCATCTCCGACCATCTTTTTTATTTTTCCAAACCCTCCCAATTTTATTGGGAGTTCTATCCATCAACCCCTCACTCTATGAATTTTCTTAATTTTTGATCAGCCTTACACCTATTTTCTAAAAATCGTGTTCTTCTTCCGCTACAGTGTTGTCAGCCAGTTTCCAGATCCGACACACTTCCAGTATAAAAATCATAACAATTCGTAGCCACCTCCAAACTTGTCATAAAAAATATTTACATCTTCCTTGTTCAAAATCCTATAACTTTTGTGAAGAGATCAGGAGCTGAATCGGACAGCTACCTTACGGTCAACGGCAGTTCTCAGAAACATTTAATACAGATCTGAGAGTTTGGCTACTGTACATCAGGAACTCAAAAATTCCATAAAGCCCAGATCCGTGTAGATTCAGGTCTGATCTCTAGGCCTAGGTTGAATGACTTCAAGTTAGCTTTCCAACGGCACCAGTTTCGTGTCGATCCGACATCGGGGCTGATCACAGCGTCCGTTCTCGCCAGAGCGCGCGCCGGAAAATAGAACCGGCAGATCCGTGGCCGGTTATTCCGACCGGTGCCGAACGGAGCCGCCCGGCCTCCGGTCGACGTTCCAGCATGCCGCTGTAGACACGCCATTCTTGACGTCTCTTGAGAAAGTCTCATATTACTATACAACGCCCCGCAACGGCTTACAGATTTTGAATCACTCGAGTGCTTCCTTTTCTTGGATCTTCTTCTGCCTTTTTCGGCAACCGGAATCGTTTCGTCACGGCATTCGGGCGGCATCAACACCCGTCGGACGCATCAGAAGGTTCCGGAACCCAGAAGGTTCTGCCGGGCGGCCGCCGTTTGAGGACCCGGGTCGATTTTAATGGGGGCGTCCAGGCCCCTGGACGCCCCCATATTTTTAATTTCTTTTTTTTATTTATTTATTTTCTCAGGGCCCTAAACAAAATAAAAAATATATATATTGATGGAGGCGTCCATGCCTCTGGACGCCTCCAAAAAAAATAATAATAATAAAAATCTTTTTGGCATATAAAACACAAAAAAATAAAATAAAAAAAATACATATTAATGGAGGCGTCCAGGCCCCTGGACGCCTCCATAAAAAATAAATATAAAAATTCAAAATGCCAGCCCTGTCATAAAAGACAAAAAAATAATAAAAATATATATATTTTGGAGGCGTCCAGGCCCCTGGACGCCTCCATAAACTCCCTCACGGGCGCCGCCCACCGAACGACGGTCTGTCGTGTGTGAAAAAGCCAAATTTAGAGACGTCCAGCTGACTGGACGCGCCCATTTCTGAATCACGAGGCGCCGCTCACAAAACCACGCGTTGTGCCAAACCGCGTGCGGCCGTCGTCGGTTTTCGGTGGACCTGTTAGAGGCGTCCGGGACCCTGGACGCCCCCATAAAAGTATTCTAAAAAAATCAATAAAAATAGAATAAAATATTATTTCGGCCCTGATGGAGGTGTCCAGGGTCCTGGACGCCTCCACCTTCCGGAACTCTATAAATAGAGGCCCACCCCTCAGTTCTAAGGGAGCTGAGCAGTGATCCGATAGGCTGCCGGAGCCCAGAGGCTACGGAGTCATTTTTCTAACCCGTGGGTTCTTTTGTAGGTGGAGGTTCTGCCGGCTTCTCGGGTGCTCACGCTCGCGAGAGGAAGGTCGTCTTCATCCACCGCGCTTCCACGTCGTCCCCACGCTGCCGGAGCTCCGCCGGATTTCACCCTCGGCTCATCCAATAAGCCTTTTCTTCCCCTTTTTCTCCATAGTCCTTTACATTCATCATATTGCATCATCTATCCCCCTTCACAAGGGGGCCTCTTCTCTTATACTTCTTACATCCATCATCTCATTTTCCTCCTACTCGAGTCCGAGAGGGGTTTAAAAGATAACACCAACCAGGTGTGTGTCTTGCCATCATTTCGTTATTTTTATCGCAAGGATTCGAATACTACACCTCCATCTTTCTAATCCACTTGTCATTTATTTGTCGTTGTCTTGCAAGGGTACCCGAGGAAAGCCCTCTCCGTCGGCCGGCCGGAAGGAGAGGAAGAAGCAACCCGCCATCTCCCGCTCTTGAGGTAGGCGCGATCACCTTCTTATTTTGGGGTCTTTTGGCCCCTGGCGATCACATCTTATCATCGAGGCCGCGGCGAGTCACTTCCCCAATGGCCGTTTAAATTTCTGTTTCCTATATTCTCTTTATATTTTGTTATATATTCTGCTTATATCATCGAGGCCGCGGCGAGTCACATCCCCAATGGCCGTTTAAATTTCCGTTCTTATATTCTCTTTATATTCTGTTATATTCTGCTCATATCATCGAGGCCGCGGCGAGTCACTTCCCCAATGGCCGTTTAAATTTCTGTTCTCATATTTTCTCTATATTCTGTTATATTCTGTTCATATTCTCGAGGCCGCGGTGAGTAACTTCCCCAATGGCCGTTTCAATTCTTGTTATTTAATTTTTGCATCATTCCCGTCCCCCCGAGGTCGCGGCGAGTCACTTCCCGCTATGGCCGTTTAATCCCCATATTTTGCTATATCATACTTGTCCCGCTCGCCCCGCCGGAGCAATCTCCCGTGGTGGCCCCTTCTCTCTTTCCTCTCATTTCTGTGTTGCAGCAAACAAAACAAACAAAAAAGAAGGAGCCCGCGCGCTCTCCGCTTCTTCTTCCTCTTCCCCGCTCTTCTCCGAACCGCGTGACGTCGCTCACAGATTGGCGATCACGGTGGGACGTCTACTGCTTCCTCTCGGCTACCCTTGCAAGTTCGGCACCACCCGTGCCTCTCCACCTTGGCGCCCACGCGCGCCCCCGTTGTGCTCACGGCAGCACCGTCAGTTCTGATTGGTTCTTTGTTTATTACATGTTTGTTATTTCTGTTGTTTTCTCACTCCATATATCTGTCAGCATTCCATTGCATACATCCATTCCTCTTTTCTATCCTTTTTTTCATTTTTTTTGAGGATCACCCTTTCCCGGTGAAGGAAGGACTCTCCGTTTGGGAATTCCTCTCAACGGACTAGAATCTCCTACACTGGGACCTCCGTAAGTCCCCGACATCGAAGAATCTCCTCTTCGTTCACTGGGCTGGTTGTACCATTGAAGTTCCCCGAAGTTAGTCATTTCATTCGTGGTGAGACGAGAGACCCTAGCTGACACGGCGGTGAAACAAAAATAAAGTAGGGTCCCTATCTTGTGTGAACTTCGGATCTCGCTAAAAACACACAAAAAAAATCATCAAAATCAAAACAAAAAAAAGGGCGTAAAGGCATCCACTTGTTTGATAATCTCTGCTACCTACTTGCTAGTGTATGTTTTTGCGTTCTGGGAGAACTGTGAGCATGTCTCACGAGTCTTCTGAGGAAAACCACCCTAGCCGTGGTTTGACAGCCGACCCGCGAGTCTATGCTATGGACTCGGGTCCTTCTCATGACCCCTCGCATGAGGTGCATGTTACTGCCGGGGACACGTCCCCGCCACAGGATATCACTTCCTTACTGGGCGTCCTCGCCAACACGGAGCTTACCTCTGAACAGCTCCGGGCCTTCCAGGCCATTCTAAAGGGAAAATCTGTTTCCCCCACGCCCCAGGAATCAACTCCGGCCATCGCACCTCTCCAAGAGTCCGTGCAGGCCATCCCATCTCCCTCATTGGCGCAAGCCATCCAGTCTCCCTCGCTTCAAGGTCAGGCGAGCCAACAACCACCCTCATTCCAGTTCCCATCACAATCTCAAACTCCCGTTGTTCCCCAGACACCGCTTCAGCCGGGGCCAACTGTCGGCGGTCCGACAGTTCTCTCTCATTCTGGGTTCCCCCCTCAAGTCTCCGGGAGACAGTTTCTCCCCCAGTGGCAAGTGCCACCTTCACCCCCAGAGGAGCTCGCCCAATCGCTCCTCAATAGGTTCAACCGCATGGACGAGCAGTTTCAAAATCTAAGAAGGATGGTGGACGTGAAAGCCACCCCGGAGGTTGCTTTGCCAATCCTCCCTGTCATTCATCTTCCTCCTTCCGAAATGCCCACGTACCGCAGATACAACGGTACCGGCAACCCCTTCATTCACCTCAAGGACTTCATGTATGAGTCCTCCTATTGGCAAAATGATCAGAGGTCCCTGGCGTACCTCTTTCGGAGATCATTGGATGGTCCCGCGCTTGAGTGGTTCTATTCTCTGGAGCCCCGCGAGGCCGAGAATTTTGAAGTAGTTCAGAGAAGGTTCTTGCAGAAATATAGGGATAGGGTCGGTCCCTCACTCTCCATTACCGACCTAGTGGCCGAAAAGATGAAACCCGACGAGGATTTTGTCCGATATGCTGATAGATGGAGGTCTCTGGCGGAAAGAATAAGGGATACCCTCTCCGAGCCCGAACAGGTCAAGATGATTGTGTCTAATGCAACCCCACAGTTCAGACATGTCCTGGCCATGAATAAACTCACTACAATGGAGGAGCTCTATGAAAGAGCCCGATACATCCAAACTCAGCTAAAGGACTCCCCCATTATGAATATGTTTGAGTCGCCGAAGCCCAAAGTGGTCAGAAAGACAGGCGCTGGTGTCCCGGGCGGAGCCACAGAAGGGGTCGTGACAAATGAGCAGGTCAGTGCGGTCAACAATGCCAACTATGCAGTCAACCCAAGGCCTCCACAAATGCCCCGACTTCCCCTTCAACCAGGTCCTTTCCCTCTTCGTCCTCCACCCCAAAATAATCCACCCCAGGATAATATGCCTCCATTACGCCAACCCCAGCAACAACAACCACAACCTCAGCAACAACAACCACCGCTTCAGTACAACCAAGTTCCACCTCCAGGGAACTATGGTCCCCAACAGCAACAAAGGAGGCCGCTCGGTCCCAAGAGAGCCTACTATCCACCATTGCCAGAAACTTTAACAGACATTTTTAATGCCCTCATGGCATCAAACCAACTCGCCTTACCCAGAGAAAGGCTCATGTGGCCCCCCAATGTTGATACCTCCAAATACTGTGTTTACCACAGGCAGCCGGGACACACAGTAGATTACTGCTTCCATTTCAAAGATTACATACATGATATGAACGATGAACATCAAATAGATTGGGATGAGATGAGACGATACGTCGCCGCTCTCAAGGCTAGGAGACCTCCTCAAAGGCCACAGCAGCAGTTACAACAGCAACAGCAACAGCAACCACAACCACAACAACAGCCTCAGCAGGCCCCACAACAACAGCCCGACATGGGAATAATCCAGAATCCATTACCGGAGCACCAACAGCCCAATCATCAGGTTAACCCCATCTCCTCCTTCCCGGAAGTCGGGAGAGAGCAGGTGTGGCACCAGGAAAGTACCTCCATTCTTTATACCTCCAACCCTATCGTCATGCAACCCCCTCACCTTGCCCGGGTAGCACCTCTCTCTCATCAACCCGCATCGGTATCTCCTTCACCATTTCCACTACCATTACGCCCTCTCATCCGCACCCCGACCTCCTATCAACCGACACTTTCTACTACGCCTTCACACCCTCTCACCTTCTCCCACTCCCCCACTTTACCATCCACCTCTACCACATTTACCCCTACGCCTTCTAAACCCCTTATCATCCGTCCACCATACATAACCCCGTCTTTCTCCACCGCATCACCACTAATGCCTTCAAAACCACTCATCACCCACCATCCGCCTCAAAACCTTTACCCGTTTCAAACCTTACCTCCACCTCCACCTTCCAAACCCCTTATCCTTCATAATCCGCGTGATATCCCCTCTACCTCCACCATGCCTCCACCTAACAAACCCCTCATCAGAATCCCTGCTCCCGTCATCACCCCTGCTTCATCAACCATTCCTCCACTACTACCCCTCAAACCCCTGTTAAAACCCACTGCTACCCCCACAGAGGTACAAAAGCCACAGGCAATGGTGCTCCGGAGTGGAAGGATTTTCCACAGGGTTTTCCCCCACAACAGTCAGAATCCCGAGCAATCTCAGCCAGAGAAGGATGATGCAGAACAACCAGAAAGAGCTATCCCTGGAACACAGTATGATCTACTGAAACACTTGGACAAGACGCCTGCCCGGATCTCCATCCTAGAGCTACTTCAAAGATCCACATCCCACCAGGCGGCCTTGATGGAATATCTTCAAAAGGTCATGGTTAATGAAGACCTCCCCGTGGAGAAGATTTCGACCGTCCTGACCCCAACAGACACACAACCGGCCATCATGTTCCACAACTACGAGCTCGCTCCCAAGGAGGCTCGGAAATATGCACTGTGCATTTCAATAAAAATTAATGGGGTATCCATAAACCCGTGTCTTGTGGACACGGGTGCGTCCATAAATGTGATCTCCATGAGCACTCTTCAGTTGTGTGGGATCGACGAGGAACAAATAAGACCTTCCTCGATCACGGTCACGGCCTATGACAATAGCAAAAGGCCGCCGCAGGGGATGATTATTCTGAAGGCAGAACTAGGCCCTATGTCAATTCTCACGGAATTCCATGTCCTCGACATGGACCCCACATTCAAAGCTATACTGGGTCGCCCTTACATTGAAGCCATGGACGCTGTGCCTTCCACCAACCATCAGTGCCTGAAGTTTCCTTACAATGGGAGAATTATTAAAGTGGTCAGTACACCTGTCCTTCACACAGTGGATGCTATCAACACCTCTCTGCCCTCTGTTTGGCCGTCTCATCGGCCCATATTGTCACTGCTGGACGTGCGTGATCCATCTCGCATGCCACTAGCACCAAAAGAGCCGGTCAGGGCAACCACAACATCATGTCACCCTCTTCACTCCAAAGGTTGGGAGATTATGAGGAACATCGGCTACCAACAGGGAAAAGGGCTGGGCGCACAGTTACAGGGAATGCTCAAACCGCCAAAGGAAATTAGGCCGAACCGTAGGTTTGGCTTAGGCTTCAAAGGACCGTTCAAGGCAGATTGGAAGCCCCTCACATGGACTCTATCAAACCACTTCAACAGAGGGCCCGTTGTTCAGATAGGAGATCACCCACGAGAAGCATATGGGGAATCACATGCTGTATATTTTGCTGAAAAATGTCCGAGGATCACCAAAAGAGGCAAGATCAAAGATCCGGAATGCGAGTGGGATAAATGGTTCGACATACGGGACATTTCTGTTGCACTGGAAAGGATGTTCTCATCCCCACAGCTTGAAGGACCACCATTGATCTCCGAGATACCAGAGAATATTACCACTCTTGCCAAGATTCCAAACTATCCTCGTCCTCGCCAGAAGGACTCTGTCATCGACGGATCTTCATCTGTCCTCAACATTGCCATCGACGGCTCATTAGCCGCCATCCTCTCCATCCACTCGTCTCAGCCTTTGCTGATATCTTCTTCCTGGGCCAGACAATTGTCTGATGATCTTCCCAGGTCCCCTTCTTTGCTTACATACCTACGCGGGCTTTTCAACCCGCGCCAGGCCTTCAACCATGATCTGCTCTACGAGCCCCACAATCCTCTAGCCATAACCACTTTCCTCTCTCCTCCAATCTCTTTTCACTGCTTTGTCATTAAAAATGAAAACGAAAAAAAAACGTCAATTTTCAAACTCTCCAACAACACATCTTCGTTGAGGAAACCTCCTACATCTCCCACGGGTGCATACCGCCTTGCGGACCACCCGTCCAAGGTCCGATGAGCGACCTTTTCTACCCCTCCTCTGAGGGGTCTTCTCCTGTACATTCTACACCATCCTCCTCATCTTCCTCTTCGTCTGTAAATATTGTCAGTCAATCTAGGAATGACAGGCCAAGGGTAGTACCTAGGAAGAAATCCAAGGGTAGGCAGATCCCTCGTCGATTCCTTCTGGATTTGGCCGCCAGGTGTCAGGACCTTCTTGCCATCCCCCAGTTGTTAGAAAATCCCATCCAGCTACCCGAAATAGAATGCGAGGGCGACTGTGCATCTGATGAAGGGTATGGAGTCTACGAGATCACGAATGAAGAATGCCCCACTGAAGATGAGGGTGAAGAATATGAGGATGTGGCGGGCGCATACGCTAGTGGAATGAGGAGATTCGACGAGCCGTCAACCGCCGTAGAAGAATCCACCAAGGAAGTCAACTTGGGAACTGAGGAAGACCCTAGGATCATCCTCATAAGTGACAACCTACCACCCTCTGAAGAAGAGGCATTAATTGAGGTTCTCAAGGAATATAAGGACACGTTTGCATGGAGCTACGAGGATATGCCGGGTTTGGATTCAACCTTGGTCGAACACCGTTTAACCCTAAAACCAGGGTCCATCTCGGTAAAACAAAGGTTAAGGCGTTTCCACCCTCAGATGGCTTTGAAAATGAAAGAAGAGGTCGATAAGCTCCACAAAGCCAGGTTCATTAGAGTCGTTCTTTATCCTCAATGGGTGGCGAACATTGTCCCGGTCATGAAGAAAGATGGGAAAGTCAGGATTTGCATCGACTTCCGGGACCTTAACCGCGCGTGTCCAAAGGATGATTTTCCCTTACCTCACATTGATGTGTTGATTGATAACACGGCAGGTTTTGAAACCCTCTCTTTCATGGATGGATTTTCAGGATACAATCAAATTCGTTTGGCAGAAGAGGATCAGGAAAAGACGTCATTCACTACCCCTTGGGGAACATATTGTTACGTGGTCATGCCGTTTGGGTTAAAGAATGCTGGAGCTACTTACCAAAGAGCGATGATGGCCATATTTCATGACATGATGCACATATATCTGGAAGTGTATGTGGATGACTTATTGGTAAAATCAAGGACCAGGATGGAACATCCAGAAGTTTTGGCTAAGGTCTTGCAAAGGTCCAGAGAGTTCCAATTGAAAATGAACCCGAAAAAGTGTGTGTTTGGTGTGTCATCAGGTAAATTGTTGGGGTTCATTGTGAGTAAAAGAGGGATCGAGATAGATCCCGACAAAGCCAAGGCTATCAGGGATATGCCGCCCCCCAAGAATTTGAAGGAAGTCCGAGGTTTAATCGGGAGGTTGCAGTTTATTCGTCGGTTTGTGTCTCAACATTCACAAAGGTGTAGACCTCTCTACGAGTTGACCAAGCCAGGAGTAGAATTCCACTGGAATTCTAAATGTCAGAAAGCTTTTGAGGGGTTGAAGGAATATCTGGCTAGTCCACCCGTTCTCATTCCACCCAAACCAGAAAAACCTCTGATCCTTTACGTCTCAGTCTTGGATGACTCCGTGGGAGCCGTCCTCGCACAAGCTGATGAAGAAGGCAAGGAACGGGCAACCTATTACTTGTCCAAACTTCTCAATCCCTGTGAGCAGAAGTACACCGGCATGGAGAAAACCTGTGCTGCCCTCGTTTGGGTAGTGCAGAAATTGAAGCACTACTTCTTGGCTCACGAAGTCCACTTGATTGCTCGGATGAATCCTATCAAATTCCTTCTGGAGAAAGCCGTCCTTACGGATAGGCTAGCACGCTGGCAAAGTTTTCTCTCTCAGTTCGACATCACCTACATCCAGCAAAAGGTGATTAAAGGCTATGCCATAGCCGAGCATCTCGCTCACCATCCTCTTCCCAAGTTCGACCCCGTCCAATCAGAGTTTCCAGATGAGGAACTAATGTCCATCAACCAATCAGATGAGCCAATGTGGACACTATATTTTGATGGAGCTCTGAATTCTCAAGGGAAAGGAATCGGCGTCGCCCTCCTGTCACCGGAAGGCCTCACATTCCCATTGG